>JAYKAV010001111.1:3756622-4214651 GCA_035582835.1 Phoebastria nigripes | reverse complement strand
AAAAAAAAAAAAAAAAAAAAAAAAAAAAAAAAAAAAAAAAAAAAAAAAAAAAAAAAAAAAAAGAAAAAAAAAAAAAAGAAAAAAAAATTTAAAAAAAAGAAGAAGAGAACACCTGATGCAGACACTCTGACATCTACCTTTAAATAGAAAAATTAACTGCATTTCAGGAAAAGTAAGACACAGAAAAGGTGGAAAAGACCTCCACACAGAACTGGTTCTGCTGTCTTACCTTCAGCTTGATGACAAGTCAATGTTATTCAGACAAATTTCAAGTATTTCATAAATGAGAAAACCATTATTTAGTCTCAAAGGAAATACAGATTTAACTGACAGTTTTCTCTTTTTCAGAAGTTTACTTTTACAGAAAGTAAGAAAGACCTCAAAGAAGGCTGATGGAGGGAGTAACTTATGAACAATTCAGAAATGTTCTTGGGAAGAAAAAAAATTGGGAAAGAGGCATAGGTCCAAAAATAAAGGAAGTATAGGTTCCACTCCCAGTTTTGATACTTTCTGTGGAAGAGCCGCCAAATTACCTAATCTCTGTGCTTCAGATCTCTCCCTCCCTGCTGCTCCTCCTCCTCTCTGAACATATTGTCTATTTCAGCTGTTCAACTCTTCAGGGCTAGAAATTAATCTCAGTACACACTCAAACCAAACCTAACAAAATTCAGTCCCAATACAATGTTATTTTTGCAACCCCCAATGAAATTAAAAAAAAAAAACAAACCGCATCAAAGAGATGGTTGTTATCTATGAGTACTAATAAACCTCTAATCAGTAACTCATACGACTGAGAGGACATATTTTTTTAGTTTGCGCTTTTAAGACAAACAGGAAAATAAGCAAAAAAACTGAAGGAAGTTAGCGTTACCTAACATAAGAGACAAATAAATGTGAACTACATGACTATTTAGAGAGACTGGGCCGGTGGGGGGGCCAGGGGGGAATCCGACTAATCTGACCGTAAAGGAGGGAAACGCCGTCTGCCCTGAAGAGCCTCCACCCAGGAACGGGAGTCCCGGTGATTCACAGTCAAAATAAGAAAAGAAAAATCACGCTGAGGTCTGTACAGGCGAGAATGGTAGCCACTATAGAAAGAACGTATGTCGGTAAACACACGGAGAGAACAAGCACGTAGTTCAATCTAAAGAGACTGAGACACCTACAGCGGGATATCGCTCGATGCCACAAGCACAAGACGTGACCTACCCGATGGGAGCCGCAGCCCGCTATGTCGGAGAGCCCCATCCACCCGCCGTGCCCTTCCCGACGCTTCGGCGAGGGGAGAGCGCCGAGCGCGGCGCGGAGCCCTGCCCGCAGCACGGGGGAGGGACGGGGGTTTAGAAACCCGCAGTCCCCTCGCTCCACCACCACAGAGCCCCGGGCCCCAACCGGAGGCACCTCGCGCCGAGGCCCCCRTCGCTGCCCCGCTCCCAGGCTTCCCCTCGCAGGCCCCACCGCGGAGCCGCTCCCCCAACCCCGCTCCACTCCGCCGCCTCCCGCGCCTCACCTGCACCTGCTCGCGGAAGCGGAGCCGCCCCGCCGCTCCCCAAGAGAAGCGACAGCAGGAGTACGAGCCCGAGCGGGCGCCGGGGTCCGAAGGGCAGCGGGCCGCCCCCCCGTCGCCCGGCACCCCCGCCGAGCCCCCCGCGCTTCTGCATGCCCTCCGCTCCCGGCCCGAGGCTCGGCGCTGAACGAGGGGCTCGAGGTTCTCAGCGACTCCGGCGAGCCCCCGCGGCAGCCGCTGCCCCCCGCCTCCGCGGCGTGGCTGCCCGCGGCATCGGACCCTGCCGCCCCRCGCCCCTCACAGAACCCCGCCGGCCCCTGCGGACGCCACCGCCGCCGCCATCTTCCGGGCTACCTGGCCGGGGGGGGGGTGGAGCGCGTTGCTGATCGATAGCGCAATGCGCCAATCAACCCGCGCCTCACGCTCAGGAGGCGGGATCACTGGCTGGGACGGGGCTAATCCGTGATTGACAGCCAGACCAGCCAGTCGCTCCGCACAGGGCGAGCTAGGGCGAGCGAAGGCTGCGGCGCGAGAACGGCAGAGTGCGTTTGCCAATCAAGCCGCACTCCGGGCGACGGCAGGAGGGCGGAGATACCGTCGGATTGAAGGCGCGCTCCGCCAACCGGCTGGCGGCACAGTTCCCGAGGGCAGGAGCAGGAGGAGGGGCTTGGCTGGGCCCGTGCGCAGGACACGCGGGAGGAGCGGGAACAGCGCCGCCTGGAGGTGCGGCGGCCGTCCGCAGTGCCCGCGGGGTCTCGCCGAGGCCGCGCTTAAGGCGCCCCGGGCCCCCCGTACGGCCAAGTCATGGCGGGCCCTCCCGTAGACACAGGCCCCTCAGCGGGGATCCCCCCGCACAGAGGAGCACAGGCCCAAACGTGTGCCCTCGTGTCTCCGAGACCACGGCGGTGTCCTGCTCTTCCAGGCCAGCCTGGGCCCGGGGACTCCCCCGGGGACTGAGCCGGCGCGGGGCCGTGGCCGAGCTCTCTGCCGGGGCGACCCGTGCTCAGCTGTCCCTGCTGTGCACCCGCAGCTCGACTCTGTGCCAGAAGCCAGGTGACGGAACTCGGAAGCAGACCCTGCTTCCCTCAGAAGCCCCTGAGCCCTCCGGCAGAGCCTCCCCTGAGGAGTCACGGTACCTGCGCTCGGCTGCCCGCCACCCGCGCGGGAGCAGCAGCGGGCACGCGGCTCCTCCGGGCTATTTCCTGCACCTCCCTCGGACGGCGCGACGGGGTTACTCGTGCTCCCCTGCAGAAGAGGAGCATGGTGACTCTCAAGTTAGACACAAATGGGCATAAACTACCCTCTGCACCAAGGCTGGAAAGGACCTTGCTAAATCAATGATACAAGCAGGATTCGGAAATGAAGATTATTCTGGTTTAGGTTTAGGTTTGTAATTCTGCTGAATTTAGAGTACATGAAAATGAGGTGACAGTTTTAAGTAGCATAAATCAAAGTGTTAATCCTAAGGAATCAGGGGGTCTATGTAGTGAGGAAATAGGGAAATACCGTACGACTAACAAACTAGATTTCCATTTTCCAAATAATTTAGCAAAAAGGCTAATTATGTCAAGACTATATAACAACTTTGGGAGCACAGATTGTCCAAAGAAACGTACAATGAGTGCACCCCTGGGACTTCATGAAAGGACAGTTTTGTGCTCAAAGTAGTACTTGGAACGTGATGTCCAGGAAGACATAACATAAACCTAAATCCCTCTCTGTCGCTAAGAATTTTTTCTAGGGTAATTCTTCTCCTACCACGGGGACRTACATAAAATCAAACTACTTTCCTCTTAACAAGTCTGTCTCTACCCCCAGATATCCTCTCTCTGGCTTGAAGACACTAATTGTACTACCAAGTGACCCATATTTTTTGAAATGTTCTAATTAGATTTTCTTCCAAGGGAAAGGCAATCTCCTCTTTTGTTGTTTTAGTAAACTATTATTAATGCATTATGCTGCTTTTTGTGAATTATTTTTTAAAAGCAATATAAAACAATAAACAATCCCAAAGCATTCCTTGTCTGTCTGGCTGTAGATTTTATGGACTGGGAAGGCAAAATGTGGTCCTTTCCCTTTAAAATCAGTGATATGTAATATGCAATATGTAACACATCAATTTTTTTTCATGTACAAACAGCCACCATCTCAATTTAAATCGCTCTGTACTGATACAAAACTGATGCTGGTGACAAGCATGCAGCCAGGTCTTTCTCTATGTATACTATAAATATCCAGTGGAAACTTCACGGTTAGTCCTTTATTCTTCACTCTACCAAATCTCCCTCCACTGAGTATAGACATCAGGGCTGGGGCCTCTGGATGTGAATGTGTCTCCTTCTAGTTGACATTATAGCCATATTTTTTAATGATTGTTATTCAAACGACACTGTACTACTGTGGTATAACTACATGGGCAAATCCAGTGTACCTATCACTACAGAGTCTAGGGTCTAAGGTACTTCTGAGATCTGTCACTGACTTCATGCAAATTCCATACGTAAATAATTTTGAGGTTCATAGCAGCTACAAACATAAAGTTTAAAACTTCATTTGTAGCCTATCAGCAGGTTTACAATGCAAGGGTGTTCTCATTTCAATAGTGAAAACAATTCATTGCATTTTAAACACAGCAGATTGCTTTATTTCCCAACCCACCCTATCATAATTGAATGTTAGGCTTTTGATGTAATTTACTGATAAAACATCATGTTGTAATATCATCTGGGAAGTTATGGCAGCATATCATTAAAAGGACTTGTCAGAGCACTATTCTATAATGACAGTACACTTAAGGTTAGCTGTGAATTAGTCACTGGTAGAAGCTAAATAACCAAACCTTCCAATGCTTTGTTCTACATGTTAGTCACAGTTACTCCCTATCTTCAAATACACCATGAACATCACAAAGAACCAAAGATACAAAGCCTAATCTCCTACCTGCCATCATCAGGAATGTTATGATTCACCCATTTACGATTTCTGCAGTTAAACATTTGTAGTAACTAGATGAGACTAATGAGATGAGCAAACTAATACCAAGTCATCCAAAAGGTACTTAAAAAGAAAATATATTTACTTCAACAAAACTCTTCCTGTACACAAAATGGGATGTATTACCACATATCACAGCCTCATGTTTCTTGATTATGCGCTGTTATCATTGCCAAATTACTGAAGCTGCTGTTCCGTGTGGGAGGTGTTAAAACCTTTTTTAAGAGACAGATAATGGTATCAACTAAAGGATGTTGATGGTTTTATTTTCAGTTGGTTTTCTTCAATATTTTTGATAACATTATTGGTGTGGAAGGAATATTGTCTAGCAGCCTGAGCAAGTTGCCAGAGGGGTGTTAAAGGTCTTCACTGTAACTGCGAATAAAGCCCCAAAAGATTCACAATTTGCTTACTACAAAACAGAGTATCACTGAGCATCAGGAACAGAGCTGATTACAGAACCAAGGTCTTTATTCCAGGTCACTGTTTTAAGCATAAAGATTAGTTTCCATATATATGAATGTTGAGACACACACYCTGCTCTCCCTCCCCCCGAAAGAAAAATATCTCATCCTTTCATATATAACCTTTTCTTCCCCTGTCAGTGTTGTCTTTTTATATTTAACAAAGTGATTTGCTTCTCCACCTGATAGAGATAAAATAAATATCACTGATTTTAACCTCCACTTTCAGTCATAAGTGACCTAATCGTGTTTTTATATAACTGGAAGCATCTGTCTCAATTCCAATACTACACCATCCAAAATTATTTTATATAGCTCCCAGGGAAAATTGGCTAAAGAAAACTGTGTTTAAAACAATCAGTAAAGGAAATTTGCTCATTTGAGTCAAATGTTTTCCCCTTAGTATCTCTCTGTCACTCTAAAATGGGCTTAGAACAGAACACWCTGATTTCTTCCCACAAATGCTTAAGCTCGCACATGGAGAAACGAACCTCTGAAAAATATGGCAGGGCATATTTTGAATTGCTGGTAGAAAATTCAGTTTATAAATTTTAGAATGTGTTAAAGATCCAGCAGCTCTTGTTAATCCATTCCTTGTAAATCCATTAAGGAATTACATTCTTCTTGGGAAATATTTCACATTTGGATTTGCATCTGCCACTAATGTCCTGGAAAATTTAGTACAAATTTCATTTCTGTTGACTCAGGAATACCTACTGTATTTTGATGGGCCTGATCTGGAAGGACGCTACCTACTTTGGCTTCAAACAGGTGTACTTTGAAGATGTTTTAACATTAATATATGAAGACGGATCATAACTGTAAATGTATCTTATTAAAGTCATTTAAATTTACTTTATTTATTTTATTAAATCAAATTCATTTCACTTTAGTCCACTGAACCATCCTATAGAATCAATGGAGTTAATCAAAAGAATGAATTTTTGTTGAAGAGCATTTAAGTACTCCCTCAAAAAGGCCTAAGAAGTGCCAACATCAGTATAAATTTCTTCTCAGCAGGATTCCATCCTGGCTTACAAGAAATACAGTCATGAGTGGGCAAATTTCTTTCGCCACATATTACTCTCTGATGATGTTGCCAGCCAAAATGCCAATTCATGCCAATTTTGAAACTGGTTTTTATGCCACTGACAACTGTTTAATGCTGGACTAAAAGACACGTCTGTGGTGATAGATCTGTGTCTTAAAGCTTCCTATAGAACCTTTCACCAAAATTTTAAGAAGAGAAATTATGTGTGTCTATTCTCTCCAAAGGTATAGGAGATTTAACTAAGTAATTTCCATTAACACAAAAGCAAATGCAAAATGATGACTTCTGTGTAAAGAAGCTGTTGTAAAACTTTCATAGCTACATTAGAAATTCCTTGCCACCCTCTCCTACTTATTTTTAGCAAACGCTAAACTGTGTGCTCTATTAAATTTTCCTCCAGATGCAGCAAAGCAGTACTGAATATAGTGAGAAACCATTTAACCAAATGAATGTCTAATGCAGTACTGGTCTAAATATACATTATATGTGTGTCAAGGGAAAAAAAAGGTGAAACAGAAAGAATATTCTCACAAACAGAACAAGTAAGACACAACAGATCAAACAACGAGGTTTCAATTCAGCCTTTCCTCATGCAATACTTTCATTAAGGCAATAGTTGTGGAAGCTGCTCGGCAACTCTCAAAAACTTGTCCTATCTGAGACTACTCAAATAAGCAAGTGTTACTGCTTAAGGCTTCATGTGTTTTTACACTGTAGGTGTAATGTGGCAAGAACAGCACTCCTGCAAAGGAACAGTTCAGCAACATTTCAGCCTAAGTGCAAGGGTTTAGTAAAACTACCTACAAGTTATAGAACCAGTGCCTCTTTGAAAACAAACAAACAATCTACAGGCTGCAGTAATGGTCCTGTAATTAGCCATGTTTAAATGAGTATCTTGCTGGTGTAAACTCTGTTCACACAAGCTTGCCAAAAAACGCACTGTTTCTGGACCTCTAGATCAGCAGGAATCTCTTCATCACAAATCCTTTCAATAAAGGCAGGCAAACATTTGAGCAGGAGATATAGTATGATTTGCATGTCTCTCTAAAAAGTAATTCTAATACTAAATTTTAATAAATATTATACATTACCACTTGAATGTGTCACCTGTTGAAAGAGAAAAATTGAATGAGTTACTCAGAGCTGTGTTTTGAGTCCTATCAGACAGGGTATTCTTGATCAACCTGCCTATTAATGTAATACTTTCCATTTCCATACCACTTTATACCTAACTTTATAAAAAATAATTAAGAAAAACCCTCATACAAGTACTAGTTCTCATTAACACTGAGCAAGCTGAAGCTCCGGGAAGATTAAAGGACAATTTTTTACATATGTAAGCGCTCACCTTTCATTTTAAGTCTCTTTAATAACCTGATCCTAAGTAACTGCTCCAAAATTAAACCAGAAATTATCTTAGACCACTTGCATTCCCCTTCACCAGTCTCTCATTGGCTTCCACACTTAGTTTTAGTAAAAGCATAAGCAAAGACTTCAGGCTAAGGACCACTCTGTGAACGGGGGGAAGCTCATCCCAGTTTGGAAATAATTTGCAATACTACCAAAAGGAATTTTTAAAAGAAGCACTTGGATCTGGAGGCCAGATCCAGAAAGGGATAAATAAAACAGACTAAGCAAGCTGCTAACATACAGACAACTGGTGTTCTCATGCTTTCAGCTAAAGTGCACACTTGGAAGAAAACCACAAGGATTCAAGATTTAAAGGAAGGTGCAGTTCATTGAAGCACTGTAAGGGAAGGAAGGATCTACTTTGTACTGAAATGTTGATGCTGTGCAATCTTACTTATTCTTCTTATATTAATGAATGTTGCCTTCCAGAGCACTGAAATTTCAACATGACTAATTAGGCAAAGAAGAATTGAGGTGAATCAAGACAAATTAAGCAGGATCAGGAAGAATCTTGCCAATTGAACAAGGAGCACAAACCAATATATCCAGCACATGTACACTGCAAAAAATAATTTTTGATACTTTCATTTATTTTTAATAGTTACGGGTTCACAAGACAAAATTCAGAACAAGAACCATTTATCAAAGGTAGTAATTGGACATAAATTTCTGCACTATTTGGTAATCAGAACAGAAAGAGGTATGAAATACCTCAATGAAAATTTGTTACAGAGAAAGCAATGAAAACCAACGAGCAAAGTTTATGCCGCAGACAAGGAACAACTCACTAAAACCAAATTGCAGACGCATTTTAAAAAACCTTGGCACTATTAAGGACAGTGTCTTTTTTAAAAAGTTTACTTATTAATTTTAACTGGTTACTTACAAAAAACAAACAGACCTGAAATATGTAGCTTATTTTCCTTATCCTTGCAGTCTGACAGTCTAAAGATCATCCAAGAATCAAAGACCTCCTGTCTTCCACAATCCCTTCCTCATCTTTTTAATAAAACTGATCCAACAGAAACAGGTTTACAAAATTATTTAGAAGTCTGGAGTCTTACAAGTGAAGTTGCTTTGCTAGTAGGATTATAAAATACAGACAGTGAAAATTTAAGCAAGGATCACACTTACTGCAACTGTTTTTTCATCTCCAATACTAACAACTTAATGAGCTCAACTTTCCATGCGGGAGATTCTTTTTCCCCCTYGTTACAGCACCATAGGAGTATTGCATGTCCTTTAATTCCACACTATATTATTTTGGCCATATCCTACAAGGGAGTAGGGCTGCTTATGTGATTGATATTACTTATGTGTGCCAGTATATGCAGAAATACGTCTCATATTTTTACTGATGAACTCTAGGAAAATCCAGGGAATGATCCCATCTTGTATAAGCAGTAGCTACCAAGCACAAAAGACATTTTTGAAAACGCTCACCTCTCTGCTACTTTTCAAAGCTTTGACTAAACTGAAAAGGTCTAATTTCATTCAGTAGTTATAATTTTCCTCTCCAATCCAGGAAAGGAAAAGTTAGTCCAAATAAAAAGATGCATTTATCTTTATGGAGAACTGGTGTTTTCTTTTGCTATCAAAGTAATGTAGAAACCAATAAATACACTTAGTAGGATGTTTACGGTATAGCAGACAACACAGAAACTAAATGACTTCTGAACAGTACCAAGGGGTTTGGTGATAGATCGCTGACTATTTATGAATCTCGTGAATCAACCTCTATACACACTGAGTAATTAGGAAGAGGTGTGGCTGACAAGTTGCATTTTTTTTCTTCATAATTTCCAAATGTAAATTATTTTAACATGACAGAAATTCACTCTAAAGATCCAAAGCTAATCAAAATCCAAGGATTTCAGGATGTTCAGCATGAGGATCTCTTACTCAGATCTGTACACAATACCAAAAGGATGTGCTGTTTCAGTGCTGTAAACTCCATGGGGTACAGTGACTATCACTGTAAATTGAGAAAAAACATCATAAGAGATTAAACTAGATGAGAAAACAGTTAACAGCACCTTTGCCAAAATTTTAATTCCTCTGCAAGTGCATGCTACCAGTGCTAAGTAATTTTGACAATCCAAATGTTTTTAGAACATGGCAGGTGACATACCTATGCCAAGACATTAGAAAATGTTAAAATCACGTCTACTTGAAACTTCCTTTTAATGCAGAAGCAAACTAGGAATTTTAAAGATAAGGAAAAAAAAAACCACAACTTTATGTCATAACGTACCATATAAACATCAAACATAAAGCATGATTTCCTCTTGTGTTATGAGCATGTGCCATCAGCACATGACTRGAAAGCTGCCTAACAAGCTGACAACTTCTGAATTAACCTTGTGTGAATGCAGCTCAGGTTATCTATTTATAAAGTCATACCACAGGTGTTGCCTACAGTGGGATATTACAATAAGCAGCAGTTAAGAGAGCTATTCTCATTTTGATGTGACCCAGGTGCTCAGTTGTGCCTTATCAGTCTTTCTAGCTAGTGCTCTCAATTAGAAATTCAGAGAGCCTGGCATCTGGCATAGGAAGACAACAGAAATTAACATTACCATTTCCCAGGGGTCATGGATTAAACATGGCTTGCACCTGCTCTGTTTACTGCTGAGCTGGTAAAAGCAAGATTATCACTTTTACCCCTTCATTGGTTAAATTTTACAGCTTAACCATTCAACACAGTATGGACTACTTTTTAATTTGACCCAAATATAATCTTCATCCCACACAAACCTCTAGACGCATTTATTTTCGTCAAAGACGTGTCTCAAAAATGCTGAATCACTGAATGCAGGTAACAGATGTTATTTTTATCAAGCAAATTAACACAACTTGTATTACATTCCTACACATGTTAAATACTGCTGTCTTATATGAAAATCTTCCACTGCTCTTTGTGCATAAGCAGAAACATCAGCATATCATGTCTGATTTTTCCTCTGCCTAGTATTTGATTACAGCTGTTGGAGATCAGAATCGTTACAAGAGCTTTCCTCTTCACTGGCAGTGTTGAACAATTAGCTGGTCCCACCACTGGGAATGGGCTTGTACACACGTCTTTGCTGCAATGTGCTTTGCTCCAGCTGGCAAACACAAGCCTGGCAACAATCTATTAGCATTCTCCATGCTGATCTAGATTCCCTGCCTGGGCAGACCCCCTGGAGAGGAAATATCCATGCTGAGGATTCCCGGACTCATCTATTGGGAGCCTCATCCTGTAGAGGAGGTGCTAATAGGAGAAAGAATGGAGAAGGAAGGTCTCTAGGACACCAAGATGATCACTGAAAGGCAGGAGATCCTGTCTGTGCCCCACCATCACCTGCCAATGACTCCCAAGAGATCTGAACAGCACCAGTTAAAGCTTGAACCCAGGCTCACCTTCTCTCTAGGCTCTGGTGCTGTGGCACTTATGCAGGTGGCTCAATTAATGTACACAGTTTTCCCTATAGTTAGAGTAAACTCTGAGTGAGAAACAGACAGGAGCTCTGCCATGGATTGATTTAGTGTTCAAAGAGCTCGTCAGTGGATATTGCTTCCCCTTTGTGCTCTAACTGCTCTTCTGCTCTGTCATTCCTGTCCTTGTCTGAAATACAGTTTTGTCCACCACTGAGAAATTAAGTATATCTCCAGATGGCTCTGAATATTTGCTTCCTTTAAGCAGAGTTTTGTACTGCTGTATAGAATTGCAAGAAATAACAGAATATCAGAGAAAGTATGCTTAGTGCTGTACAATGAAAACACAATGCTCAGCCCACTGGTTAAAGAGGCTAAAAACTAAGAAAGACATAGATATGAAGGTCACCATTTGGAACACAGGGGGTACATAATAACTTACGGATTTGCTGACCCCGTATTGAAGGAATCTTGCATTTAATGATTTACATATATATATAGATAGATCATTCACATAGAGGAAGAATATTCATTACATTCAGAGGACCAATAAATTAGTTGTTGTACACTGCAAATGTATGGACAACAAAAATTGAAACGGTTTTATTTCACTGCTACTGCGTAACAAGCAATTAGCATATGCACTTGTGATAATTACAAATTAAAACACGCAATTGGTCATGCATTTTGTGTATGTAATTTTGAGTCCAATTCATCATCTGGCCCAGGAAATACTGGGAACCGCTATCATTTATAGTCATGTTTATTTATACCACTCTGGAAAAGAAAGAGACTCTACACTGGGTCTGATTGTTTTCTGCATGATCAGTGTATAGTGATCTTAGCGTAAACGAGACATAGTCAAATGGATTTGAAATAGAACAGGCATTCATGTGTTCTGCCTACTGCATTATTATTGATATGCTTTTGCTTTTTGCTTCATGTTACTACATTTGGCAAAAGAACTCAGGCTCCTGCCCAATCTTAAAAAAAAATTATTATTGAGGAAGGATGGAAAAGGAATTTCACAGATAGATTTGCACATGATAGACATACATTAGAATGCATATAAAATCCCAAAGAAACAATGTCTACATTAGTGCTACAAATTCTGTAAGCCTTTAAGCTGCCAGCAGAATGCCTCTTTGATTCTGCACTTTTTTTAACTGCCACAGACTTCAATAGCAGTTCCGGCCCTTCACAGAATGAAGGGTCAGCCCCTAAGAGACTAATAAGACATTGTAGAGAGTACTAGAAAGGAAGAAATACACCCACTTAGGGCTTACTCTCCTAAAAAGGACATGAAGAAAACAGCATCTTTCAAAATGGAACTACAAGAAGCAGAAATTAGGGATCTGCCTTGGGTTGTGACTATGTTTAGAAGCACAATATGACCTTATTTATACAAAGGCCTCACCTCAAATTAGTTGAGGAAACCCCCATTCCCAAAACTAGGAGAAGAAGATGTAACTTGCATTCATGTAAGACTCCTTTCAGACTTGCTCATCATTCATTATATAATTTTGTAGATGCTGAAAAATGAGCTCCTAACTGAGAAATTAAAGAGGAAGCATGCTAAGAGTGAAATAAACACAGTATGGGAATGAGATGAGAACCTAAGGAAAATTTCGTATCTCGTTTCCCGAAAGTGAGCTTCTGTCAGAAAGATGATCATGACTGCATTAACGAGCCCCCTAGTTATTCCCAGCAACATGACTTTCAACAGCCTTTGATACACATAATGACAACTTTGCAGTATTAAAGCTTAATTTGTTGTGAGTAGAATTCTTCCTTCATTTTTCTCTCCACTGACTCTGATGCAATTAATTCCCCTGACAATGCTGCTTATAAAACCAGATAAGTCAAGTTAAAGCAGTTAATAAGAAATACATATGGACCACACTTTTTTTCCCCTGCCTGCAATATCCTGTGCATATCTTCATGTAGAAACAATGACTCTTCTTGAAAACACTATGTAGTTCATGTGATAAGAGGCTGGAATTCTTGACTGTACATACATATATAGCAACGACCTTAAGAAAATTGTTGCAAGTCAGAACTTTATGTAGCTTTCAGAAATCAGAATTGGATCTAGGTCAAAACTGAAGCTTTAAATAAATACCACAGACTTTGGGGAAATTGAGGTCTAGACTGTGCAGCTTTGGTTCTGTAAACAGGAAAGATTATTCTGTATTTTCACTGGCATGTAATTCATCTTACAATACAGTTTTGAACAAACAAATATATGATCACTTATAAAACATTTTTCCTAACTGCTAATGAATCTATGGTGAAACAAATAACAGGCTAAGATGTTGGGATCTTTCCTTCTGCTCAACCCTCAAGCAAACATCCCCTGGAAACTCACATTATCTATCTTCAGATTATAGAACAAGATGTGCGATAATGAATAAGGCTTCTCTATCCCATRAGTCAATTGAGTCCTTACACTTCAATTCTGCAGTCAGAAGAACTTCAACTATATGGGTCCCAATGTTGACTCATGTGCATCTTACAGGATCACAATCCTGATTTGGTAATACTGCCTGAAAGAGTTAAAATCAGAATGAAAGTTCCCATTGCAAAGTTTTTTGTCAAAAACATAATGTGAATATAATGCCTTGGAAAGACCTGGCTTGATGCCATAGACTATAAATAGCTGAACCAGTAACTGCCTTGACTGTGAAGGCACCAAAACTACTTGTTTTTCCAAACCATTCAGTCATCCCTAGTTGGACCTGGGACATATATTGGGAGTTAGGTATTATTAAAATACAGATCGTATTAATGATAGTACCATTAATACTATCATATACTTGCACTGGTATCTCTTAAGAAACATGATACATAGCATGTAATTGTGCCTATAGAATAATAAATGTTTCAGGTTTGTTTTGTCATCTCTATTAAGCTATCACACATACTGCTGCATGTACAAAACTCCACCTGAGCTGGAGCTGAAAGATGATGTTCAGAAACAGAGCACACTTTTGCCCAATTTTCTTCATCAGCATTTAATTATGGTAGTATTTGCAGTGACATACTGCCTAAGAGCTGAAGTTATGGACAAAATCATATCTACCCAATGGAGCTTACAACCTAAGTAGCACTATACAGACTGCATGGAATTACTCATATGAATCAGACAAGCTGGATCTGCTCACCAACCTTAGGTAAGACTCATGTTCACTCTTCATCCTAAAATTGTAGGCAGAAGATCAAGTGTTTATTTCAGCTGTCATTTCCCACCTGTAATTCTTCCCCCATGTGAAACAACCCTCCTGTCTCACCCACCTATCAGTAGAGGCACACAAAAAGAACTGGCAACAGACAGCATACCAGCCTCTGCTCCAAACTCTTGCATGCAAATCTGTTGACTTCAATGGAGTTGTAATAGGCAAAAGATGTTTTGGTTCCTAATGAAGTTAGGCAGAAGGCAAAACAAGGACTTCAGTTGTGCTGCAAATCTGTTAGCAGTCAAGCCACTCCTGAGGATAAGGAAGGATGCTGGCTTTGTCCTATTCTAGATGGATTCCATCACTTCCTCAAGTTAACCATTTCATATCTACATCACCTCCAATCTCATTCACTGGAAGTATAAATTCCCCTTTGGCTGCCCCTTCCAGCCAGAAGCAAGCTTAGAATGACACCATGCAATGTAACTATCAAGTTAGCTCCATGTTCAGCTCACCTCAACTCGTTCTATGCCCTTGTGCTTGTGTTTCCTGTTGTCTTCATTCTACCTGTTTCACTCTTAGAGCCTCATGCAGACTATCTGGTGCCTTACCAAGAAGACAAGAAACTTCAGATACTTTCCTGACATTCAGCTAGCAGGAGGAAAGCATATAAAATTTGTTACCAGCAGGCCAAAAGTTCTTCGCAAACCATTCTATCATTTTAGAAACACTACTGCACTGGTGGTATGTCTCTAAGCCATATTGTCCTTTTGCAGTAGTCAATCCCCAAACTTCTCAAAAGACATGACTCTGACCAAACATCTGTTCAAAAAATATTATGAACATCAAACAGAGCCCACAGAAATACCAGTGTGACACTCCAATACTAAACTTGCTGTTCCTATCCTTTCTATTGAGAAATGACCTCCTAATATGCTCTGAGAACTACTAATTAAGACCTACTAAAACCTTTTGCAGATACAACATGCTAGGTAAGTGCCAATCCTTTCTGTAAGTAACATACTACAATGGAAAGGTATGAGAACACAGTAGTGAAACATAGTCAGAAAGTATTATCAGATAACAGGCAGGAGAGTTATTGTACCTGAATTAGTAACATTGCAGTTAAAGAAGGCTGTTCTTGCTACATGGAGAAATGCGGAAGTCCTGACCAGAGCTGCTAAACTGTAAACATTGTGAAACTGCTGGGATGCTGTTGCTGGCACTTATCTTTGAAGTGGAGTTGAGCTATTTTTGATCTGATGGGGTTTGAAGATGAGTCAGATACAAAATTATTACTCTTTCTCCAATTCACTGAACCTTTTGCTGCTCTCCCCCTTTCTAATTTAATTTTACATCTCTGAAAAATTAAGCGTGATGCATTGCAGCCAGTAGAAACAGATGAAAGGGAAAGCATTACTTAAACCGCACAGCAGAAGTCTCATCCTGATTCAGGAGACAAGAATATCTCTTTCCACTCACTGCCATGCTTTCCCTTCAGGCTCCAGCTACAATGCATGCTGCCCTTAGCTATTATCTAACATAGAAATGCACAATATTTACTTTCTGAAAACAGTTGCTCCTGCCCTATGATGGCAATTCTTCATTGTGCAAACATTTGAAAAATGCTTTGCATCATCCAGCTCTGTCTGGAGGCACTCCCAACAACAGCAGCTGGGTGTGTGCAGCCACGAGTGAGCAGGGTGAAAAGAACTTCAGCAATGTCGTTTCTCAACAAGTCCTTTATTTTTTGTTTGATGTTGCACTCACTGCCAAGAAGCAAATCTCTGGTGGATTCAGGGGATCAGGTATGTGGGTGCGCATTTCCCCCCTGGCCCCTGGCCCTGCTGAAATTTATAATCTCAGTGAATGCCTTCATGATGTGGCTAAAATAATTTCTCTGAAGAAGTAAAGAACAAATAAGACATGGAGATGACTCGTTAGCTCAAATAGATCTCTCTGTAGCAAATGCCCTGACTATTCTCATTGGCTCTGGGTGCCAGAAAAATACTGAAAAAATGACAACCACAGGGGGACAAATCAATAAGCACCAAAAACAGTGTTCCTGTACTCTAACGTCACATTAATACTTCTCTCTGATAATCCTGAGTGGATAGTCAGGGCCTGAGGACCTATGGAGTTGGGGTGTTCAGACAGGCAGATAAACTATCAAATGTCTATTTCAGGCCATCTTTGACTGTGAAAAGTATTCAGTTACCAGCTGACCACTGGCAGTACACAGCTTCTCTTCTGCATGCCTCAGACAGGATGTGCCCCGTCTCTTTAGAAAATTGTCTTGCATAGACAGAATGGCAATGCCAAAGGCAGTATTAGAAATCAGAAGCTCCAAGGTCTGTACACAGCTCTGCTGGAGCATGGAGATGCCTCCTGCACTTCAGCTGGGCACAGAATATTCCCACTAAYGCACTATGTAGAGAGCTTCTTAGGAAAGACAGAAATGAGAGCAGAGGAGGAAGGGTATCACTGAATGTTAAAGAAATGGCTGAGTGTAAAGAAATCTCCTGTGATGACACAGATGAAATAGATTCTGTTTGGGTGGAAATTACTGGGACAAGAGATGACACAAACTGCCCCAGAAGGATAGTGCTGAGGATCTTTTACAGGCTCYTTCCTTTATTCAAACTTGAATATAAATTATAAGGGATGTAAAATTACGGGAAAATAATTCCTTGTTTATGGAAGAATTTAACTTCCCAGACATAATGCAGGAAATACATGCCACCAATGATGGCAGAGCTCCGTCAAAGACATAGGGATGGCAAAAGATGGATTTCTTTAATAATCAATTAATAACAAGAGATGGTGTTACTTCAGAGTGAGCAAAGGGACCTTTGCTTTGATTTACATAAGGCTGATGACAGATGGGAATGATATATAAAGGAAACAGTGTAGGATAACAGAAATTACAATATTTTAGGAGAAACAAACTGTATTTCTTAATGCAAAAAACATTGAGGGATACATACAATCTCTTCCCTAGCATATTGAAATAATTGGTATATGAAATTACAAGTAAAAGCAGACAGTGTTTAATGACTTCGAATGAAAGTTTGCCTAGGACTTCAGTATAGCAAATATAATGTTTATATTCTAAAAAGTATTTTTAGAAAGTATACATATTCTAAAATGTATTTTTTAAATTCAGTATAATGCTAAGTCTTAGAAAGAATTTTGAAAGAAAGAACAATTAATTGTAAGGAGGCGAAGAGAATGTGAGAAAAAATACATGGTTTACCAAAGTACAGGATGTCAAACTGAGCTAGTATATTTTGAGTAAGATAATTGTCTTTTTAGAACTGAATAATGCAGTGAGCTCAGTCTGTTGAAGTTGAAACAGATCATTTGATACAGTGCTCCATAGGAAATCATTACTGAAAGTGGAGATGATAGGGATTAATACAAAAGCAACAGGAACAAGGAGCAACAGGTTATAATAAAAAAGGAGTTATAAGAATGGAGCAAATTACCCAACAGTGTTCCTCAGGGATAGGTCTCAGGAGCAATACCATTTAATGTATAGTTCCATGAACTAGGAATAATGATCAGGCCCAGCCTCAAAAAGTTTGCATGTGATACAAAGCTGGAAGGGATTGCCAATACTTAGGAGGACCAGATCATCACACTGGAATTAGATGACCTTCTTGCCTGCAGTGATAGAAATTTAATAATGTGAACTGCAAAGTCATGTTCTTGGGATTCATCAGCTGGAAGAAACAGAGAAGGAAAAAGATCCGAGTGTTCTGATAGACTGTCAGTGTGCCAGAGCTGCCAGTACGACACAGCTGTGGAAACAGATAATGTAATGTTTGGATGGGTTAGGTGAGATTTTTAGTAGAGAAGGAAATATTGGGACTTTTAGACAAGGCACTGGTAAGATTTTGTGTGAAATACACAACTCCAGTCAACAGTGTTGAAAAAGATTAGCTTAAACTGGAATCAGTGCAGACTGGCTATTAGAACGATTACAGAAATATCAGTCTTAGGGAGAGATAAAAAGAGCATGGTTTGTTCACTGTGACAGTGGAGAAACAATATGGAAGTCCTTTATAAATAGATTTTGAGATAAATAGAATGGAAAAAGAACTAAGTTAAAGGTTAACATGACTGTGAGATCAAATTTTTATAATCTGATCAGCAGTATGTTTAGACTGAAAACTAAATAGAACAATTCCAACTATTCAAGGAGATCACACATTGGCATGATCTTTCAAAGAGAGCAGTAAGGGCAAGGAACCTAAATAGTCTTAAGATGGAACTTGATATACCCATGGAAGAGTTGTAGAACAAAGTAAGAAAATGAGTCTGTGGTCAATAAATGTTTTGGATATACCTAAAGAGATTTGAAACAAGACTAGATTTCTCTTGTTCTGTATTTATTGTGTATGGATCCCATGCTTCACAGAGCTTTCTGATTGCCAAAAGGTTCCACCAACAGGCAACCAGTGGGTTCCTACCAACACATCCCCGTTGCTGCACAAGTTAGCTTCTGAGGGTTTTTCACATTTCTCTGAAATGCTGGAGCTTTGCCAATTGTTCAGTTTCACCTCTGAAAGAAGACATCTGCCTCGGCAGTGCATGTTGCATTGGGTGAGACATAGCTAAATGATCTACTTCTCATCCCAGATGGCTGTGATTTGTATTTGGCCATACTGGTGTATGGAAGGACACACACGATGGGACCTCACTGGACCAGCTCCTCCTCTCCAGTCCCCTTCTGCTGCACTGGCTCCCGTGCAGTAGCACGTCACCTAATAGTGCAGTCTGGCTCTCCCTTTTCAAATGTAATACACTCTCTTCCATTGCCTAAACTAATTATTGGTTGACATTTTATCCTCTACAACCTTACGGCTGAATTTTCATTCCTTAAGTGCTTGCTTTTTCTATTCTTACTTATCTTGGTATAAATCAGGAGTAATCCTCCTGTAGGCCCCCCCCCTTGGTCATTGAAATTGGACATGGGTTATTACAGAGGACTTGGGAAACTTGGATTGCTTATTATATTCTTTTCAAATACCCTTTGCCTCCTAAGAATTCTATGCAGTATCAGCTGTTCAGTCTACATTCCCTGCTTTATTGATTCTTCTCTCTTTTATCAAAGTATGGTATGTGATAAAGAACTTTTGCTGTGACGCTATATAAGTTCAAGGACTCCACTTCTGTACCTGCCAAAGGTGATTCTCTGAACTACTGCAGGATGGCTGAATGTCTTTATATTATTCTTTTCTCTACAGCTATCATCTTCCCCACCCTATTTTATGAGGAAAGAAAGCCAGAACAGTTACATAACATGTTCTCAACAGGAAGCAAAGTAATTGCCAATATTGTGTTTATTTGTTTCCATGTCAAACTGAAAAAAAGCTCATATCCCACTGTGAACTACCTGGCCAAATATAATCCTTTCTTGTATGTCTGAGAAATACCTATGACATCTCAAACATTTGTGGGAATAGTATTAATAACAGTAACAACAACAACACATTTACCATGCTTTGAACTCACTCTGTTATGTTCCTTTTAAGCTCTTTCCCAATGGTATCATAATCTGTCTCTAGAGCTCTCACATAGCCCACTCAGGTTGTCCATCACATGAAATCTTTTCTTATTTTTCTGGATTTTTGAACATGTGAAATTGGTATGAATAACTCTGATTTAATCACAAAATCCTCTGTAGCTTGTAGCCTGTCAGGATAAGCTGGTTTATTCTCTTAGAATAAGCATGATTCCAATAGGCTCTGACTGTGCACTTAGACACTCCTGTGTCCCAATGGATATAGCACTGCAGGATATTTCAAATCCCAAAGGACAGCTTTGTTTGAAATTGGGTCCTTTATTYGAGGATCCACTTTCTGAGGTTTCTACATAATAGAAGGCATCTACATAAGGTTTAGCATGGGTGGATATGATTCAGGTAGCGATGCCAATGGGAGCTATTCACAGCTTAATGAGAGAGTCAAGACTACAGGGGAAAATCTTTCTGGAGAACCGAACCTCCACTGTGGAGAAATGCACTAGGAAAGACGGCAGCGGGATGAAGGCTCATGTACAGGATACCCTGGCAGGATGAAAGGGGTTTGGGTCATCTCAGAGCAACTCTATGCTCACCTGCGGGAACCAGAGGAGTCACAACCAGAGGGGACACAAAACAGCAGAGCAGCTGGAAAGGGCAGCACTGGAAACTTCCTTGACTTTGCTGCTGACATTTTGTCTCTCGATTTCTGCACTGCAGGGCAGGATTTAGTGACCTATCAATAAATCCTCATATTCATCTCCCAGCTAACTCAGCAGTGTAAGAGAGGTAGTCTTTTTCATAAAATATGATTACAAGTATTTTTACAGGCTTGATTTTTTACATACTTACGGCCTCAGCTTGTCTGTGTAGCTTGCACGCACATTGCAGAACCCAACAGCATGCCGACAGGACGTTATGTTCCGTGGGAACACAGTTAACTCACAACCTGATCCTGCCGCCTCCTAGCACTGAAGAACCACTCATCATCCCTTCCCCAGCAACCCCAGGGACCTTGTCCGCAGCCAAGTAGCCACAAGGTGGTGCTCATTAACCTCTCCGCATGCACTGAGTCTGGACATTTCAAACGGCGAGATGCTGRGCTGGGCTAGAGACAGTCTAGTGGCTGGGAGCCACGCTGGGTGAGTACTTCACACATTTCGTCCTTGAAGAAGTGTTTTCTACATCAATGTTTGCAAATCCTCCACATCTAAAGGCTTTACATTTTAAGAAGTCTTATGAAGTGTAACAAACATACTAAGGTAAGATATGAAGAGAAAGAAAATTGGGGGAGCCAAGAGACATCCTAACATGCTGATGTCAATCCTACCAGAGCTTGTAACTTGAGTATTTGCAGGCTTACCACACTTGTCCTATTCTTCCTCCCAAGCTCAGACAATGGAAGCAAAAAGGAGAAAGGCAAGATAGCCTAAGATGTGTAGTATAAGACAAGACCTTGTTCATATTTTCACTCTTGTTATTTTCCTGTCTCTTGGTCATTCCCTTCTCCCTGCCTATTTATTTCTCTTCGTCTCCATTCTCTGCTTCTACTGTATAGTCTCTCAGAAAACATAAAGGAAGAGGACTCAGCAAGCCAACCCCTGACTGACATGTACAAAGCTTTGATCTCCCCATCTTTGCCACCATGGCTGCCGCAGAGCCATACCGCAGAGTGCAAGTCAGAGATGGATCACCTGCCTTTCACTGTAGTCTGAGAATCAGCTTCTGTTTGAAGAACTTACATTTACATAAATATCACAGTGAAGGAAAGACAACTAGACCTTACTGATCACAATGAAAAGCTCTCCCTAAACAGTTCTTGATTATGATCACACCCCCTGATACTTATATTTCTCCTGTAAAAGCAGGTCAGGCCTGCTTTTACATGCTTTATTCATATAATCATGTCAACATGCATCACATGCAACATGTGCTACCTGTATTGATACTAGCTGGGCAAGATTAGGTATCTGTATTTATTTATATTGTACTTCATCTCAGAACAGGTGGTCTCCCTGATTTCTTGGCATCACCAGCATGTGTGAGGCCCATTCTTGCATGCATTGACGTCCGTGGCTGCTATAGTTGTATGACTTATCCCTGGGTAATGCCAACTAAATCAAAATTATGTTTATGCATAAGAACTGCTTTATTTTTCAGGCATCCAGCTTTAGTGCAGCAGCTCAAAAATGCTTTCCCTTCTTTTCTCCTTAATACCTTGTCAGAATTTGATTAGTGCATTATCCCTTCTATTCTTCCAGGACCAGCCTTTAAGCAACAGAATTCACTCTTCTTTTCCATCCTGTTCTTACAACATTTCCTCTTAGGCAAATCCAGCCAGCTCCATGATCACAGAGGACTCCAAAAATAATCTAATCTGCAAGGATAGACTGCCAAGTGGGTGTAGAATTTAATGAGTCCACACAYGGTGGCCACATCCTTTGCAAAGACTAGTTCCATGGTTGTTGACTGTTACATACCTAGAAAGTGTAACGCAGTGCAAGGTGCATATTTGGGATAAATAAAAATCCTCTGCCGTTGCTCTGTTTCACCCTCCAGGAGCATCACAGCAACATCAGAGCCATTAAAAAGCCTCCACTGGCACTGTGCCCATTGGCCCTGGTGAGACAGCTTTGAGCCACTGCTGAATGCTTCAACTAAGCTGGAGGAGACAGTACTTAGCCTTCCGCTTCAGTTAGACCAGTCAATTTGCCCAGCTTGATCCCTCTACTGCTCCAGCAATGATTATCCAACATACAGCATTCCTTTGACCACTGTAAGAGCAGAATACTCCACAGTTGACTGCTCCAACAGCATAGTTTAAGTTATACTTCATCCAAAAGCAAAGTATTCCACATCTGCTACAAAAAGCTGGAAGACCTCAATTCCCACCCCACTGCTTCAGTCACTTGGGAACAAGTCCTGAATCTTTAAATGCCATTCAGAGATCACAGAGATGCATTACCATATCCATGATGATTTACCATTTGTTCAGTTGCCCCTTTGTCAATCAAAACAACCAAAGTGATTAATAAATCCCAGCAGTTTTGAAAAGGYCTGCTGTACATTCAATGGACAGCAGTATCTATCACGGTAGAGAAAGATGGGCTCACTTTCCCATTGCTAGTTTCAGCTTTGGGAGGTCTGTAAGCCAGCCATAAACAGCTACTTTTAATTACAATTAGGCTCCAGATCTTCACCTACCAAAGTAAGATAAATCTGCAATGCGTTTATATGTTTGTGCCTTACTTAAAGGAGACACATGGAAGAAAAACGTAAGTGCAGAATTGCTGATTGACTGATTGAGCAACCGTCAAAATCTGCATGATCTTTACCCACATTTTTACACTGGCTTAGTCTGTAACATTACTTAAAACATTCCCTACTCCTGAGACTAATCTGACTTATTTACATATTTATTCTTGCACTGCTCCAAATCCCAGTACAACAGCTACCTCCCAAAGAATGTGGATTTGGAAAAAGAAAAAAACCAAAACGAGATCCAAACAGGAGCTTCATTCTAGAATTGAACCTTTCTCTCTTTCTTTCACACAAATACTGTTACTCTATGCTTTATAAAAGTCTTTGTTGGGCAGCTGCCTAAAAATAGAAAGCTTTAAATTTTTTACTTTAAAAAAAAGGCAAAACAGAAATTATTCTCTGATTACTCTCTATCTGATGCTGGAGGGTTATTTTAAAAGGAAGTTATTTATTAAAAAATGTAATCTCCTTTTAACACCAAAGGCTTTTTTTATACATCAGGGTTCCCTGGTACATAGTTGGTAGAAAGTCACGTTAGGTTTTCAGGGTGAAAGATGCTTAAAGAACAAAATCATTACCAGAAGCATTTACTTTTATGACAATTGTTGAGCCTGTAATGACTAATATCTGATTACCAGTAGAAAAGCAATGACTGGCCCCTTCCTTAAAAAGGAAGCACCTTGCCCCATCCTCTGGACAAAAAGTGGCTGAACATGGTGAGTTTTGCAGCCAGGCCACTCCAAGCAATCATACGCTAAAGCACCAGTGATGAGAAGCTTAGCATACTGGGTTTGTGACAAGATGTTAGCAGATTTCAGATCTAACCCTGGCTCCAATACGGATTTGCAAAGTACAGTATTGTGCTGTAATACCACACAGTAACTGCTTTCGCTACAGCCTTGACCACAGCTCCTCTTTGGTCACCACTTATGAGGGTCACATTAGTACAAAGAAGTTAGTGAAGATGGAGGGTTAATGTAGCCCAGTGTCAGCGTGTCACTTCTTAGCTTCAGTAAGCTAGAGATCTTGTGTCTGCACTGAAGAATGATTCATTTTAAAAGAATGTAGGTATCAAAATGCAGGCAGTTCTCCAACTACATGCAAGTTAGACTATCTGTTTCTTGCTGATACAAATTTTCACACACTAGGGGGGAAAAGTGCTGGTTTCATGCATCACTTTGCACTGGATTGTGTCCAGTTGCTATGCAACTTAACCCAGGGCAATTCAACACCCAAAGACAAAATTAGAAATACATAAATATATTTGCACTGTTTCTTTGCTCTCCATAACAATATTTGTTTCACTCCCCAACCCAAGATGAACTGTACAGCACAAAATGAAATCTAGAAAAAAATACCAATAATTTTATTTTTCTCAATTGAGTATTTTGCTATTTCTTATTGTCTTGCRTATCAGATCAGATGGGACTATTTCAGTTTAAAATAAAACACCTATCATCTTGATAACTGGGAAAATTCATACATGGATGAAATCCATCATAAATCACCCCTAATTCAGGCAAAAGTTCAACTGACTTCCAGTAGAAGCTTTGTCAATACAGGGATAAGCAAGGACTTGGGACTAATGTAAGCCAAATTCTGATTTTACCAGAATGAAGAACTTACAGAAAAACTAAAAATAAAAGGATTGGCCTGTACTTAAGTACAATTTTTCATCTCCAGAATTAATTAATGGTAACTAGCAAGTTCATACAACACCTTTTTAAGTCATTAAAGAGATTAGCCATGTTTTACTTATAGGGAAACAGAATTTTAAATAACATATAGGAACAACTTTGTGATACACTTACACTGAGCAGGATCTGATTCCAACATTCACCTATCCTGTAACGAAGCAGTTTGTAGCACAAGAATCTATTCAACATAAACTGAGGCAATATCACAACTTGCCCTTTTGGCTTTGACCTCTTTCTTTGACCCTCTTCTAGGGACAAAGCCTATCACTTAAATGCATGTGTGACAGACTGCACAGGGAGGTACTGACACAAGGCACACAATAAATAATAACTGTCCAGGGCCACAGGGAGGCTCAACATCAACATCAGAATTAGAATTCAGATACCCCATCCTGGGTTTTGCGTATATCTCTTTGATAAGTGTAAATGATTTAAATATAAAGACAGAAGTTACCTGGTGGCAGAACTACAGAATGTACAGTAGTGGGGTCCAGTCCTGTACTTGCTGTTGATCCCTAACAGAGTAGATCCTTACTCCTAAACTCAGCTCATGTGAACTATTCAGCCAAATACCAACCTGCTGCCATTCCTGGGGATCCTGCAACTGTTGCTGTCTCAAGAGTGTCTGTTTCCTCCTTACACTGAAAATTATATGATATATTAAAATGTTCCTCTTTTGACTGGAAAGTAAATTTAAGAATACGGCTAATATTCTGAAGAATATGACTGATAATAACCACATCGCCTTAATAGAAACTTCCTTTTGTTTTGACAGAGTCCACAGAGTAGGTTTCACTAATAATAATACTATGATGGCTTTAACCACGATGAGGTACAGGATGAAAAACTTACCGAGCTTGGTAAAAACAAGGACACTATTTTAAATTAAAGTAGTAGAGAAACAAAGAAAGATTCAATTCATACTAATGATCCACAGCTTCTGTAGCTATCAGATCCACCTCATTAAGCAGCTTCCCAATGCTAATTATATCATAATTTTAATGGGAAACATTTGTCTTATTGTAGTCCAGATTCTGTTGGCACTGAAGTCAATGGGAATTTTGCCATTGACTTCAATGGAAACAGGAAGTCTCTGTATAGTAGGCATTTATAAATATCATGTGTTTGTCCCTATAATTTATAAATGACTGCTCTGCTTGGAAGACTGAATCTTACTCCAGTCCCTGTAAAAAGCCATGGAATTTCCTTGTCTTGGACCCAGGAACACTGTGTAGGCTGTGTATTGTATTTATTCCTGTAAGGGAAAGTTAATTTCATTCTGCAATCTCATCTGTTCTCTAGCCAATACAGAAATGACAGCAGCAGCCTCTAAAAGAGCGATGTCCAGCTCTCATCAGCCAAAGTGACTGTCACTGTGCTATATGAACCGGCAAGACTAAAGAGGCAGGACACAGGGATATTGCTGGTCTCAGACAGACTATGGGGATACCCAGGGTGAGATGCACTGAGATTTTAACTAGATTCATTCACCCAGAAAAAATATTTCTGGTCAGAGGGATTTCTTAATGCAGGATAAAACCACCTGATTACTACCAGCTGCTATAAAGTGCAATTCTCTGAGCATCCTCTTCTTATAAAGCTATAAATACAAAAAATCATAAAGAAAGGTCTGACATAGCTACCACATACGTACAGAGCCTGTCTTTCCATGCACAGGGGAAAATCCTTTCCAAGTGCTACTGACTTCAAAAGATCCTTTCTTTGTAAGTTGTTCAGGAGGATTTAAATACAAATACTAAGTTAAGAGGCCACAATCCCAATGCTGAGAAACTCAAAAGTTTTATAAGAATGAAAAGCAAAGAAAAACAATATAAATAGGAGCACGTAATAAATTCCAGTGTTGTCATACTTACTACAGCAATACAAAAAACCCTATTATATAGGCACTTTACCCTAATCAAAACAAATTAAGAGATTGATTCCACAATCTGTATTCATTAAATTCCCACTCACTCCTTACCAGAGCTCTGTTCAGAAATTTGCCAAGACTTCTGTTTCCTATAACTTCACAGCTGTAGAATTTACAATCCAATTCACCACGGAGCAAACGTTGCCTGCAGAAATGTCAGATGATGCAAACTGTCTCAGAAAGATCTGGAAAGTGCTCAGCATTCCTTAGAACAGAAATAGCCGTTACCACCAGGGAAAGATTCCTGTCACATAGAAATGGACTTTAGAACATCAATTGCATATATTTAAAAGTCGACACAATACAGACAGTGCATTACATTCGTTTGGGGAGTGGGCCTAATTTTCAGTGTTCAGAAAAGTCACTTTGCCCAGGTTTTCCACTGTACCAGCAGCTTCTACTATGATATTTACAGACAGATTTTTAAAACTCAGCATTCAATATGCAGCTCTTTCGAAAACCTAACTCTAGTAGTCTAATGTTATCAACTATGAGATAAACACAAAAATAGGTGTTTTGTCGACGTTGTGCAGGAGACACACTTTCAGCTCTGTTGCAAAGATGTGCTCTAGCCATCATCAGAAAATATGTCCCTTCTCCCTAGCTTGTCAAAATTGCACTTTTTCACCTGCATGAAAAGAAAGGAAATATGATGCTGCATCTTTACCAACACTATGGAGAAAAGAGACTAAGTTCTTGAGGGTTAAAAACTGGATTCATTTAAAGAAAATATCTTCCATGTATTTACCTCAAAACCATACCTCTTTCCCCAAACAAGCACAATCTGATAAAATTTGAAACCAGTATGTGGGATGTAATCAACAGGAGAAGCTAGAGAGAATTTGGATTCCAGTGACTCTTTTGGGTATGGAGGCAGAGTGTATTACCCAAACACAGAACTCAGTGTTTTTGTTAAATATAGCCCTAAACTCTCGCTATGCTTGAAAGTATGTGTCAGCTTTATCTGCATTGACCAGTCTGTAATTTTACACCCTCAGGGATCCGTAAAAACAGTCTTAACAGTCTGTTTAGCTTGCTGAGAGCCTGTCCTTTTAGAAAACCCTAGGGCTGGAGTAATATTCATGGTCTTTTTCAATTTTGTACTGTTGCTTTTGCACCAAGAGCACACCATCAGTGTTGTGAGCAGCAGCACAAGCTAGATAGTTCTTACTACAGTATTATCCAGCTTTGCTCAATATAAGCACAGTGGGAGTAAGATACGTGATCCTTAGAGACTAGAGTTTTGAAAAAAACATTTTAAGGTCCTAGAAAGATTTCTACTTTTCACTTACCATTTTGGTGGAGACAATTTCCCATTAAGCTTCTTTTATTTTCTACTTAATTCATTGTTATTAATGAATTGCACTAAATAGCAGCAGAAAATAAGAATATTAAAGACACCATCCTCTAATTCTGAGGTCTCTAATATTGATGCCATTATCTTTTAAATTAAATCCTCTGCCATGATCAGGTAAACAAGTCTGTTAGTCATTAAGTCGGCATGGTTCTCTTAAGAATGGTGCTAAACCCATCATGGGGATTTTGGGTCAGCTGAGACATAGGATATCTGATCCAGCAGATCCTAACTGGAATTTCCTTAGTAGCTGAAACAGTAGAGGACAAGCTGAATTATGAAATTCATCAGACAACTTAAAATGGTCCTAAATTAAGTGGTGGAGTTAAACATACTGATTTGTTTTTGCTAGGCTGGAGTGCAGGGAAACAAAGATCATTTTGAAAAGCATTGTTTGAGTCAAATTAATTTGATTCTAAATGGAGTTAACAATAATTTTTGTATGTTAAGCCTTTTTCACCCTAACGCCCTTCAAAATAATCAGGAAAGAGACATACATAGAAATCTCATGTTTGTCGCTTTAATTGTGAACATTTTTCATCTATAATTCGATGCTTTTTTAATCTCTTCCATCTGCTCTGCATGTGTTCAACATTCCCTGGACACAGACAGACAGTTTAGTAACTATATTAGCTCAGTTCTGAATTTCTTACATCAAGCCGATGTCATTACAAGCAAGTAGGTTAGGATATTTAGTCTTACTCCTACTGCTCATAGCAGGGCTGTAAAATTGTTGTGGCAACTGGCCTACAGTCCACTGCTTGCACTTTGAAGTACACACTGTAAGATCACTTTAGGGAAACAAATCGCTGCTCTATTTCAGTGGGGCTTTCCCAGATTATTTTATATAAGCAAGAAAAAACTCAAACTCTCCTCAGTTATATGTAATGAGACAGTATCTCAAAACAGATTTTGCTCTTTTGAGAAAGCTGAATTTCAGGCTATTTTTCTTCCTAGCGGCACACTGCACAGCTGAGTTAGGCTGTGTAATGATGGCTTCTGCACTGCCCAGAGCCAGCTGCAATCTCCACAAACTGCCATGGGCTCTAACCGGGCTTACTGGAAAAGCTGAGGTAACAAGGGCCAAAGCGCCGTGGCCTCATCCCAGAGTCAGCACTTTCAAATCCCACCTCCCAGGCAACATCCCTACACAGGGGATACTCCAGAGTGCAATCTCCAGGAGATTTATGGATGTTTCCCTCAATAGAATAGCATAAAAGCAATTGTGGAAAGGGAGTTACAGCATTTCAACCTCTAAAGATTGCACTTTTATTTTCCATTTCACTGATTGGTTTTGTTTCTCTAATAGCTGTCTTGCTATTTTTGCCATTGTTGTGGTTTACACAGTTTTCCTTGGAAAACTCTAGGGGGTTGCTGAAGAACTGGAAGAAATTAGGACACCAAGATACACTGAAAGTGGTGCCTGATTATCAGATCATGTTTTTCATACTTCTAGTTTTAAAACTGGGTGAAATCCAATTCTACTCACCCAAAGGAAATCCCCGTTTTGGAAGGTGACCTGCTGGCCATATCAGCAGAAGATGAGTTCCCATGTTTTTCTTTGTTGTGTTAATAACACTTAGCTAAATGCTGTCCATACACCCGGGGTCTAAATAGAAGTGTATTCTGCAAATAAAGGTGATTATAGAAGATGTTCAGGCAAATGCCCCAGATCAGCAGGTCACCCCGACATAGGAAGTCACTCTCCCTCAGATCCATCAGTCGCTGCTCATCAGAAAGCTCCCTAGACTAGCTCCGTCAAAATGGAACAGATTGACAAAGATTAAGCTGATCATTTCAGCTGCCTGCATCCATAAAGGCACTGACATAACTGCTTATAGGTATTTTAATTTAAAAGTGGTGGCCTTATATACCAGCTTCAACAAGGCTTAGAACAACTTTCAAACATAATTCAATGGATGCCTCTCTATCTGTTTTGTAATACCTACATATTTAATAGAAAAATATGCTTGGTTACCCAAATATTCATGAACGTTAAACCATGTCTAACTTTGTACTTTTCTCCAAAGCATGACTTGAATTCTTCTACTAGTTCTAATAATGCATACATTTTAATTCCTATGCCAAAAAATTCCATCATTCATAACCAGAAGTATTCATAATTTAAATGACTGTCTCTGCTGTTGATGACACCATCAATTATAAGGCTATGTGATGGGGAAGATCATCTGCACTGATTAGCACGCATTTTTCAACATCGCTGTTAAGTAAAGTTTTATATAGCTGTAACTTTCAGGAAATAGCTGGGATTTGGTATTCTGAAATTACCTTACCATGGTATTCTGAGATAACAGCTTTGGAGCACTGCTTAGTAAAGGCTTCACATTTCATATGATAATCAAATTTCAGTAACATCACATTGTGCACAGAAGTAATTAACATTCCAGCAAAAATTTTAAGTGCCAAATTTTGCCCAGAACTACAGCTTGTACAGCCCAGCTGTAGGACATACAATATATTTGCAAAATGGTCTTACTTTTCGAATTCAGCAAAGCACTTAAGCATATATTCTGCTTAACACCTGCTTCCATCCACCTCTACTCAGAAAAGGACAAGCCAATATGGAGAGTTCAGGAATCAGCAAGATACCTTCTGCTCTCACCCTCTGGATTTTCAAATCTGGAGGTTGCTATACAGTATATCCAAATGCAAAAGTTAAAAAATGAGTGAAATCCTTCAAAAATTGTAAGATTGATCCAAGAATCTCTTTGTTCGCCTATTTGTTGTCTATGTATTATAATGCTATTCTGAGAGTTGTCTCAGAGAATAATAGATGCAGTCAAGCATCTCCCCATGGCCTTGTCTTGTGTGAGCAAGAGCTCATGGTCAACTTCTGAACAGTTCCGGGACATTTTCTGCTATAACAGCTAACCAGTCACAGCCAGACTTGAATTTCTGTTAAGAAGGAGACAGACTTCCTGCCCTAGAGATTCACCTAGCCTCTTCCTCCTGAAGTTTCCAGTTTAGTAAAATTCCTTTTTAAATGTATCCTTTTAGTAAAGTGCAATCAGTGCTATAATTCAGCTCAGATGGAGGCCATTACAATTCAAGGAAAGACTGTTACGGGAATTTATCACTAGAATACAATAAATTTATTTCTTCATTCAGAGCAACAGATTTGCAGTGATTTACTTTACACCTGACCGCAGCAATTTGCTAATAGGATCCACAGTGAATATTATGCAGTTTGTCCATAAATGAATAATAACAATTCACATTTTCTGTCTTCTTGTTCTATACTATACAATAAAGCTTGAAATCACTGGACTATCTGGACACTGGTATTACCCAGGAGCTACAGCACAAATGCAGCACTGTATAGGAAGAACAATGCCCACTTCTGTCTTTTCATTCCACTGATCCTTTAAATATTTGAATACTGGAATCACTTTATTGATGCACCATTTGATTAAATCAGGCTTAGCTCTCAAATGCTCAATGAATTCTTGTTTGTAAAGACCTAAGGCCTTCATATCCGATGCCATTATGTCTCTAGTACCAATTTCCATATTAATTCAGCTTAGTTTTCTATAGTCCTCATTCTAATTATTGTCAGTGTTGTTGGCAATGTCTAATGAGGGATGAAGGAATGCTTCTGAGTTCCTGAGTGCGGGTCCGTGCCCTGGAGGCATGAACTCCACATTTGGACAATACCTAAACACACATCAGCCCCTTATCATGCTGTAGTTTCCATAGAAAAGAAGCCCAAGCACACAGGCTGGACTGGAGCTGTGACAAGTTTTGACCATTTCCTGATCTCAGCAAACGGAGGAGCAGGAAGTTCAGTCACACCTCACCGGGCACCTATAAATCAGGTTGGGTATGGGCTTTACACACAGGAAAAACATCTCTAAGAGTCAATTTTGTGTCAGTTAGCATTTGGGTTTTTTGAAACCCATCTATCCTTGAAATATATATATCCTTGACAAGTAACTCTGCCAGAAAAATCTAAGGCACTGCTTTATTCAGCAATATCAGTACTAGATTAGTATATGCATGAATAATGACCCAATTCTTATTTCACGCTCCTGCAATTACATAACTGCAAAGAGTTGTTTCTGTTTATAGTGGGATACACTGTTTACACAGTGTGATAAGGACTATACAAGAATATACAGACAGGCTCAAAAACATCTGAGTTAATTTCAAACATATCTATATTTGAAAGCCTGCTGCAACTGATTATTATTTATAGTCTTATAAACCACAGTCATGGAGGAGGACTGCACTGGGCTACGCAGTATAAACACACRGACTAATGTTACAATTCCTGTGAGAAGGACCCTCTTTAGGGATGTTATCAGACAGGAATTGAAGAACATAGCTCAATAACTGAATATAGTAGATCAAATATTGAATAGAACTTCTGTTTTCAGCATATATCTTCGCTTCCAACTTAGCTAGAGAAGATTGCCTTGACAAAACTGGTTTTATTTTCTACTCAAAAAGCATGATTATCCCACACATACCTTTTTATTGGCAATTTTATTAGGATACTTCCAAAAATAGTAAGCTTTTTGCTTGAGAATTAAAGCAGGAAAATTATTTATTCTATAGGCTTTCTGACACTTGCTGCATGCAATTTTTAAACTATGGATAGAGTCATCTGGACATTCAAGTATTTTGTCCATTTATGAATGATTGTATCAGATTTAACAGACCCAGGAATCTATCATTTCAGAAATCATTCTATGTCAATTCCTGTCTTCAAAAAAAAGCCTTTTTCTTTCTGCATCAATGCATGAACATTTTCAGAAAGACACAGAAATGGAAGTGAACTGGAAAGTTTGAATTCAGAAACAAAAATCTCAAGCTACAGCTTGAGAAATCACATTGATTTTACATCTGGACCTTATTCCTTTCAAATTTTTGAATCAGAATTGAAATTCTCTCTTGCAAATTTCAGATATGCAGAACCAGAAATTTTCTGATTTACGTAAACAATCCAATTGGCTTAAAAATTATGCTTTACACATGTAAGAAAAATATGACTGAAGAATTTTGTAAATTAGCACTTTAAAGGGCACTTGAAGTTGAAAAGTTACATTGTAAATTCTTAGAATCTCTGAAAATCTACCTCAGAGGTTGAAGCCACTTGACACTAGAATGATGGCTGGTGAAAAATAAATTACTTAATTTTTGTGATTCATTCAAGTTTGCAGAAATAAAACAGATGTTATTTGGTGTATTTCCCATGTACAGCCTCCTCACCCCATAGCAATTGTTTTAGCATTTTTCTTTTTCAGCATTTTACTGGGGGGTAGTTACGAGGTGTCTACAGATCTTAGATTAAGTAATATAAACCTAAAACCACTCACAAATATTTCCAGAACACTCCATGAGTTATGTTCCTCAAATGACAGGAGTATGATGCATTAATACAATTACACTAAAATACATTCATACAATGTATTTCATCTCATATATTTCCAAAGCAAATATTCCACTTTCACTATTCACATGTCATTTAACAATAGGTTAAACACATTATATAAGGTGATTTCTATTCCTTGACTGGTGACTAYGGATATCCCTATCATAAGCATTCAGGGAAAACGATCTCAGGCATATACAAGGGCAGCAAACCAAACTTATTTAAATTGAAGTAGGCATTCACAACTGTTTAGTGTATTTTTGTTATTCTATTCCACACACGATTCACATCAGCACTCAACAAATGACAGGAATATATTACAGAACAATCACAGAACTTATGATGATCTAAAATACAGCTTTTCAACCTGGGGAGGTAACTTCAGGTGTTAGAAGAGTTAAGATTGAAAATGGGAAGAATAAAACAACAAGAGAGGAGCATTCCATTACAGAGTCCTCTAGAAGGCAACGAGACACCAGCAAAGTGAAATGCTCAAGTCCCAGGGTTTAAAACTGCTTTTAGTAGTAACCTGACAATCTTCTCCTTACTTTTTAATACTTCCCCAGTTCCTCTCCCTGCCCAGCTGGATGGCAGCTGGAAAGTTACTAACAGTATTCGATTTAAGAAAGTAAAAATGACCAGACAGATGTTTTTGCAATCTCTAATGTAAGGCTTGAAAATAAAATGGTTGTTGGAGGCTGGTTGTAAATAGAGTTACATGATCCTTGTGCATTTCATCCTGCCAGCCAGTGCACGTGTTTGGATCTCTAGTGCCTCCAATCTCACTGCAAAAGTGACTCCAAAATTTGCTGGAGTCTGAATGCAGCTCAACAGACTAGAGCCATAAATCATTTGACGTTCATGCTTTATCCTTAAAATTTCGGAGAACAAAAGGAATCATCTTGTTGAAGTCTCTTAGAAAACAAAGCACACTTTTAAAGACTGCATCCTTATGTGATTCACATACAAAAGTTCAAACTAATGGCAACAGTCCACAGGCATTAAGGGAAATAACAGCAATCAATGCTATTTTTAAAGGGAAGAGTGGGGGCGAGGGGTTAACATATGTGGAATTAGCTCTGGGCAAAATGAGAAGCCATTGCATCTAAAATCAAATGCATTCTCTGAAATAGACACCAGAGCCCAAATTCCCATGTAGACTCCTGCAGTCCAAGAGTTTCAGCAGAATTTGGCCTTCCTCTTAACTTAGCTTCATTAGGTCATATCATGCCATCAGTTTTTATGTTGGACGCCCTACTTACTTCACATCAGTTGTTGGCACTATGTAGGCAATTTTCCGAATTGGAGGGGGAGAAAAGGGTGGTGTGTGCACAAGGGAGAGGATTTTTTTTCCCATGTAGAATAAAAGTCATTTCTTAGAAGAGTTTGAGGGGGGAAAGTGATATTTGTATCCCTTCTACCAGATGTCACCAGTGGCAACAAGAGCCAGTATTAAATATCTATCCATCAAATTCTTCTTGAAATTTTTCAGCGTCAGCTGGTCAACAACCCATTCAGAAAACTGGGAAAGCTGAAATCTTAAGCCATTCTTAACCAATGGTTCTTCCCCTCACAAGAATTATCTGTCTGAAACTTTTTCATGGAGGACAGACATGCAGAATTTGTAAAAAGAAAAAAAACCTTGTAGCAATAATTTTTCTTATGTTTATATGCAGTAAGTGAAATAACACCCTCTCCACACACAGTACCTTTTGCAATAGTCTTTTGTTGCTTTTTCATCAGCTGCTGTCAACGTTGGATGCGCTGAGGTCTCGTAGGTACCCCATTTACTACTTTTTCTGCCTCACACTATGGTTTATTAGTGGTTGAATTCAGTGCTTGGCTAGGTTTGCCTTCCATCTTAGAGGGAAACGCTTTGGAAAAAAGATGCCTTGATACTCCCTCTGACATTAAGACAGTCTCTGCATTGTCACCTCTTACTGTGCCACCACCTCAAGCTGTGATGCCAATTGCACTGTCATCCCTTGCCATCCCCTACCCCTGGCCATAATGCTATCTTGTGCTGTTATCCATATTTCTTGTCTTTCACTGTTCTGCTGCCTCAAGCCACAAGTGAGATCCAAGCTGACGGGCTCCTCACCCAGCTAGGCTACGACGTTCATGAAAGAAAAAAGAGATGATCAAATTGTTTCTATGCTAAAAAAAAAAAAAAAAAAAAAAAAAAAAAGTAACTGGCACAGAGGAACACTTGGAAACAGCACTGACCAAAAAATTAAAAAAATAATCACTTATCTAAAAGAGATCAGAAGGTAGGCTACAAAATTGCAAAGACACTCTTCACATATTGTTCCCTGCAGTGATGCTGCTATCAAAATTTTTCTCTCTATTCTGAAAGCAAAGATCTTTCATATAGGGCTCAGGGGCTTTTGTCTCAGAGACAGCTGGGTAGATCACAACCCGTTTGCTTCATACATATGCGACTAAACAGGATGTCAGAACCTTGCAGAATTCTAAGATTTTCTCTGGAAACATACCAGACAAAATACCCTCCCCCAACCAACTGTTCCGATGGATTGACATAATATTATTTTACCTCCTGTAGCAACTAATTCACTGTGTGGTTTTTTTTTCAAAACAACAACAGATCAGACATTCTGGGAGACACCACCAGTATTATTTTCCCTAAATGGTTTGCTACACAAACAATATTTGAACAAGATATTTTTAATTTTTTTTTTGTTTAGTGCTGAAACTCTATCACATGTAGTGTCTACAGATAAGATAACAAGTTATCACATTTAAACATTCATTAAAGGCATCTCTTCAGAAGCTAGTAGTGCTTCATTTCATCTGACTCCTCAGATCAAGCATATCAGATAGTGGGGTTTTTTCCCTGCCCTACATCATATGGAGAAGTTGGTATTTTCTGCTTAAATCAGGAGAAATTTAATATGACTCTGTCCTTTTCGTCTATCTAGCCACTTATCTTGTTTCGTTTGCAAATATCATATGTATTCTCTTGAGATAAAAATAGTGCAAGATGATTAGTTAGGCAAGTTCATTTGACACCATTCCCCCTTCGTGACGCTGAAATCTAAAATCTGTATATGGTATACAACTTAAAGTATATATATGCAAGCTCAGCTCTGCTGGAGACACACAGCAAGTACGTTCCTCCCAACCAGATTGCTTCCTTATCCAGTCAAGAAGACCACAAAGGTAAGCTGATTAGATCCTCTGCTTTCAGAAAAAGAAACACAAAAGCAAAATGCTCCCTAAATGGAAAGCGCCTATGCAATTAAAATATCTGTTCTTCTATCAGCTTCCAGTATGTCGTATCGTTACAAGCTAACATAGAATAGAATCAGCATTCAGATCACACGATGGAAAAAGACAGGAACGATGCCCTTTGTAAAAAATGCTGCAATTTTTAGGTTTTCCTTCAACTCTTCCCTGTTTTTAATCCGGTCAGCAGTGAGAATTAGGTGAATGGCAGAGCTCCAAATTATCTTGCCTAGTGCTGAGAGGGGGAAGTACTTTGCACAAGAAGCCACTGGGACAAAATAATTGCTAGCAAAACAAAAGTAACTCATCTGCCTTAGCTGGAGAAGTACCCATTGCCATCAGCGTGGATTTGTCCCATTGCCTCCTTACACCTTCTGAGATATTCAGAAAGGGACTGAAATGATTGACAATTTCCTCTGCTGCAAACTAACAGGTATGGAAGCAGCCATTTCATATTTTAGGCAAAGTTTAAACCTGTGTGTAGATCTTAAACCAGCGCACAGACTATAAATGGTTACCAGCACTGGTTTCCTTCTCATGAATGCTGCTTTCCATGCTTAGACAGGAAGAAAGATGTTATTGAAGATCAGTTAGGGATTCATGAAAAGATATTTCTGTTCTCTTGTGGCTTTCAAGAATAACTTTTCCATGCCTTAGTTCCCCTTCCTTCATTAACATGAAGCTACTTTACAGTAATGTCACAAGTTTTAAATTGTAACCAGTCTGCACTGGTGTGTGCAGTTTACCAAACTGTAAATGCATTGATGCTATGTTCACACTAAAAAATTGACTAGAAATTCAGGCCTTGTAGCATTTTCTTAAGCGATATATATTACGTTGGCAAAACTATTGCAGCTGTTGGTGGCTGAATGGGACAAAGAGTATCTTTTGTCAAATGCTGCTGTATCAGAAGAAAATGCCTCCTCCACTCTACTAGGAACGAATATTAAGTCTCAATATCTCTGTTCTAAGCACACCAATATACTGAAATGCCAAAATCTGGATAAAAATCTTGTGTATTATCACCTACATGGAATTAAAAAAAAAACCACAACATACTTAAGAAAACTTTTTAATAAAGCTATCATGAAATGTAGTCTTTTAATGATGCAGCAGTCCAGCAAGCCAAATTTATAGTGTAGTTACATTTATTGTTGCAACTAAACAGAGAAGGAACTTACTCTCCAAATTTAGATTTCCTTGAAGTGAGTAAAATTATTATTACTTATCCTACACTATTATTTTCATTCTTTGAAAAGATCACTACATTTATTGATAATAAGACTAGATTTTTTAAATTCCAATTACATTTATTCCAGACATAGTTCTAGGGGACATACTGAGCCTTATCTTTTATGTATGCTGTAAATATATGCCGATTTTAATTGAGTAATAATCCACCTCCAGGAAAACCCACACAGAAGTCATGAAGTTTTGTGGTGCTAGACACCTTTGATTTGCTTTCCCAGTGCAGTACAGGCATCAGATCTTCCTGAAGCCCCACACTCCCGCAAGCAGAATTCCTCCCTCATTACCCAGCTTTAAGTGGAAGCACCTGCTGCAGACATCTGTTACAGTACGCGCCGCTTACAATTAGATGAATAATGTCTCCTCTATCATATACTGTCACAGCAGCAACTTCAAATAGAGCCATGAAAGAGGTAGAGAAGTCATTTTAATGACTAAGTAGCTCACATTTAATTTATTTTACAGTTCAACAATGGCCATCACTGACATCCTTTCTGCTAAAGATATTGAATCTGCTCTCTCCAGCTGCCAGGGTAAGGAATGGTCTCTCTGCAGCCAGAAGATGCATATCATTTTTATGTCTTAAGATGACATGCCTATCATTTTCCCCTTAGATTCCTTCCCCGTGAGATCTCTTTCTAGCTACATTACAGTATAGCCCCTTGAATTCAGAAAGTCTCACAAGTGGTTATTTGGTGGGTAACGTTCCCCAAAACAGAGCAGCAGTTAAAGGGCCACAGTTTCAGTTAGGGCTGGCTTAACTCTAAACTCTGTCAATTTTTAAACCTGTTAAAGACTTATATTTAAATAGTTAGCCTTTTCCTTCAAAATGGCAAAAAAAGCCTCAGCTTGCAGAATCAAAGTGTCAATTGTGAAGCAATGACCAGTCTCAGTTCTCTTAAGAGTTCCTCGGCAAGATCAAGCCAATTTTCCAAATGCTCAAAGAGCTAGTTTGACTGTGAATTACTTACTTTTCTACCAAATTCTTCACCAAAGTAAGGACTAAGTGACAATGAAGTAAGAATTATAGGAGTTGGTCTGTAAGCCACAGTAACACCCTCTAAATATTTATTATTAATTGCATGTGACACATTGCATAAATCCTGATTTAGCAGAATGTGCATTGTAGCAGAAAACTTCAAACTGGCTGAAAGGATATATGACCACAGGCACAGAGTGATTAAAAAGGGAAATTATCCACTGTATCGTCTCTTTTGCTACACCGGGGAACAAGAGAAAGAGGAGCAGGCTGATGCTTAAGAAAAGACATACATATTCCCAAGGAATACATACAGTAGTAGCAACTTCAAGGGAAAATATTTAAATAACTTCTGTTTCTTCCAGCTGATGATTCCTTCAACTACAAGTCTTTCTTCTCCACGGTTGGTTTATCCAGCAAAACTCCTGATCAGATAAAGAAAGTTTTTGGAATCCTTGATCAGGACAAGAGTGGTTTCATTGAAGAAGAAGAGCTTCAGTAAGTACTGTTCAGCTGCTGTATTTCTTTCAACAGTGTAAACCTTTGAACTTGCTTGGTGTCCTAGAAGAAACTTGCTGTTATTTTAAAAATAAAACACAATTCCTTGTCTTTCCTTGAAATTGTGTGGATTTCCTCAGATACTAAAAGCAGGCATTACCTTATGGGTTTTTTGGCATGGGTTTAAGAAAACCAGAAATACCAATATGTGAAGAACATTTCAGAGAATACAACTCAAGCACAGTACTCCACCCTGTTCTATTTCAGGCTGTTTCTGAAGAATTTCTCTTCGAGTGCCAGAGTCCTCACCTCCGCGGAGACCAAGGCTTTTCTGGCTGCAGGTGACACTGATGGTGATGGCAAAATTGGAGTGGAAGGTAAGACTTCTGGAAACTTCATAAGATTTGTGTTTTAAAATGCATGCATTTAGGGCTGCATTTAAACTATGGTACGAAGAATACATCCAAGTACTTTGGCCTGGTACTTTCTGCCACAATTTTTATACTAGCAAATACTCCTTTATTTTCATAGCTTTATTCCCATTTGATCTTTGTTGCTGTTGTGCTGTCCATAGACTCAATGTGCCAGATTTTTAAAATATCCTGAACACCTATTCATTCTTTGAATTTCCATTTTGGCAGTGGATGCTCTGCACTTCTGGCCATATGACACTTCCATTTTTAAACACACTTCCACCTACATAAACTTATTTCTTCAGCTACCACTATCGAACATTGGCCAATATTACTGAGTGGTTAATTCAGTAATGTAAAATAAGACTGGTATTGTTTTTCAAGGCTAGAACTGCTGCAATGCAGCACAGAATTTTGTGCTGGAGAATTATCTGATAAGTGCAAATTTCACTGGGCAGTCCTTCTACGAGAAACTAAATCAAATTCCTAAAGAAAACCTCACAGGGATGGTGTGAACTGGCCAGGATATTTCTTTTAGACATTGCAGCAAAGAAAAATAGGACATTATGCATCATATATTAGAGATGAAGTCACTGAAAACAGGGCTGTCTCAGCTGAACTAGGACAGGTGGCAATAACTCCAACAGACACACGTGCTAATCTTAGCCAGAGTTTGGGAGGAGAGAGAGATGCACTGTTGGAGGAATTTGCTTTAGCAGCAGCTTTTGCAGCTTCTGTTTATGAGCCTCAAATAGGGCATTATATTATGCAGACCTTGGCCCTTAACCACTGAATCTCCCATTCTGAAATTACACCACTACTGGTATTTTTTCTTTGGAATAACAAAACCAAAAAATCCCTCATATTGAAAGCTACAGGCTCGACCTAATTCACTCTCTGCTTCCTTGGCTATTATCAGAGTTTGTAATGGGTTAAAGGTAGTTTACCTTTAACTCAGGATTTCCCACAAACATGAATTTACAGACGCACTCCTCCTCTCTGCACTTACTCTTTTTAAGGAGTGAAAAATCTGTTACGCCCCCAGAATCTCAGTTTAGCAGTAGCTTGTGCAGTGTTGTAATAACTTTGGGAGCCCTCCATGGCTAGGAGTTTAAGTCATTTTTATCTATCTTTTCTAAAGATGTTAAAAACCACTTTCATCTAGTTTTATTCCCTGCCTTTCTCATTTTCTTCCCTGACAGAATTCCAATCTCTGGTGAAGGCATAAACAGCATTAGACCAAAGGCAACCTTGGACTGACTCTTCCAATTACCTCGTCCAACAAGCACTTCGCACTCAGCACGTGTTTGTACATTTTTATATTGTTTCAGACGTTAACAATTGCCCATACATCAAGTTCACACACCGGATTGCTGAAAAATCTTGCAATGTACAGATGTTTTGGTCACATGGTATTGTTACATTTCCATTGTAAAGAAGGCACTTTGTGATTTTCAACCACTCATAATGTTGAAATTGTGGCTGGAAGAGGGGAGAAAAAAAATTAAAAAAAAAACCAACTTGGGGGGAAAAAGCTGCTTTTTAATTTTGTTTAGGGTTTCCATCCTCATACTTGACCTTGCTGACTCACTAGACACAGTTTTGATGATCTTAAACAATATGACATCTTTTAAGGCTTAATTGTACTGATTTCATTGAGTTTTATTTCTGCTTAATTCTCTGATCCTTGAGGAAAAGCAATGCTAACAAGGTAGCTAAAAATAATTTATATTAAGTCCCAACCCTGAGAATATGAGAAAAAAATTTAAGAGGAGTTGACACATAGCACAGAATAAGTTTGTGGGTAATTTTACAAAATGAAGTATGAGGCTACAGCATGTATCATCAGAAAGTGTTTATGGCCTAAAATGTAACTCTCCCTCAAGAAGATTTATCTTTCATGAAATCTAAGGCAGCTGTGAGATAGAGGAGAAGGGTCTAATCCCAACTCAGACACTGTCATAAGTCACAGTCCCCTGACAACATGGGCCACAGGCCTGGAGGTTTTTCTGTGAATCATGAACATGTTGCTTATTATCTCTTAATATGTACAAAACAGTAATACTTTGCCACATTTGTGAATTTCTGTGTTTCCTACAGATGAAACAACAGCCAGTCTTGCTGTTTGATTACCTTAAAGCTGTTACATTGCTAAATAATGGCCATTACTCAATTCTTTCATTTATTATATGAATAATCATCTATATAATCCATAATATTAGCAATTTTCTTAAGTCTGAAAATTACTAAGAACTAGTCTTTCCTTTGATAAGTATCTTACAGGATTTAGAGCTAGTAATAGCATTGTCTTCATTAATGGACAAAGCAAATAATGTTCATGGTTAAATGCAGAGCTCAATAGACTGAGTAGATGTTGTGCATTTCTGGCTGAGTGGGTTGGAGACTTCCCCACCAACATTTCGTTGTCTCCTTTCCCATCTACCATGACGTGGTTCCAGCTTACAAGTAGGCTGTCATTTTAATACTCCCTGCTGAAACTGGGTGATAATTATAACATAATTTGGCAGCTGTTTCGAAGAAGAGCAGAAACAAAGCCTTCTGGAACTTTTATGTAACATTCAATGTTGGCATTTCCATGAATTGCAAGATGATTATGTGAGGCAAGTACAGCTCACTCATACCCAGGCATGTAAGAGAGCTGTTTGGCAGATTTAAGACGGCTAATGCAAAAGAGGAATTCTAGCAATCAGACTCACTGAAGCCTTGGCAGAATTATAATGAATATAAATCCTAATTCTATCCCCACCGCCTTTGATGTTAAATCTGGGCTTAAATTATAGCTGCTGTTAATTGCAGCACTGAAATACTCTGCATAATGATGAGACACTGTTGGTTCCTTTACCTTATTCATTTTCCTATCTGCTGAAGAAAAAAACCCAGAGCAATCCAGATCTGCAGCAATACACAGATGTAATATATACATTAGCTCTTCACACTGCTAATCACTAAAGTATCATGTCACTAGTTCACAAGCAGATGGCACACACAGTACCGTAAGTGACAGACCTGATACTGCATTCCTTGCACATCTGAAAGTCTCACGTGGAATGCAAGAAATGCAAGACTACATAGTGGCCTATCCTGTATTTCAGAGATGCTAAACAACTGCGCATCACTGCCTTCTGTTGCCACAAGGGGGAATTAAGTACTTCTGAGAATCAGGTAATTCTTGTGTATGTTGCAACTTCATGTAAAACTTGGAGAATTTTGTTTATGAGAAAATCTGTTCTTCTTAAACAGTAACTCGTTGCAAGAAGATGAGTTTTAAATCTTATTAAAACCATCCAGCCATTTCATTAGAAGGAATTACAATAAAACTCCAAAAAGTCCCCAATTTCAAAAAAAGCCCATAGACTGTTCAGCAAAAACAACGCCTAGTCCCTATTAAGTCTTCTGTTGGCACTAAGATCCACATTTTTAGTGCTAACCAAACTAGAAGAGAATATTTTCCACCTAAAGGAAACAAATTCCAAAAATGTAAAGTTTTCTTGGAAGGTTCATTTCAATTAATTTAAGTTCAGCCAGTGGCAGCCTTCAATTTTCTTAGGGAATAGCATGGAGTGTTCTCTTAACTTGACAATGTCATTGCGCTAGAGAAAACCTTTGATTGCAGGATGTCTATGTGGATGCCATCTGAAGTAGCAAAGAGATAAATGGTGATATCACAATGTTACCACAATTAAGGTATAGAATCACAGAGTAATTCATGCTGGAAAGGATCTCTTGAGGTCTCTGGTCCAATCGCTTCCTCAGAATGCCAACTTAGGGCACGTTGCTCTAAGCTGAGTTTGAGTATCTTCAAGGATGGAGGTTCTATAACCTCTCTGCACAATCTAATAAGTAAGGATTAAATCCTCTGCATCAAGCTTTTATGAATGAACTACACAAATAAAACACTGCTGTTTTATTTATAAATAATAAACGGTGTGTTATAAACACACAGTTAAAAACCAGAATTCTGTTAGAAATTGTTTATGCTACATCAAATCAGAAAGGATCTAACACCCTGTATTATCACACTGATAATCTGTTCTCAGGTTCAGAGTAAGACTGTCCTACTCGGTATAATACTCAGTATAATACTGCTTCATAATTCCCAGGATAAAGGAAATGTTGTTTATATGTTTTACCTTTACTTAAGGCAATTAAAGAGCAACCCAAATGTGAGTGGCAGATCTGAGTTCCACTGAGCCCAAAGATTGTGAGTTCTCAGACACACCTCAGTCCCCTCATGACCCTGTATGAGCAGTTTAATCTCTAATCCTCCCAATACTTCTTCTGAAATAAAGACATGCTATGATCTCTTTAAGTGGGAACTAAACACAAAGAAATCGATTGTCCTACACAAGCTCTTAGAAAAATATAGAGGATATAGAGGGCCACGGTGTTGAACCCAATATCCCAAACCCACCCTAGTGCTCTAGCCACTGAATCCATCATCTCTCTTAAAACAAAATTTCAGGTTGTCCTGAAAAAGGAACAGAATCATGCATAAGATAAAATCTCCTGGTATTCAGTGGAAGCTGGCTGCCTCCTAACATGTTCCTTTGGRAATCCCAACCTAGAGCCATTTGTAAACTTCAGATTCAATTTCAGCTCTCCAACTGTTCGAAATCTCACAGTCACCTTCTAACAAGTAACAGAGCACAGAAAGGGCAAGGGGATGTCAGAACATTCATTGCACACATAGACTGGTAAAGTTTCTTCTTTAAGTTAGCAGCCAGCCCATGTGGAAAATCTTTGATGCTGCATCATCAGAGGTGCCTAGAGCTCTTCACACAAACAGTGTAGGCAGAGGGGGCCAAGGCTGGATTCATTTCCTGGAATGGGTTACTGAAACAGATACATCTTGATTAAATCCCTGAACAGACATGTACCTAACATTTTCATGCTTAATTGTTCATATATTTTAAAACATTGTAATAAGTGGATGCTGTGGAATATGAACTAATTTAAAGTGTTCACATTTTATGAAACTTAATGTCCATATTACTTTTGCTTGCAAGCACAGAAAGGTACCATTACATTGGTATGGACTTTCTGGTACGCTTTCTGTACCGAAGGCCTATAGAGCACACTATCTAGCAGTTGGGATATGGCGGCTCCGTAACTTTTGATTTGCTAATCAGCATGTCCTACGCTCATGAAAACAAGAAAATCGGAGTTTTTGTATATCAAGCTCCAGAAAAGAAAATCAGATCACCACATCGGTTACAGTATGAAAAGAAGGTACCCCTAGACAATGCCTTCCCCTGCAGTTAAAAAGATATTATTGACCCTAAGTTCAAAGGGGAACTTATGTCAAAGTAGAATATGCAAATACTCGACTCAAAAGGAATCACATCAGTTTCATCACAACTAGATATTAATCAGCTGGTATTTCCTAGATACTAACTTTCTGCTCTAATTCCCAGGCTTCCAGAGCAAACTGATCTTATATTTGCAATGATCTCCCTAACAGACTGTAATATTTAGCCAGCATAAAAATTAACACAGTAAAACCTGGTTTTGTTAGACAGACGAAATAACCTGTTCTTCCTAATCATCATTAAAGGAAAGTCCTCTGGAATTATTTCTGAGTTTTCAATTTAGCCTGTTTATATTCCAGTCTTTCGAGTGATTTGGTAGACTAGACTTTTTTTCAATATCTGTTCCTTCCTCCTCTTCCTTGCTCATGAATGCCCACCTGTTAACCTGTTCTCATTCTCAGTGCCTTGGTTTTCTCTCACCCTACGTAGTCCCGGAGAGATTTCACGACTGGGCTTGACTGTCTTTGGTGCCATCTACAGGCAAGCTCTGGTTTGCCACAGAAATACTCAAAAACTTTTATCGATAAATGCTTTGTAATCTCCATGTGGTCTTCTCACAAGGATTATTTCTTGAATGTTCAGTAATTCCGACACAATTATCAGATCCTCTCTGATCCCAGGCCATATTCTCAATTACTTCCTAGGAATCTGAAACAAAGGCAAAGCTAGATTCCCAAATGGAAAGACTGGATCGTTTCGTTTATATATCCACCGGTTAAAGGATAAAATGCCTTTAAAAGTAACTTGCTCAGCTGATCTTATATAGTCCAGAAAACTTTGCTTTCACAATGTTCAATTTACCACACAGCATGGGTTTAGAAAAATATAGTTAGCGCTTCTCCTAAGCATTCTTCTCTTGAAGAAATGATCAAGGGAAACTAAGATGTGCAAGATGAGGCTTTTGTCTGTATTTTCATGTATGTAATTTTTGAAAAAAAAGACAGCAGCTTTATGTTATATTGACCAAGTGTTAGGCTTTATTTTAAATGTAATGGCATTACTCAAATATTATTTAAATCTACAATGATACTCTGTGCACGTTTCTCTATGTGTGGGTGTGAAATGTTCTCCCAATGGCTTTTTACACCATCAGCCAATTTCAGCCATTCTCGAGGCCATTAAGTTCCAACAGATTTCATGAGATAGCTGAGTGGAGGATCCTATTAATAACCAGTAAGAGAAAAGCTGCAGCTTTAGCTTAGCTACTGTTTGAATCCTTACAGAAGTTTATTTTTTCAGCACAGAAAGAAAGAACCAAATATCACAGATTTCACTGCTCAGTTTCACTCCTTACCATTAAYTGATGCATACTCCTGTGTGCTGCTGAACAACTGACAACCTTCATTCTATAAATGGACACATTTATTATGATGATTTAAAATGTGCACCATGCAATGAATTAATACTGACCAAATGTCTTCAATATTAGACTTCTATAGTCTAACGTACATATTTCAGTAATTGGGTAACCAAAGCTTATATATCAGCTTACTAAAAATACTTTGGGCTGATTTAAAATTAAAAGTTTTATCTGTGAGATTTTACTTGTATGTTAGATATATCTAGTACAAATGTATCAATATTAGTATTATTTGAAGACTATGAGGGCAATTGCAGGAGTAATGTTTCATGGGTAATCCCTATCAGGATTGGGCCCTTAAAAGTCAGCCTACCATGAAGATGTCCATTTGTTGCTATCATTAAGCAATAAAAAAAAATTGTATTTTTTCATTCACAGATCAAAAATCATTCACTAGACTAAAAATAGGTGCAAGCTGAGAGGATTTACTTTGTATGATCTAAACCTTATATATTGTCTAAAACACCATGCACATTCCTTTGGGATATAAATATCAATCTGATTAGCTAGCAGGTCTTGTCAGCCACAGTAACTTATCCCCTGCGGTATCTGAGCCATCACATGGCTCTAGGACTTCTGTAAAAGGTCGGGAGGACTTAACTAAGGTCGATATAAGTCATTATCTCTGTCATTTGAAAAAGAATTCAAGAGGACTCTGCAGATCTTTTACCTTACAGTTTTTTCTGTTCTTGGCTTAGGGAAAACTAAGTGGCAAGGTGAGTTCAATCTTTCCTCTGGAGCTTTTGAAGACATCACAATAATCCACACAAAAAATGCATGGAAATAACCAAAGATCCCCAAATGCCGTGCAGTTCTATAAATACATTTGGTTTTGTCCTCAGCTTGTGCACCTGAAGACTTAACTAGAGATAACAGCAAGCCAGGTGCGCTACACATATCTGAACTAAATGTTGTAATCGGCTCCTGCAGGGCAGCTCTCCTGGTCTGCCCTGGGACCTAGGTTGCAACTGCCCCACTAATCAAACCTGGCTGTCCTCATGGGGCAGCATCAAAGGCTGATAGAGCAGGATCAATATGAATTCTACCCAATATTATTTTTCATTTTATAGTAGCTTTGACATGGCTTTTTCTGGTATCCTGACAGAACCTGAAATTGCTGCTGGCCTACAGAGCTGTCAAGGTAACATTCATGTTTTAAATTGGCTTTTCAGTTTATCTGTCAAATTCTTTTGTCCTCACTACCCCAATGTCCCAATTCCAATGGAAACAGAAAAGGCTGAAAGGATGAACTAGACAGTATAATGTTGATTTCCTCTCCAGGGTACATGGTAAGATGTTCTTGTTATGTTTGTTTGCTAATTACAGCTTTAATTGTTTTATCAAAAAGAGAAAAAGGAGGCAAGGTAATGGAACAGATGCAAGTTTTAATCTTTGCCAGCCAAGATACAGGCACCCATCATCACTTGTGCATTGTAGCAATTTTAAGTATGAAAAAATCCAGAGGCTGAAATCCTGGTTTTTTCAGAGAATAATAATAAAACTCCTGCATTTCAATACAAGCACAATATTTAACATCAAGTTCTGTGAATTTATGTTTGGGTGAAGTATCTATTTACAAACGTATGTTCTTGCATGATGAAGACCACAGTCAATATTTATCTTCCTAGGTTTGAGAGATCATTGATGGAAAAATCCCATTAATCTGAAATAAACTCAGGAAAATCAGAGATTGTTGACTGGGGTTTGTAATGACCCTCACAGTACTGCAGAACAGTTTGCTGCTTTTTGACCAAAAAGCTAATTTTTTTTTGTTCCAGATCTTTAACTACTTTTCTTCATCTATTCCTGCTTATTTCAGCTGCTGATTCATTTGATTATAAAACCTTTTTTGTCAAAGTGGGTCTCAACTTCAAGTCCAAAGACCAGCTCACCAAAGTCTTCAGAATTCTTGACCAGGASAGGGGTGGCTTTATTGCGGAAGATGAACTGAAGTAAGTAAATAAAAAAAATGAGTTACCAACAGGCTTGTGTTTTATTGTCTAAAAATGCAGGATAAGATCAGAAATACTCCCTTTCCTTCTGTCTCTTTGGATGAGAGACAATCGTGCATGTGTGTGTGTGTGTGTGTGTGCTTGTGCTGAAGGAGCTACAAGACATAACGAAGGAAAGGCTGGATCACAACGAGAAAACACTCTGATAGAACTGAAAATACTTGTTTCATGTAGAGATAACTGACAGACTGTGAAGATAAAAACAGCAGTTCTGCTAGAGTTTGCTTTTTATTATTGCAAGATTTTTTACTAGACTGAATTCAAAGAGCTATTTTTCTCTCATCTTTCTTTCTATCACATGAATTCTATCTTCCAGATCATATTCATCTGACTTTGAAGTTAAAAAGTAAGGTTAGAAAAATTCTTGCCACTCTTAAGAGTCTACATCTTAGGAGAAAAAAAGGAAGATAACACAGGAGGGAAGATGAATCCTGCCACTAGAGAGTCAGTTTTAATTTTGCCTTTTTAATCCAATGAAACCAAAATGTCATCAAGGATTTTTACACGTTGTGATGCAACATCGTCTTACTTTCTTACCCTTATTCTCACTGAAGTCAGAGGAAGTTTTGCCATTGAATTCAAAACGATTTACAAAGAGCTTTTGAAATAGTCTCAAGAATTGAATCAGGCTTGGAATTTTACAGCTATTATTAATAACAAACTCTAAATGTTTTCGGTACTGAGTATGTCTCACTTGTCCTCTCACCTTTAACAGACTTTTCCTGCAGAATTTCTCCGCCAGTGCCAGAGCTTTGACTGATGCTGAGACCAAGGCATTCCTGGCAGCAGGTGATAGTGATGGAGATGGTAAAATTGGAGTGGATGGTAAGACTGCCTTTATTAAATGGAGTAATACCTGCCTTTGAGACTTCCTAATGGCTAGTTCTAGGCAGCTGCCCTGCTCCATACATTGGATGTTGTGGATCTGATTCTGAGGTGCTCAGATCTGCCCTGTATTGTAGAGAGGACCTAACATAGGAGCTGGTCTATATTCTGCCCTTGGCTACAGGTGGTCAGTCCCTTTTTTCATCTACAGAGATTTTTTCAGGACTGGAACCTAAATTGATATATTTATAAAATTTCAGTATATAATTTCACTGCTTTTTACTATTGAACTATGGTACAATGTGACACTTAAAGGCAACACTTCCTTTGTCTTAAGTATCTATTATTATGAGTATACAATGTGCTACCTTTAAGGAATGATTACCAGAGGAAGTATCATTAGTTTCCCATTTTAACTCTAAAAATTAAGAAAGTACTTTTTTGACTGTGCGATTACAAAATGTGGTCCCATTTTATTACTCTTTTCTTTCTTTTTCAGAGTCTCAAACTCTGGTCAAATCTTAACAAGCAGCCAAGATAAAGACCAAAATATCTGTGCCATAAACAATCTTTCCTATTGCAAGCCTACTATTTATTTACATATTTTGTACCCTGGAAGGTGATGAACAATTGCTGGCAAGTGATTTCATATTGCTGGAAAACATATGAAGTAGTACAAGCACTATGTAAACCACGTTCCCCAATGTTTTAAGCAAAAGGTCTTTATACCACTGGGAGACTGAATTGGAATCCACTCTGCGCATCTGAATTCTGGGCGTTAAAGATACTAGTAAAAATATTAAGAGAAGGAGAAATTAAAAGCATCTCTGTGGGCCATTTAATTTTCAATATTTGCATAAATAGCTAGCACCTGTTGTAAAAAACTAGAATTAATAAAATGTCCAGGTGTAAAACCTGGTTATGGTAACTGGTAGCAGTGGTATTTAATCAAGAGGTGTATTTAATGCTCCATACGTTTTTATGTAATTCTTTATGCAACTGATGATGTTTCATACACTGATTAAATGGCAGGACCTAGCACTAACTAAGCTGTCAATTTTAATATAAGATCAACTGGATCCAAGATGAATCAAGATTACTGATACAGCAATACATTCAAAATTCTCCAAGGAATCACTCACCTTCCTGCCCACCTGATGGCACTATTGTTCCACTTAAAAGAAGTTAAAACAGTACGCTCTCTGCTTGAATTAATTCAAGTCAGAACACTTCTAGTTCCCACCTGCCCACTTCTGTTGATGACTCAGTTTTGCCAGATTAAATCATCTCTGAACACAGAACGCTAACATTTTGTTTTCCAAAGRAGGGGACCCTATGCCTCAGATCTTGGGAGCAGGATGGAGGTCTCAGGAAACGTCTGTGGTGCTAGTTTGCAGTTGGGGAATAAATACCTTTTGTTGGGTCCACTTTGCACACTGAATGCCCTTTAGTACCATCCATATGGCACTAAATATACAGCATACCAGCTGTACTTGGGAAGTTGCACACCATGGCACCAAGATACAAAGGAGCAACACATGGGTCTACCTACACAGGGGTAGGAGTCAGGAGCCCAGAGCTCCCCTCTCTGTCAGTATGAGACGTGAAGGTCTGCACACAGAGAGCCAGAACAGACGTTCGGTACCCTTTAATCATATCAACACAATTTATGCTAAAATAAGTTCTTACAAGATCAATGTAAAGAGCATTAATTGTTACCACAATTGTAAGTTATTTATTTTGCATGGAAGTCTAATTAGAGAAGACGTGTTTTTACAACCCTCACAAATGCAACTGAAGGCAAAGGGAGCTGTGTTTGGATACAACTAGGTGAAAAGCACTTTGAAAAATCAAATCCCTGGTGCTCCATAATGGCAAATTGGGGCCCAAATAATCAATGTTCTGCTGCTTTTCTCCATCTCAAAACTGAGGATAACATAATGCCCACATCTCACAGGATTGTAAAAATAAATGAATAAATGTTTGTGAGGAAAGTGTAATAAAATTAAGAGCACCATGAAAAAATTGCTAATAAATTAATCTTTTTTTCTTCACAGACAGATTGAAATAGCAAGCCGGAAATAAGGAATGAGAAGAATGCAAAATTCTGAACAGTTGCTCATTAACTGAAGTTCATCCAGCTTGTGCACTGACTAAGTTAGGGTTCTGGTTGAAAAGTAAGAGTGTGATGATGTCATCGCGATTTTGTCATAATACAAACACACACAGCAATCAAATTAGGTTACGAAAATGAACTAATTGCTAACAGTACCTAACTAGACACTAGTTTTTTTAGGCTTACATATGTGATAAAAATAAACAGACATCCAAACAGCCTTTCAAAAAGTCTAGATGGCTTTAACCATCCAGAACATTACACTTCCAACATGATAGTTACTCCTATGTACTCTTTTCAAAAAATTTGGAACTCTTGAAAAGTCTGTTCTTGGGCATTAATATTGCAAAAACCTGTATGACGACTGTCTCGTACTGTATTTGTTGGAAGAAGATGTTTCAGTATTTGCAGATCAAAAATCTTCATTTCAAAATTATCTGCTAATGCTATAGTGGTTCTGATGCATAACACATTTATGGTAAGACATTATGGAGAAGGAAGGAAACATCAATACAATGTTGCAGAAATCATCATATTACACAAAATTAAAGCAATCTGCAGGACTTTAATGAATACTCAATAATGTGTTCATGCCTTATATGTTAGCCAAAAATATATTTCCATTAATGCTAATGAATGAATCAGGCCCTAATATTGTAGAATTTTCCTTAACAGTGAAAAAAGAATTACCCATCAAACAAATTCACATTTATGATTACAATGTCATCTCAGGAGAGCAACAAACAAAGGAAATTCTGAGGAATTAGTAACTGCAGTCTAATTGCAGGGCTAAAAGCTCTTATTATTGYCAGAAAATGCTATGTATCTCAGCTGATACTATGTTTTATATTTTCACCATGTAATATGGGTCACCTCAAGATCTTCAAGCATCGTACCAATATTAATGGCTAAATGAGAAAGAAAGAGCTGAGACAGCTCAGGTAACTTTTGAGTTAGCAGGCAGGTCCTTTATTTAACTACACATACTTTGACACTGATTAGCCTGCTAGGTCTACAAATCTAAGACAATTTCACCACTTACCATTCCATTAAGAACAGTAAAAAATTAATGAGAAGGTAAGTCTGATATCAGCTTCAGTGATCACTCCAGAAAGTTAAGAAAAGCCTGTGACTAAAAGACGTTTTTAGACCTTTTCTTCTTTCAGTATTACCACTAAGCAGATTGGTGGAGAAAATGCTGTTTTCTGTCTACAAAAATACACTTACTCACTTACTTTCTTTTCGTCTCTGTCTCTCACTCACACAGGCTGCCAGGTACTGTGAAATTTCTGTAACTGCTTATCATGTGCTTTAAGAAAGCTCTTCAAATTGCACCTGTAAGGCCACAGCTGCAAAGACTGCTGCATGATCATAAACATACATTCCCACACAGCTCCCTTAAAGTGAAGAACACTCTTCTGGAATCATAAATTTGGAGGTCTGAGACCATGGCTTGTATTCCGCAAATGTTTCTATCCAACCCTTTCCACCAGAGTCCCTAAATATGTGGTTGCCTTTTGTCAACGGAATTTTGTCACATGCTTTATGCACGTGTTTTAAGCACTTGTCTGCTTCTCCTTTATTTAGAAGGCCATTTCTGTTAAGTGACTTTTGATGATTACTTATGATAAGGTTAACTCTAATTACAGGATATTTTTACTTTATACCTCACTAAGGGTTATACATCCTCCTACTGCTGAAATTAATGGCAGAAATCCCACTGACATCAATGAGGACAGGCAGTGAATATAGAAATAGTTGGAACCACTTCAGTGCTATTTGCTTTATTTTACCATGGCTTCTTACACTGTGGGTCATAGTGAAATACAGCCRTGTGCAAAAAGCCTTTGGTAACAGTATAGTACCACTGTACATATCTTTTACATGTCACAAAAGGCAGCATCCAGATTATTTCASAGTCTCCAACCTTAGGGCACAGTTATTCTTAAAATAGACAGAAAACCTGAACAATTTAGACTTTTAAAGATCACTCCATCTGACAATGTCTATAATGCTGACAGCAGACAGAAACATCTTAGACAATTACATTTAGGGTCAGAGACAGAAAATTGTGTTACTGAGTCACAGAAGCACTTGCAAGTGCATTTAAAGACAAACACATAGCATATCAGATGCTAGCAGAGATCTTCCAGGACAGTTTTTTAAGTGAAAAAATATCCTGATCAGAACAATCTCTGTGAATTAGTTATGCTATTAATCAGTTATGTTAGTCTATTCTACTATCACTTTCAAACAGAAATCAGTCTCATTTACACAGAATGATAAGGACATAATTTAAACTGTGGAAAGTACACAAGACATTTCTCCTAATGTGAGAGAAGTACCTGTCTTTGTTTAGCTCCAGACCCACAGTGCTGCAGGATGTATCTTGTATCTTGGATTCTACAGTCCAGATCTCTGCCCAGTGCTCTGGGTAATATCTTCTACTTGCTGCAGGGAAAGAAAGCTTTGTCACTAAGGCTTCCAAGGCCTGGATTTCATCCTTCATTGTAATAACGCACAGTACCAAAAAAGTCAAATACTAAACCATGTTCTTAAACTTCTCTGTTAAATATGGTAAAAGACTATGGCCCAAGCAACCATTCAAATCAGATTCTGTAATTATTTCTATATGATTAAAGCATGTGCCTTAAGAGACAACTTGAAGTGGCAGGATATAACTCATTCTGTTGTAAAGGCCCTTTTCAATGATTATAGCTATATTCACACTAAGATTCTCTGCCATCACCATTGAGACACCAACATTAATGATCAACCACATACGTTACTGAGTATCTATTTTAGTTACTTTCAAACTCATTACAAAGGCAGAATCTGTTATCCAGGATCATGATACAATTGTTCTGGCCCTACACAACCAGGGCTGAAAGATGGAGTTGTATGGGTTTTAGAACAGCTGCTACAGCATCTCTTTACACTATTGTAGTTGGTCTCAGGTTAACACCTCTCCTCTGATCTCACCTGAGACAACTGCTGATGTTTCTTTTGCATCTGCTTGAAGTCTGTCTTTGGTTGATTGCCGCTGCTAAGTAACTCTGTACTTTATACCAAACAGAACACAAAGAGTACAAGACTAGTCCACAACCTGTCAATGATTTACCAAAACACAACTTTCCTCTGCTTATTAGAGAAGTGAAGGGTACTTGATTTGAAAACAGTTGTTTTACATGTTTAGATTCCTAGCAAGAACTTATCAATATGAATGTTCTGTATTTCTCAGAACTACACCTTCAAGTTTAATTCTCGAAGTCTGAAACCAAAAAAAATGGCTTTAATATTCCTGTATATACTGTGCATAAAGACACCTCGAGGGAAAACAACAGAAGTAAAGTTATACAAGTACATAACTCTTCAGATGAACAACTCAATAGCACTTTTGGATGTCCCTAGTAGAGCAAAAAAMCAAAAACAAACAAACAAACAAAATTAATCATTTTTATTGAATTTCATAGGAACAAGTGCTAAACATTCCTGGAAACGTGCAATACTCAGATTCTGTACCAGATTTTGCACTATTGTTAACTGCCCATTACCTAGCAGCTGTTGTTCTGGTTGAATTATTAGGTATTTTCTTTATAGCATTACATTGCTTGCATAATATCTTTTAGAAAATTTCTTTTATAGATCTCAGTTTTTGAACCCCTAAAGTGATTACAATCATCACCTAAGCTAACACATACCCCAGAAGTAAGGAAAACAGGCAGATAATTTAGCTATAAAATAGATTATCTAATTAAAACATCCCTTTATATATACTCATCCCTCATTATTTCATTCTAATTGTAGTGAGGGAAACCTGTACTTCAGATGAAGTGTCATTAATAAATAAATAAAAAACAGTAACCCTAGATTACCACCTGTATCAATATACAGTGACATCAACTTGATTCTGAAATTCAGCTCTTTTAGGCTTTTGTAAACCATCTTTCAGCCAGGATTAGCATCACTTCTGTTGTCAGTGTTGAATTTCAAACATTAAAAGATCCCTCCATAAGCAATAATAGTGAACTTATTGTAGCAATTTGCTCACTTCTATTTGAGATCATGTTTTAATATAATACTAATTCTGGCTACTTTACTACTTTTGAATACATGTAAAAACAGTTCAGCACCCTGTGTGCCATGGCAGAGTGTATGAGGTAACCAGATGCCATTCTTTGAGTACTTTGTGCTTATATTTTAATACAACGCCTGAATTAGTTGCAGACATATTTTGAGCTTGAGTATTATATGCTCACCTTGATCTCATCATTTTCCTCTACTTTCAATTTCCTCATTCTCATTAGCTTTTAATAATTAGTGTTGTATGGCAAGTCAAAAATTTAAACAAAGCAAGCAGTTCAATGAGCAGTGTGTAGAAGCAAGCAGAAATAAAGGAAGCCTACTATAAAGTAACATCTATGGCACTATCATAGAGGTCTAAAAAAACACCTTTTCTCTAGAAACATCTTGGCAGTAAAAATGTCAAGAGGAATCAGTAAAAAAACGTTCTGTTAAAACTCATATCAACTTGAGATAATCATAAAGGAGAAAATTCACAACAGAGTACAAAAAGGTACCTACAAGGATGAAAGCTATTTCAGGATGATTCTGTAGAAAGCACAGTATGCACTTCATTCCCACTGCCACTGTCTGATAGATCATAATATCATGCAAATCTCAGACCGAAAGCAATATGAATATATAGTACTGAACGAAGAAGATAAACAGAAAGAACACCAAAAGACCTCAGATCAGATCTTCAACTTGTGCAAATCAGCATTGTTCAATTTGTTTTAATCAGACAATACTAATTTACAACAGCCCACGGTTCTTAGGTTTAATCGGAAAGTGTTCTTCTAGATTACTATAAACAGTTTTCCTACTGAAAGAGATAGAAGAGAGAATTCTTTCATTATTAGACAGCTGATATTTGGGATTAAACGTAAGTCTGATTATTTGTGGTTTATGCCACCTTCTTTTGCGTACAGAAGAGATGGCAAAAAAGGTAAAAGTATCATTAAGTGATGTCTGCTTTTTCATGTTAATTATGCCTTGTATTTCTCTATCCAAACTCAAACAGGTGCTATGGAACAATTGCTATGCTTGATACTTTTCTCACTGTCATTAAACCGATCAGGAGTAAACCCACTGTAGTCCATTAACTTAGACCAAGGCTTAGATACATTACTATTCTACTCCACAGCATGATTTGTAGCTTTTGCTACTATAAAAAATATTACTTGTTCAGCATACCATGCTATTTCCATTCATTAAAAAATAAAACTATGCTCATGTATTAGGAGAACATTACTTTAGATACCATAATAGGCTGTTATATAATAAACTCTAAACAAAATACATGTGTTTTTTACTGGTCTTCATCCTAGAATTTTGTCCACATAAGCCCCCTTAAAGATGGAAATAGATTTTTGTCTGAGAATGAAAACCTCCTATCTGCTGTTCCCAATTTTCTTAAGTTTTTTTTCCAAAATTAATGCTCTTGAAATATATAATAAACCCCCACTTATTTCTACCTACAATTTTCATTTCATATTAAGGAAATAGATTGTGAGAGTGTGTGTTGTAAGATGTATATAAATCTATCTCCACACTAACAAAGTCTGATTCCTACAACTTCAAGTAAGTCTATTATTGATTCCATGTAATTGAAAATATTCAAAATAGATTATTAAGCAGGCCATCTGATTATACATGATCTTCCAAGAAACACAGACAACAAGATTAGCTTATTCAGCTTTACCTAGTTTCAGAGTTTTGCTGCCACTGAAGGCATTGGTTTCTGTTCTACCCCTGATTAGGGACAGCACTGTAATTTAGAAAATGGTCAGGAAATATGAAATGAAGCTTACTGTAGAAAGATCACCCCAAAATATAGCATGCTTTCCTCTATCCTAGTGACAAGTTATCTTTGTCAGAATGACACACTGTCACCTCTGATTTTTTATCTCCAACTTCCTTTATACATTCCAAAGGATCAACAGACTTAGGGGAACCAAACTAGTTTCTTTTCATAAGGATTTGACTGCTGGAGTCACCTTCCGATGAGTGACTTTAAGGTCCAGGGGTTAACTGAAAATCTTTAGCATACTTGGAGATTGAAAGGCTATGTTTTGACGGCAGAGTTGTACTTAATTAAGCACAAGTGGATTTATTAAAAAAATTGTTCTTGTCCATATTATCTTAGGATATAAATAGAAAGAGAAGTTTAATTAGTAAGGAAGAAATTTGAGCTAGGTCTCAAATCAAACATTTGATCCATGAAACAGTAACCTAAGTAGTGGTTATTGTCACCTTTTGAATCCTTTATAAGCCAGAGTGGCAAGCCAGAGCCAACATTACTATTTTGCCTGGTATCTCCTCAGCTATTTTTCCTTTACCTAGCTGAGAAAACTATAAAGGTGAGCAGCTGACTTGAGATTAATTAAATTAAATTACTGTGCAGAGCTGCACCAGTAGTAAGTACAATAACCATTGTTCTAAGATTTTTATTTTAAATTGCTGGAATTACATATGGATGGACCTTATATAGATAAGTATCAGTTTTCTTTTTATTCTTCAGAGCTGTTGGGGGAGAAAACAGAAGCAATCCTTCTTGACTTTCTTTTTTTCACTGCATATAGTGTTATTTGTATTGCCAGATGCCATGCATTCCAGTAAGACTAATTATTAGATTAACGGTTACATAGAGTTAAAAAATGTGCTGTACTTAAATAGGATGCAGGTAAATTATAAAAAATTGATCATCAACTCACAACATCATTTACATAATCCATCTCATTAAAAAGTATTATTTCAGCACTGCTATTTTTAAGGAAGTAATGCACTAAATCTTCTAATTTGTTTAGGAATAGCAGCGATGTCAGTTTGATCAATTAGATTCATCTACCCTTAGAAGTCTGGTTAGCCATATAGTATTCTTCAAAACACAGAAAAAACAATTTGTTGTAAGATGCATTTGCATTTCACAAATCTGTTTGCAATATACTATTTTGCACAGGTTTAAAATGAGCCTTACAGACATTCTAAGCCCTTCTGATATTGCTGCTGCTCTGCGGGACTGCCAAGGTGAGAAAACAATTAAAACTCTAAAAATCTATTATTTTGTGTAACACATGACAAGTTTAATTCAGTCCCAAAGGAATACTGAACAAGCACATACTATAAACAGATTTCTCTAATCTCTTTACTTAGCTGTCACAGTATATTTGTTCATGACTGGTTCATATTGTCAGTTTGTAACTTATCCCCATGTGATTTTTTTTTTATGTTTAGGAGGATATGGTGCAGTATGGCAAAATTTATTCTTTGACAGGCTTTATCTATCATTCATGTTTAGAACAATTAAAATGTAACAAAGCAGCATCCTCAGACCGTTTAGGAACAGTGAACACAGTGGTCTGGGGTTAATTTATTTATTAATTTATTTTCAGTTCCAGATTCCTTTAGTCCCAAAAAATTCTTTCAGATCAGTGGGATGTCTAAAAAGAGTAGCAGCCAGCTCAAGGAGATCTTCCGGATTCTCGACAATGATCAAAGTGGCTTTATTGAGGAAGATGAGCTCAAGTAAGGATTTTCTGTGTTAACTATTTAGAAGCTATCCAAAAATCAGCACTTTTTTCTTTCCAGAACTGTTCTGTAAATGTGAGCACAAGTTATGCTAAACGTCGATAAAACCTTCAGCAGATTGTGAAAGGTATATTTAAGTAGATAATCCCTACAGAGAAAAACAAATTAGTAAATACCTTCCTTTAATGGCCAGTATAGAAAAAAATAACTCCCTGGGGATGGATTTGGGTAGTGGGCAGAATCAATTGTATCAGGGCTGGACTTACAAAGCAGAAATGTATATGACTAAGATTTAGCCTGTCAAACAAAGCAGTGTTTGGAGGACTTGGCTATTGTGGTAAATGATTTATTTATAGATAGCTATCAGTTTGATTATACAGCCAGCATAAAAGAGTAATATTCTGCAAAAATCATATTCAAAGTTGTTTTCTTCCTAGGTATTTCCTTCAGAGGTTTGAGTGTGGAGCCAGAGTGTTAACCACCTCAGAAACCAAGACCTTCTTGGCAGCTGCAGATCATGATGGGGATGGTAAAATTGGGGCTGAAGGTATTAACTTATTTATATACAGAATAAGGCTCCTCAGGATGTGTTGTAAATGATGTGTGATTCTCTTTTATGTTGATGGTACATTAATGCACCTCCAGTGATTTTACTGAAACCCTTGCAGTAGCAATCTGTTTAAGGGCGGAAACGGTCCCTGATTTTACAGGTTCATCTCTGCAACTCCTTTTGCATGAGCAAGTCAAAAAAACACATCTAGGCTGCCCTAAGGAACTTTATCATTGCCACTCACTCACAAATTACCAGTTCTTTTGAAAGGAACTGCCCCTTATTTCTCCTCCCACTTACTCTGATGTAAAGCAGCACTAGCATCACTTATAATACACAAATGCAAAATCAAGGACAAAAGAACCAGCTCTACAGAGGAGAATCAAGAGCACATACATCGGCTCATTTACAGCAGTTATCTCCCAACAGAAATTCCACTARTCAGTGAAATCATTCATAATATGAGCAGCACGTAGTTCAATATTTGTTTTGCGTAATAAGGAGAACAGAATGATCAAGTGTCACTACCCCAACACAAGATCCCACAACAGGCTCTGTGCATGGGGATGGATGCTATTTATCTTCAGTGGCAGGTTAAGGACCAAATAGGAAGGAGCAGCTGTTTTAGGAAGCAGCATATTGCACTCACCCCATGGAAATGCCAGCATGATTTAATGGCTGCTCAGTGCAGAAACCTCCTGATCTCATAATTCCGTATTTCTGTATCCCATTTTGAACAAGAAGCACACACTCACACAACAGGCTTGCAGCCAATGGCAACTTGCCCCATGAGAGAGGCAAGCTGCCTAGATGAGCATGAAAGGGGCTTAGGGAATAGCATGCAGGGAATGTGCTGGTGTGCAGATTCCCTAGCTCACTGCACTAGGAGGACAGAACTCTTCTGTTTCTTTCTTTGGAAGGAATTAAAACCAGTTCCTTAGGAAATGTGCCAAAATAAACACACATGATTTATGAAGCAATCTATATACTAATACAGTTGTTCAGGRAAGGACTGATCAGATGCTCTAACTCACAGAAGAACACACATTTAAAAGATCTTTCAAATAACAGTATCTTACTGTACAACACAATACTTCAGTATCATACCATGTGGAACCTCACAATGTTTTTGGCTTTAGACTGTGCTCTAAATCAACACTTCTCAACTGCTGAAGCATTACAAACAGGTAATAAGACACATGGACTCACTTTTCATTCTATTACTTCAGCTCTCAACTTCTTCTTACACAAACTCCGTATTAGCCATTCCATCATTTTTGCCCAAGATCAGTATTATGCAGAGAGAAGGCTAAAACTACCTTGAACATTTTATTATTCCTTATAAATGTCAGCAAAACACTGCCTTTCCATCTGTTGTTTAGAAGGGGAAGTTTAGACAATGTCTCTCTTCCATACATGTTTCTTCTCCTCTGGTCATCTATCAGGTAATTGTTTTCTCTTCATTCCTATTCTAAATCTCTTGATAAGCCACTAATCTTTTACTCCTAATCCTTTCATTTTAATATTTCTACTGTAAATATTCTCTTATCTTTCACAGAATTCCAGGAAATGGTGCAGTCTTAGAGGTTCAGAAAGACCAAACAAGACAGAATTGGGATGAATCTGCACGAGACCCTCCAAAACCTTAAAAATCAGGAGTCCCTTATTTATCTTGACAGTGTCTGTTATTTGTTCATTGCCTTAGCAACATAATGAAACACTGATTAATGATTTTTTTTTCATTGTGTGGACCACTTACCATGTTCTAAATGCTACTTTAGCGGACGCTTCCCTTAAAAATATCCAATAAAAATTAATCATATACAGTAGCTTGTGTCTGTTTTTCTGACTGCTAAACTGAAAAGTGTGAATTCTTAAACTAAAAGTGTTAATCCCTCCAAGATCTTGATCTTATCAGACCTTCATATATGGAACATCTTCTGAAATCAGTGGGAGTTCTATTTACAATAGGCCTTCTGGATTAAGCTTGAAGTTCTCAAAACACTCAGATCTTCATCAAAGACTAGGAGCTCAGATATAGTTGTGAGGTAGGTGACAATAAAATCTCTCACTGACTTCCAAGTGAAAAGCAGTCATACGTTTTTGCTTAAGAAGTGGTTTCTGCATGAGAATGTTGCAGCTTCAAACCGTTCTTTTTACATTAGCCAATTAAGAGAACAGAAAGTAAAAATCCCATGCTTTCCTGCAGAAAGAATTAAAAGGAAAGCCTTTGTGGACTTGAGGTTTCAGATAACTGTGAGGCTTTAAAAAGCAGAGGGGAAGCAAAAGATATCTTCTTGGTGGTATTTTCTAGCTTGCTCAATAGGGAGGACTGTAAGTGTGGAGGAAGAATTTGTAGAAATGCATGCTGAGAAAGCTCCAACGTACTCTACCCAGTATTTCCGGGCTATGTCTGCCCTATTAAAAATGTCCTTCATAAAAGCATCCATCTCTGGGGATGCTGAAGAAATGTCTTTTTATGAACAAACAATTCAGTCATTAGAAAAGAGAGATATTCAGATGCTCTGATGGAGTATTTATATATTCACTTGTTTTCTCAACATGAACAAGTGCTATATACTGCAGTTCACACACATGCAGCTTGTAGGAGTCACTGGAACACAATATAAGCCTTTTCAGCAAAGTGAATGGTTTAGAGTCACTGCAATTTCAATGCATTTCTTCCTTTGCTGCAAATGACTACATTCAAAATTAACTGCATTTTTTTCTTTTCAAAAGTCTCTATAAATACTGGTTATTGTGCAGAAAAACACCAAAACCAGAGCTGAACTGTTTATGAGATAACCAGCTATTGCTGGGGAAGAGACTAAAGAATCTGAATGCGCTTGCAAGAAGAGCTATATATCTTTCAGAGCAACAAAGTCACAGAGTCCATATGGCTAATGCTTCAATACACTAGGCCCTTTTCTCTCTCTCAACCTGTATGTTGCAAACCTAACAAAACAGCAACTGAAAAATTCCTGTTGGCCTCAAACATGTTCATCATCGAAGCAAAMGCAGTTAAATAAATAAATTTCTCCTTTACTCAGTGTGAAAAAAAGTTCATGGAGTGCCATCCTCCAAGACACCCTAGACAGCTGCACCAATACAAATTCTATAATGATTTCATCCCTGAGTACTCACCTCTATGTCTTCTCTGCAGCCATCTACTCTTTTGGGAGCCAAGTACTGGAGAACCAGCCAAGAAACATCTACTGGCTTTTAAAAAAACATGTATATATTAATCTACAATTCTTAACAGTTGATGGTTTAAAACAGAATTTTTGTCCCATTTCAAAGTGTTTTCAAGCAGCTTAATTTGGCGTACAAGTTCTTTGTAAACTGGTATACTCAGCACACCTGAGAATTTAATATGGTCATCACATTTTTCCTTTTATTGTGTAAAAATAATACAAACTGATAAAAAATGAACATTGAACTTTAGTAATATTTCTTAACATTATGAAATATGCTCACCTGGCATAAATCACTGGAGTATCAATGACTTAAACAGGGCTACTCAGATTTACACAAGCTGAGGATCTGACCCATGGAGATTCTCATAGCATAAGATGGATGTCACAGGATAGTCACAAGAAGTAAGGTGTGTTCTTGGCAATGAAACCCGTCTGATAACAGAAGGGTCTTGGACTAGTTCACATGTAAGTAACAAACAAATTGCTCTCCATTTCACTTACAATTAAGTGTCCTGACCTTGACTAATCATATGACATCAGGCAGCAAATGCATGTAAAATAAAGAATTTTTCCAGTTGCTGTTGCACTCTGAACTCTAGCTCCTCTCAATGTCTCAGCCTTTGCACCATGGACCTAGACAAAGAAACCCAGAGGCAAAGTACAAATTCTGTTATTCTCCACGAAGATGAAACACATTGCTGGAGCAGGTCACTGGACAGAGGGTGGACAGAAGATTCATGCAGTGCCCTGGCCCACAACAAATTTGTGACTGAAATTAGAACTTTCTTCATTTCCCAGAAAGAAGAATATATCACAGCTGTCTGTGATATTTTTAGAAAATATCAGAATACTTGTGACTCCATTAAAATACAGGTCTCCAGAGTTCCATTTCATGTTCACATTATTTACCCCATAATACCTTGTGCCATGTCACCCTGTCTGTGAATAGTTAAAATATAAAAGAATAAACAGTGGCTTTATTCAACCTCTAAGCATAAAAAACACCATGCCTTAACTATGACATAATTCTTCATGTAATTCTCTCTCTCATTTCTTCCTGTGATCAGCAGGGAAATAATTAACATATTACTACAATTCATCTTCAGAGCTGAAATCCTTTTAACTGTCTAGCCCCCTCCTCATCCTCTCTTCCCAGCTTTTCTTTCACATGTACTACAGATCCAGGCTAGTAACAACACCTAGGCATTCCTGTTAAACACATTAAACAAATCAAAACATTTAAATATCTCAAGTTTTGCATGAAAGTAGTTTTTTATTGTTATTCAGTGACTTTGTATCCTTAATCATAACCAAAGCYAGTGTAAAGTTACTACCTTCCTTTATGAAATTTCTGATTCTGCAAAGCAAATACATCCATTATTAAACCATCTCTACTCACCATGMCACTCAGTTGCTCACATTGCTTGACATCACACTAAGAAGAAATCTGGGGGAGATGAATGATACTCTTAGCAGGACCCCTATATCTAGCTGCAGTGTTGTATTTTCACATAGAGCTACAAAGGCCTGTTACAATATTAACAAGCGTGCAGAACAAGCGTGCAGACCAGGGATACACAGGCATTGTGCTTTTTGCTGCATCACAGCGCTATTTTGTAATTTATTTGCTAAACTAATCCCAAACTGCTGAGTCTACACATTTGTTAACACATTTAGACCACATACTGTCAATGGAACAGCTATTTGAGCTGTCAGCTGTATTTATTTACAGCTGTCAGCTCTAACACCCGGAGTGATTTACAGTATACCTTTTTGTTAAGTCTGCTGCTATGCAGCTGACAGAAATGCTCAAAAGAGTACCTAGAAATAGGCTCAACAAACCAAAAGGTATGACTACACAATGCTGAAGATACTATTTCTTACTCCTACGTAATTTTTTTAATAAATTGGAAATCACTCATAAAGTTGTTAATTATTTTTCTCTTGATGCAGGGGTTGTCCTGTCAAATTCCCAATGTACTTACGCAGCAGTTTAATAAGTTTTTTACATAATCATGGGCTAGGAATCACATTTCAAACTCAGGGTGATCTGATGTCACTTTGCAAATGTCAAGGTGTGGTGTTACTGCACATACAATTAAGAAGATGGGATGAAATTGGAACCACAATCGAAGTTTCTTCCTGCTCTGTTAATTTGTACACTAGAAATGTAATAATTTAATTGAATTTGTTATCACTTACTCTTTGTAGATTCTCACAAATAATTTCACCAAAAGCGATGTCAAGTTGCAGATCAGGTTGCATTGAGCAGAATTATACTTTAGCAATCACTACACATACATTAATTCCCTTCCTAGGGAAAGTTGGCACAGAAACACCTTCCTTAGCAATCACCAATTACAGTAAGTATCCACTGTCCAACCCTACATGCCTCCACAATATATCCCTTGCAACAGTATTTGTATTACAGCAGTAAACAGTCGCCCTAGTCATAAACCAGGATCTCCACTGTGTTAAAGTCCTGAACAAACATGCATCTAAAGGTTTAACCCAACACAAGCCAAAATCCACAGTCACTGCAGTTTTATAATTTCTTTGGTAAGAAATTAATTAACTTGACTATCAATACCACCAATTTTAAGAATTTCCTTGTTTTGCATTAAGTGAGTAGTATAAAGAAATTAACTTCCCCTCCGGCTTGCAGACCTGATCACCACCCCACCCTCCTGTAGTACAGCACAAGCAAGGGGGGCAACTTTGCTTGTTCCATTTGATCTATTCAATCCTGACTCGATGTTCTCAGAAATTGTCTCATCTGTGTTGCAGCCTTCAAACGGACAGACTGTAACTCTGAATGGCTGATCTGCTGAATTTTAACTCACAGCTGTAGGGCAGGAAGCAAGAATTACTGTATTTGGATGCCTCATCCTGACACATTTGGCCTGATCCTTACTCGCCCCTGCTCAGGGAAACCCTGTGGAGCTCAGCACAGCAGGGCCTTCCCGCATCCTGCTTTCTTGTGCTGACAAGGGGCAGGAGTCACCTTCTGCCATGACCTCTCTGAAAATACCTGCATTAAATTATAAATCAGATTCTCTCAGCTTTGGAAAGATTTCCTACAGCTGTTTGAGACCTGGCTGGCGCTGACTGGAAATGCTCTGTCTGCTGCTGTGGCTCAGCCTGTTGTGTTGCTCCTACCTGTCCAGTCCACACGAGGTGAGGAGCTGCTCAGCTCTTGAGAGATTTGGGTTAAACACCATGCGTGCAGGCAGGAAAAGTGACACGCAAGGTGGTGATGAGCTCTGCACCCACGGAAAGGGAGTCTGCACATATACTACATTCACATGAATTCACATATTCAAACTCCAAGTTAAATCAGCCTGAGAGGGCCTCAGCATGGCTGCCCACCCAGCTCACCATACCTCACAGCCAACCAGCACCTCCATTTTGTGCCTCACAGGAGACAGCTCCCTCCATTTTGTGCCTCCCCTCCCTCAGAAGCAGCAGCCCCTTCCATTTTGTGCCTCACAGCAGGCAGCCCCCTCCATTTTGTGCCTTCCTTCCCTCACAAGAAGCAGCCCCCTCCATTTTGTGCCTCCCCTCCCTCAGAGGAGACAGCCCCCTCCATTTTGTGCCTCCCAGGAGGCAGCTCCCTCCATTTTGTGCCTCTCCTCCCTCACAATAAACAACCCCCACCATTTTGTGCCTCTCCTCCCTCTCAAGAGGCAGCCCCTCCATTTTGTGCCTTCCCTCCCTCACAAGAAGCAGCCCCCTCCATTTTGTGCCTCACTTCCCTCATAGGAGGCAGCTGCCTCCCTCAGGCCAGGTACCAGGAGGGTTTGCAGCCATGGCATGGCAGTAGGGATGTGAGACAGAGCTGCATGCCGACTCTACCAGCCCAGGGGGAAATAGTGGTCATCTCTCTCATGCTTACTCCACTCACATTTTGAGTGCAGACATTAAATATTAAATTACTGCAGTCTTACAGCGTCTTTATTCCACACAGTGCTCCTACAGCACTGAACTGGGTTCTCAAGTAAGCCATCAACTGCTGAGGCTGATGAGGACTATCCAGAATGACACTACTAGCACTGAAAGTAAATATAAACTAAGACCGATGATAGGAACCGAAATCATAACAAAAGTGAAAAATGAAAAACTCAAGAAATACTGTTTTCTTTCAGATTTAATCTGGCAAACTTCAAGAAAGCTTACCAGTATATTTTTCTAAATGGCCTGGTGGAATGAATGTTCAATTGTATCTTTTATACCTTACCTAGGTGTGTATTTAAGCAATTATGTAACTTCAGCTTATTCAGATTCCTAAACTTCATACTCCTATAGAGAAACAAAGTGATGCATCTCTTACCATGTAGCTGTTTTTATTTATAATTTAGTTCACACTGAATTTTGATTAAAATTGGAATTGAAAAGTAACAGAAAAGCTTCTTGAGTATTTTATTAGTTAAATGCCACTATCTTAAATGTGCCAGACAAAAAACCGAAAAATAATAAGAATAAATGTAATGTATCTATTTAAGCAGAAAGGATTACCTGCACTAAGTGATGCTGGATGACATTTCCTTCAACACATTCAAACTTGTAGATCTCATCTTTCAAATCTCGGATTTTACCTCTAAAAATAAAGCGTTTCTACTTTTTTCAGCTGCCAAGCAGCTTTGATCGAATCAGAAGGGAACTGAACTGCGCTGTGTTTGCTCTTCAGAAAAGGGGTGTTATGGCCAAACGGTGATTTGGCACTGCAGCACCCGCCGGTCGCACTCCTCGCCTGCGGAGGGGCTGCCCGGGAGGGGCTGTGCTGGGAGGCTCCAGCAGGGCTCACGGATCACTGGCCAGGTACAACCTCTTGCTGAGGGAAGACCGGATCCCCGGGAGATCGCCAGCGCTCCCCAACCTCCTGCGAGCCCCCAGATCACCAGGCAGTGACCGGACCCGCCTGCCCCGGCGCGGGCAGCCCTGCGCTACCGCCCGGCACCTGCCATTCCTCTCCCCGCCGGCGGGGGAGCTGCGACGCGCCGGCCCCCCGCCAGGCCGCCGCCGGCCCCGGGGAGCACTTCCTGGCCCGCACCGAGCTCTTCCGGGGCGGGGGGAGAAGGCGGAAGTGCTGCGGGGCCGGTGCCGGCGCCGGCGGAGGGCCCCGGGCTGCTCCCTGATGGTGTGTGGCGGCTGTAGGCCCCAGGTGCGCTCGCTTCAGGCTCAGTATGGCGACGGCGGCGGCGGGGGGAGCCGGCCAGGAGAAACAGCTCGCTCCGACCCTGCTCAGTTTCTTCATCTACAACCCCAAGCTGGGGCCCAAAGAGGGAGAGGTACCGGAGGGGGGCGTCGCGTCCGGGGGCTGTGGGGAGAGGCGGGCACCCTCCCGGCCCAGCTCTGTCCCGGCCTCAGTTGCCGCAGGGGGGCCCGGGGCTCTGCTGTCCCTCCCCGAGGCCTGGGCCGCAGCATGTGCCCACGGGATTAACGCCTTCCCCCGCGTAGCATCCCCGACCGAAGGCGGCCTCTGGGCGCGGAGCGGCGCTTCGCTGGGGAGGAGGGAGCCGCGGCTTTCCCAGCCCGCCGCCCCAGGCCGCCTTGTCAGCACCTGGATCTTGTGTATCAGCTGTCTTCAGCGGGGCCAGGGATGAGTGCCGCGTACATCTAGATCTGTCTCTGCTTCAGACTAAAAAGGAACGGTAACCGAGGGTGTTTTCAACAGCGGCACGTAAAATATTGTAGATGGGGAGCTGGTCTGTTAGTAACTATCTTTTACTGATGCAGTAACCTTTTCTAAAAATAACTTTCTCCAGGTAGCTACAACATGGTAGAAAGCTTAGTGTTTATCTTAGTTAAATTCAAGTTATTGCTAGTATTTTCCTTCTGTTATGGTCTTTAATAAGTAAATTCAAGAAGCTATAGTCTCTATTTTAGATAACAGCATATTGTATGGTTCATATGATAATCTTTAATTTTAATAGTTTTTGATCAGGGCAGCGTACTTAGGTACTTATTAATGACCAGGGTGATGAGACTGAGTGCACTCTCAACAAGTCCACGGGTGACTCCAAACTGGGAAAAGCTGTTGATATGCTGGAGGGCAGGGCTCCTATTCAGAGGGACCCTCAGCGAGCTGGGGAAATGGGCTAGCAGAAGCCTCACGGAGCTCAACGAAGGCAAATGCAAAGTCCCGCACGTGGGATGAAATAATCTCATGCACCATGACAGGCCAGGGGCTGACTGGTTAGAAAGCAGCTTTGCAAAACAGGACCAGGGAGTCCTAGTGAACAACAGGTCGTACGTGAATCAGCAGTGTGACCTTGTGGCAGTGAAAACTAACAGTGTACTGGGCTGTGTGAGTGAGCATGCATGAGCAGGTCAAGTGAAGTGATTGCTTCCCCTCTGTTCAGCACTTGTGAGACTGCTGGTGGGCACTGTGTTCGTCTGGGGCTTTCCAGAGTAGGAAAAATACCAACAAACTGAAGCAAGCCCAGTGGAAGGCCCCTGAGTCAGTCAGGGGTCTGCAGTCCGCAGTGTATCAGGAGAGCCTTAGATAACTGGATTTGTGCAGCCTGAAGAAGAGATGATGCAGAAGTGGGTCTGATGGCTGTCTTCACCTGCCTAAAGGGTGGCTATAGCGGATGGAATCAGGTGGTTCTTGAAGTGAAAGGATGAGAGGTAATTGAAGAAGTTTCAGCAAGGGAAATTCTGATGAGGTAGAAGAAAAAATTCTTCACAGTGAAGTGGTCAAACAGCAGAACGGGGCCTGGAAAGGTTGTGGAATCTCCATCTTTGGAGATATTCAGACCTTGACTGGTCAAGGCCTTGAGCAATCTGAGCTAGCTTTGAAGCTAGCCATGCTTTGATCTGGTTTTGAAGCTAGCCTTGCTTTGAAGTAGCTGTGAAGTGACTAGGGCCTATGATTTCAATAGCCTTGGAATTTATAAAGCATTTTGAGATATCTTGGGATGACTGACTGCTTAAGTGTGCTTAAATATGCCTTTTATCCATTTTACAGAAGCCCATTTACATACAAGATAAAATTCTGCCTAGGAAATTAAGAGATTAAAGTTAAAAAACAAGCAGACCATGAACTTAGTATTGTTTAACTCTGATTCTGTTAAAATGCATTTGCTTTGATTCTTTTCTCAAATTTTAGGAAGAAAAGAAGATTCTCTTCTATCACCCAAATGAAGTAGAAAAGAATGAAAAAATTAGAAATGTGGGACTATGTGAAGCTATAGTACAATTCACAAGGTATGAAGTCTGATTGCATGGCTCATTGTACTAGCACAAGCACTCTATTTTAAATTTCCCAATCATTGTCTTCTTTTTGTGAGTGTGTATAAATATCTATGTCTACATATATGTTTTCTTTCCAGGACCTTTAGTCCAACAAAACCTGCAAAATCCCTACATACACAGAAGAATAGACAATTTTTCCATGAACCTGAAGAAAACTTCTGGATGGTCATGGTACTTATGCATGTGATATGCATATTTCTAAAACATCATATCGCAATGTTCTCCATGCATTCTGCATTGTCTAATACCAGCCTGTTCCACTTTCTAGGTTGTACGGAATCCCATAATAGAAAAACACAAAGATGGAAAGCCAGTCTATGAATATCAAGAAGAAGAATTACTGGTGATACTGAACTTTTTTCCTTTTTTTTTTTTTTTTTTTTTTTTTTTTTTTTTTTTTTTTTTTTTAAGAGTACCTCCAGAAATATCTTAGTTTGCTGCTTCTTGAACTGCTGCCAAATTGATTTTTTTATATGTATCTATCTATCTCCATAAATGGAAAAAAGGCAAAGTACTTTTCAATGAAGTTTAAAGAAGAGAGCAAGATAGAGAATTATCCAGATAGCAGTTCAAGATCACCCAATAAGCATCAGTGAAATGTACAGCTGTGAGACTTTTAGCTTGGAATAGGCAAATATTTCTTAGGATCTGTTTGTTCAATAAAGTTCTTGCAAGATTTTAAATCTATGTATTTTTATTTGGTTTAAGTATACATGTTACTACTTTCTTAAGACTGCTAGTAATCTTTACTAATAATCTGGAAAAACAAACAGCTCATAACTATCATGGGATTTCTTGTTCAAACTGCAGTATCATTAGGTCAGTTTAATTGTATACAGGAAGGGTATTTGGCCAGGTGGGATAATATTTAAAAAGCTGGTTGCTTATGCTGCCTCCATTCATTACGGTGTGCACTAGTTCTGTTCCTCATGGTGTTCTAAGAAAAGGATTGGTGTCATAGGCACTCTATTTTGCCAGCCGAACAATAAAATAGTCTTTTTTTCATCTGGGTTAAGATCCTAGCCCAATAAAAACCTGCTACGGTGTCCCACCTCCTTTAGCCTTTAACCTGGATGAAGAGAAAACTAGTCAGAAATATGTTCCTTTTCACTGACCACTGGCCTTAGGGAAGGGCGCTATTTGTAACTGGTATCTTGTGCGTGAGTTAATAAGGTGCTTTTGGTATTAAATGTAAGGGGGGAAGGGACTCCCTTTATTGAAATAGTACTTTGTAAGTACAAAGAAATTTCTAGATGCTGACTGAAAATGCTATTTAACTTTTCAGAGATTGATTTCTCTAATTTGTGCGTTTGGCTTTTTGAAAACATATGTTATCTGTAGCTCAGCCAAAATATTTGAAATTCTGCCTCTGCTTATACTAATGTCCTGCTCTCTTTTCTGCAGGACAAGGTTTATAGTTCAGTCCTACAGCAGTGCTACAGTATGTACAAGGTAGAGTTAATACTAGAGGCTCCTCTTCTGGGCAGAGGAAGAGATCCTCACGGTACCATTTGGATGCACAAGCTCATCATTGCTTTGACATTCTTGTCTCATTATTACTGTCTGCTCTCTTTCTGAAGCTGTAATGGTGTTGATAGAAGAGAAAAATAAAGCTTTTGCAGTTACCTGTGCTGGTTCATTAGCTTATTGTAAAAATAAGAGCCTTCTAATTTCTGTGAAGTCCAGATTTCTTCTTTCATGGACAGTGGCACTACTAAGCATTTGATTTTGATGGTGTTAGATATTATCTGTTGGAGAAACAATACTGGATGAGGGCCATCAATCTGCCTTTTACAAAGCAAGAGCATAAGATGCTTAAGCGACACAGATAAATAATTTCTCTACCTTTAAAGAATTTAGTTTCCTTTTCTATCTATTTCTGGCTCTGCTGCCATATATACCTGGACTCTACAAATCTGAGAGAGGGTTGGGGTTTTTTTTTGTTGTTGTTGTTTTTTTTTTTTTCCCCAATAAAGAACAGGTACATTTGGACCTATGTGGAGTCCAAATACTGAGAAACAGGAGCTCTATTGTAATCTAGCTATATTTATGGCCGAGTTATAAGAAATTATTGTAAATGATTACCCAACTGACTGWTTTTTTTTTTTTTTTTTTTTTTTTTTTTTTTTYYTTTTYTTTTYTTTCAACTATTAGYTTTTCAATGGCACATTCCTGAAAGCCATGGAAGATGGAGGTGTAAAAGTTCTAAAGGAGAGACTAGAGAAATTCTTCCATCGGGTAAGACCTTCTTTTTCAGGCACATACAGTGTGATTCTGCGTTGGAAATAAAATGCAAAAATCTCCTCTAAGTGGCTGCAGTGTAACTATAAAACATAGGCAGTGGCAACACAAAAAGTTTGGTTACTCATTTTTTTCAAATACTTCCTGCTTCCTAACTAATGTGGTACATTCTTTAAATGGAGTTGAACCACAAGCAGGGTTATGGCTTGATGGAACAGCTTAGCTGTTGGATATTTTTTCTGATGGAATCATGTTCATTCTTTGGAAATTCTGCTTTAACATTTGAATTGGTTAGCGCGATAACAGTCTCTGCAGACCTATTTGAGTAACTGTTGCAGAATCATTCAGGTTGGAAGGAATCTGGAGAGGTCATCTAGTTCAGCCTCCTACGCAAAGTATGGCAACACTGAATTCAAACTAGACTGTGTAGGGCTTTGGCTGGTTGAGTCTTGAAAATATCCAGGGATGCAGATTCCACAACCTGCATGCACAGACTTAAAGTCCCATAGTACTGTGAAGTAATGGATAGTTGTAATTTTTAACTTCTCCCCCCCCCCATGTGGAGTTAGTCATCATGCTCGATAAGGTTTCAGGAAATACTGCCTTGGTTATAACTAGTCTTCAGAATTTAATTTCAGTCTTTAAAAGCAAATGTTTTAGTGAAAGGATGGAAAGCAAAACCTATTTCTGAGCAAGAAATCCATCAAATATTATTCAGGTATTTTTCACATAAAGTAACTGACTGAGTAGTCATGTCTGGCAGAATTTTGAGTTCCTACATGAAAAGTTTCATCAAGCTAGCTTTAAAAGATGGCAACCAAGTGTCCGTCTGCCCCCATTTTTCTCGTTTGCACAGAAGGAAACAGAGGGCTGCTGTCAGCAGTTAATTCTCTTGTGGTAGAGATGTGAATATTGATATCTCTGATAATGATGGAGTGTAAACACTGTATACTGGTGTTTAAAATTTTGTTCTCAACAGGTTTTTAAAATAACACAATGTTGTGACAGTAAACAAAAGTACAGTTCAGTTTGATTTTAGGACAGCCTTTGCTTGTGGGTTTTTGGKTTTTTTTTGCTTGTTTTTTGTAAGACTATCATAGACTCTAGAATGAACGCTGTTGGCACAGGGACTACTTCTTTGATTAGCTGGTGTATACTTCTGTCTAGACTGAATTAAAAAATAGAGCATGGCAAAAAGGGAAGTAATAGATTTTTATCTTTAAAACATTGTTTTTCTTTGAAGTTCCTACTGAAGATAAAACAGTAATTGCTATAGATTTGTATAACAGAAAGAAATCCAAGGAAAAGTTGTTTCTCTTTTTTGCTGGGGAATTAGAAATGGTTAAAAAGTTTGGTCATGCAAGTTGTTCTGTTATAACCCTGTTGAACAAATTGGCTACATGTTGCTGGCAGGCTTGGACTGCACTGAAACTCTGAAAGGAAATGAGACTTAGATTATAAACTGTGACAGAGATCTGTCATACTATTTGTCTGTAAGTATTTTACTACTTGGGGTTTTTTTTTTGGTAATGTGAAATGACTGTAGAGGGAGCCATTGGATAACTCATCTTTCACAGAGCAGAGCATTTGRTAGTGCATTTGAAATCTCTTGGTAAAGGTTACAGTCTAACAAGAAAGAGAATAATAGAAATTATCTTTTCCTTTGCACATTGAAAACTAATGGATTTATCTGCTAATATTTCTATGGCGTTAGTTCTGAAATTAAATATTAGTAAGATAGGCTATGCTTTCTTATCTTCTCAAAAGATCTTGAGCTAGCCTTAAAAGCTGTTGTCCCTGTGGTTAAATAATAGCAAGCTGACACCTGGAATCATACTCACACATTCACACACAGAATCATAGAGTGGTTTGGGTTGGAAGGGACCTTTAAAGGTCATCTAGTCCAACCCCCCTGCAATGAGTAGGGACATCTTCAACTAGATCAGGTTGCTCAGAGCCCTGTCCAACCTGACCTTGAATGTTTCCAGGGATGGGGCATCTACCGCCTCTCTGGGCAACCTGTTCCAGTGTTTCACCACCCTCATCGTAAAAAATTTGTTCCTTATATCTAGTTTGAATCTACCTTCTTTTAGTTTAAAACCATTCTCCCTTGTCCTGTCCCAACAGGCCCTACTAAAAAAGTCTGTCCCCACATGGAGGAGTATGTCATACAAGCAGAACTGGAAGGGGGTTTTTTTGGATCGTTAGTGTAGAATACTGGGGATTAGACTCAAATTTGTCATTTAAATCTACACATTGGAAGTTTTCTGAATTCTAAAAAACAACTGTCATTATTCTCTTAGTACTTGCAGACACTGCATTTACAGTCTTGTGATCTGCTGGATGTGTTTTGTGGAATCAGCTTCTTTCCACTGGATAAAATGACTTACTTAAAAATTCAGTCATTTATTAATAGGATGGAAGAAAGCCTAAACATAGTCAAGTATACTGCATTTCTCTACAACGACCAGCTTATCTGGTAGGTACTTCAGTAATTCTTTTGTGTGTCTTCAGTTTCTCATCCTATAAATAAGTGCCATAATAGCAAAGCTTCTGAATCAGTGAGAGAGTTGCCTGAAAATGAGAAAACTGAATGGTAGGATGAGTGATATGGAAGAAAGGCACTGGTCTTTGGCTTTAAAATCTCTAACCTGTACCAAATGATTACTTCCAAGTTGGCCTGAGGAGCAGCTAGAGAAGTGTCCTTGTCATTTCCATTGCACAGAGCCTCTGTGCATATACACAGGTTCCTCTGTAGGACCTTTTAGTAGAGAATGTTAATTAAAGGATTGTTCTTTATATGATTCTGAACCAGAAAGTCATAATGTGTGAAGAGTTCTACTTAAAAACGGACTTGCAAAGAATAGCAAACTTGATCTTTGTTTATTTAAATATTGTTTCTATTTCTCTTCTGGTTTACGACTAATTTAGATGTTTTTTGTATTTAGCAAATAAACTACCATTTTATTAAAAATTAATGTTCTGGGATTGAATCTACTGAGACACTGAAATGTTGCTACCCTAGTTTGGTACATGCTTTGCCTGAGTTTTGGTTAGAGGAAAGCACGTGATCTGAACTGCAGCACAAACATCACTTGCGTTTCTTTTTCTCCCTGATGTTCTAGGAGTGGACTGGAACAAGATGACATGAGAATTTTGTACAAATATCTCACGACATCTCTGTTTCCAAGGCACATGGAGCCTGAGGTATGGTAGTTGATTTTTTTGGGGGGGAGTGGGGGGGTGGAAGTTGTTGTTGCTTTTGTTTTTTTGTGTTTGGTTGGGTTTTTTCCTTCTTTTATTTCTGTTTATCTAGTACCACTAAGGGCTAAAATACCAAAGAGGAGTATCTCTCTTCCCCTCCCCTCTTAAATTTTAGTTTAGGAATTCTGGGATTTATTGCTTTCGGGGCACTTTACTGAACTCAGTAGTATTTGCACCTAACGCTTACAATATGAATTGTGCTGATAATTTGAATATGGGATGGTGGTAGGGAGTTTACTGAATGTTGATACCTCATGACTGCTCAGTACTGCAAATGAATCACTTCAGCTTAATGGCTAAATGCAGCATGGAGTGCCATAAGACCACATGGAGTTAGTTATCCCTCCCCCCATCAAAAAGCTCCATAAGCTAAGTTTTAAAATTAATAAATGCAAAATCAGAATGCCCTGTTCTATCAGCATCTCTTACACTTTAGCTTTACCTCCTTCATGTTACACAAAGAGCATATATCTTCATGAGTGGTAATTTCTGCAAATGGTTTACTTTGATTTGATTTAAAGACAGTCCACAAAAAGTAACAGAAAATACCTCTACGTTATTTTTTTTCTTGTGTGTGTTCTTTTTTGCTTCAGTTAGCGGGAAGAGATTCTCCAATACGTGCTGAAATGCCAGGAAATCTACAACACTATGGAAGGTAGCTCTTGTTTACTGTCACCATCTACTGCTTCTTCCCTCAAGGGCAAAATGTTTGGGAGGAGTACATGTATTTTGAGTGCATATTCCCCACACAGTTCATTCCAGAGGGTCACACAGTAGTTGGTGCAATGTAAAACTTGACCTCTGGAAAAAAACAGAAGGAGAGGCTTCATTAACACTGCCGCATATTTATTTTTCTTCCTCACTGCTCTTAATGCACTGCATGAAAAATTTTGGAAGTGCTCCAGTCATTTCTTTCCAGTTGGGCACTTCAGACAAAGGTGTAGATTTAATCTGATCCTGTTTCTGTAACTCTTTGAAGCATATATGCAAATAATGCTTTGAAAATGTAAGAGTGCTGAGATAATATATAAAGGGCTCTACGCCTATCTAGATAGCTGAAAACTCATTGTATTCAAATATATTCATACATGCAAGTAATTGCTAGTTTCAAAAACATCTGTTAAATAGGAAAAACTGAAATAGAAGAATTCATCACATCTGACCTATCGAATTATTTTCTAGGTTTCTTACTGGACCTTTAAATCTTAATGATCCAGAAGCAAAGTGCCGCTTCCCCAAAATATTTGTTAACACTGATGACACTTACGAAGAGCTTCATTTAATTGTTTATAAGGTATTACATTTTTCTCTGCAATTATTCCACAGAATTAGGAATGTATATACGATGAAGACGACAATGATGTGAAGTACTTATGAATTGTATAAAAAGATGCATTGATATGACCAGGTTAAAGCAAAGAGACAGAAAACTCTCTGGTGTTTCTAGCAACAAGCTTTAAAGCCTGAATCCTCTTTTCCCCCCTCTCCTGTACCCTCCCCAAAACAAACAGTTTTTAATTAAAACAAAATACCAGGCTTCAGTTACTTTAAGTGGTTTCATACCTGGCTTTATGTAGCATTAATCAATAAAACAAAAAGCTAATTTTTTTTAAATTAAATGCAAGTTTCTTGCAGACATATATCCTTGCATAAAATGCATTTGTAGCAAATTTTACCTTTTCCCTACAACTTAAAAACTGTTAACTAGGCTGAATTTTAAAATCATAACTATCCTGTGTTGTGCAGGATTGCAAAGAGATTATCCTATTGAAGTGTTACCTTTAAACTAGATTTTTTTTTTTTTTTTTTAATTTAACTGGTTTACCTGTGTGTGACCTCACTGAAGTATTGTCATTTATTTGAGGTAGTTGAGGTAACCTGTTGTAAATGGTTTTTTTGCTTTAACTTTTTTGTTCCAGGCCATGAGTGCAGCTGTCTGCTTTATGATTGATGGTAAGTACCTATTAGCATCACTTCCTTGCCAAGACATAGTTAGTACAAAATGCTATTACATGCAACTTGTTTTACTCTTGAAAAATACGTTAATTTGTTATTTGAGTCTGTTCTTCGTGAGTGCTTTTATCAGTCTTTTGATTTTTTTGTTCCAGCGGTATAAGTAACTCAATTTACACAATAAAATGACTAAATATTGCTTCAGTTAGCCATGCACTTTCGAAAGCATCCGTAAGGTTATAATTAAGAGAGAAATTTGTCCCAGGACTCTCACTGATGTTTAAAGAAAACAACTACAGAAACTGTATCTTCAACTGTGGGAAGAGAATCTCATCTCTCCTTTTTCTTTACCCACCACCTAGCTTCAATTCCGCCTACGCTAGAGTTTTGCCGTAAACTGGACAGCATTGTTGGGCCTCAACTCACTGTGTTAGCATCAGACATATGTGAACAATACAACATCAACAAAAGAATATCAGGGTTTGTACCACGTTTCTGTTTCTGTTGCAGTCCCTCATTAGTTGGTTTAAAAGTAGGTTTAATGAACTGCTTAAATAATGGTAACATGAGCCCAAATGTTGAAAGCATTGAGTTAACTGTGTACTTTAAACRATGTTTATCTACCTTTCTGCATCTAAAGCATTTATAAAGTGCCTGTTCTTGCATATTCAGGTCTCCCTGAAGTAACAACGTAGATGTTATTAATTTAGGAACGAATGTTTATTGTGTGGCTGCTGAAACATTTTTCCTCTGTGCATAATTGTTGCAGAAAAAAATCATGTAAATATCAAGATAAATTTCACTATTATCATTTAAGATTCTGCCTCCTCATCCCCCAGCTGTCAGCAGATTATTCAGATACAAGAGGTGGAACTCTTAGTTTTTGCTTCTTTCATATGTGAACTGAAACTAGCTGATCCATGGAATGATGAGTTCTACAGATTACTGTGCTTGCAGAAATATATACAAGATGGCAGAAATGCCAACTGAAGTCGTAGTCTTCTGTCACTGTCCCCCATGTTGAAGTAGAGAAGTAGCAGTTCCTGCAAAATCTTAATTTCAGTTTATACTTTCTAATTTTTCTTGAGGGAAAATAGCATCTCATAATGTTCACAAATAGCTGTTGGGCTAGTACAACATTTGAGTTTTAAAAAAAAAAAAAAGAAAAAAAATCACTCTTTGTGCCCACGTCCTTCTTTGTGCTGATTTCCTTTGACTTCTGCTTTGACTTTCTGCTATTTTGTATAATGTTAAAAAAAGAACTGTATTTTTCACATCAAGTGGACACTGATACCACTAGCTCTGTCTGAGTATTGCCTTAGACACAAGTACTTATAGCTTGGATGGAGTGTAACTCTTAACTCTGTTACAAATCCAAAGGAAAATGAAGGTCTAGATACTACAACAACTTTTAACAGTTTGAAATGGGGATTTTAGTAAGTGGATTATTTGGTTACAATGCAAGCTTTACAGTTGAGTACTTTTTTCCAGAATTACTGCTTCTTGAAGTGTTGCCGTGTATAGTAGGTGAGGAAAAATCTGTCTTATTTTTTCTATTTTGCAGGACTAAGGTAACTACTTGAGGGGCAAAAAAAAAAGTCAAATGAAAAAGGATGTTAATGCTTTGGAAAATACACTTCACTTAGAACTATAGCTGACTTTCCATAAAATTGTATTTATTTTTAGATAGTTTTGTTAGTTGGGGAAGCAAGAACAGCATCGCATATGACAACAGAAGAGGAACTAAACCAAAAGATAGGTGTGTCATTGAACTTATTTAGTGGTAGCATGCCAAATCAGCAAAATCGCAGGGTATAGAATAGGATGTGCTTGAAATTGTGCCAATCTACTAAATCATTAAACTTGGGGTTTTTTTAATGTCATCTGGGACTGGCTTTGGCAGCTTTAACTCTTTTAAAGTTTAATGCCATGGTGTCCTGAAAACATGATACAGTTTCTTGACACTAATGCATCTGGGTGACAGAGAGCAAGGGTATCTAGTTGTTTGCTAAGGTGAGTAGTGTCATCACAGTATCTCCCTGATTCTAAATAATACATAGCCTGAAGTACCAATTGCTATAGCCAGTTTTTGCCAGTCTGAATTTGTTGTGACTTATACTAAAACTACAGCTCTAAGTGACAGATTTTATATTAACTTAATAAAACAGGAAATGGAGGAAGACTGCCAAGGCAGGAGTTTGAAAATAGTCTCTTGATTGGCCCACACAAATGATGGGGGGAAGAGTTCTTTCTTTGGATTGTAACAAATAACAAAGACATGAGTGGAAGATCACTTATTAATCAAATTAAAGACCTAGCATCCATTCAAACCAGATTGGACTGGCATAGGGGAGCAAGGAAACAAAATGCAGACAGAGGAAAAACAGCTCATTAGAAAAATGCAAACTACTACTGGGAAGTGGGACAAGGCCTTTAGACTCCCCTGTGCCTATTTACTAGCAGCCTAAGCAGCAGAAGGGGAAAAACTGGTTGGGTTTGCAGGCTTGTGCTTTTTTTTTTTTTGCCTTTTTTTTTTTTTTTTTAAAGTGTTAAAATGAAGTTTGATTATGCCACAAGTACTTGGTCTCTTCAATGGGAAGGTAACTTCAGGATGTCTGAGTAAGCTTTGCACTGGCTAGTTACCTGTTCTCTGTGAAGCCTGTGCTTATCGAACATGTCAGTATTCATTCACAAGTCACATTTTTTTCTTTTAAATCTTAGGGCTGAGAAGGAACCTCAGTTTAAGTTTATCTATTTCAATCACATGAACCTGGCAGAGAAAAGTACCATTCACATGAGAAAAACACCCAGTGTATCACTTGCATCTGTTCACCCTGACCTCATGAAGATTCTCGGTGACATCAACAGTGACTTCTCCAGGTAATGCTTAACTATTAAATAGCCTGTAACTCCTTCTGTCAAATAGATTTTTTTTCAAATGAGTGAAGCTTTCATGTCTTTTTGTTCATGGATGGCTGTTCATAGCTCTGTGAGATAAATAGTGTAACATGGGTCATATTTGGTATTTTGTGTTGGTTTAGAAGTAGTCTGTCTTAAACAAAACTTCTACTGTCCTTTTAAAAAAAATAATTTAAAGAAGGGCCAGGGCCTCTATCCAAGAAAATATCTAATCTATTTGAAGCTTCAGAGTAGCCGTAACAAACTTAGAAGGGGTGTGAAGCCTAGTGCTTTTGCATGTAAGTCTGTCTAATCTCTGGATAAGTAGTATAAAGGACAGGGGAACCTGCTTCTGCCTATATTATACCCTTCTCTGAAACAGCTGGCTGCTTTTAGGGATTAGACAATGGATGAAATGCAAACCTTACAGTTACTACAATACTGTTGATAGAGAAGATAACTGGCTTCTTGCCAATGGGTATCATGCTTCAAGGTGGGAGAGACCCTCTGTTACTATAAAAATTAATAAAGAACATGAAAATGCTGAATGAGGTGAGGTCTGTAACCCTAATTAGCAACTAGCAATTTTCCCMCTCCGCTTAAGGACAAGGTTTTAATTTTTCTATAAATAAAAAAAGAATGTTTCATCATATTGGGGAAGTACTGGGTTAGTGACAGCTTCATGTAATATATCTAGTTGTTGAGCATGGTTTAGTTCTAGGTTTAACAATTGGATATGTGAAAGCTTAGTATCACCATACCATCTCCAACTTTCATTATTTGGTCACTGTGTAGCAAATCATAATTATATGAAGTGTGTCCTTAACAGTATAGAGGATTGGTGTTTTCTTCAGAGCACTGGAGTGTTTGGCTGATGGACATATTAATGACTTACTCATCTGGGAATGTAATTGTCCTAAGCAGCCATTTATGAAGCCTTCATCCTGGATTACTGAATTATGCCTAAGTTAGTATTGGTAGTCTCTCTTTGATACTGCACAACCACAATGATTTATGACATTATTTGTAATCATTAGGACAGCTTAAAGTTGTTGAAGATGAACTTGCTGCCACTTTCTTTACTTTCCAAAACTTCTTTCAGAGTTGATGAAGATGAGGAAATTATTGTGAAGGCAATGAGTGATTACTGGGTAGTTGGGAAAAAGTCTGACCAGCGAGAACTGTATGTTATTTTGAATCAAAAAAATGCAAATCTGATTGAAGTTAATGGTAAGGATTGTTTTTTATTACCTTTAAATACAGTTACTACTAAAATGTATGTCCCTGGAGAAGTAATAAAATCCATCTCACAAGAAATCTAGAGAGTGATTGATCTATGATAGACCAGGTAAGTTTGCATAAGGTTTTAGTCTGCCTTGTACCAGCTGTGAAAGAACAGCATAAATATTCAGCAGACATTCTTAATTATTAATCAGTCATTCTTCCTCCTTCAAATAATAGAAAAGAGCTCTGTGAGCTTAGTTTAGGAGTAATTAATGAAGTGTATTACAGGGGAGAGATGAACATATTTACATCAGAGTTAGGTTTTATTTGTCAATTAGGCATGTTACTTATGTATAATAGCTATCCTGTCAGTGATCCTCATTCTACTGTTTTGTTTCTAATGCTGTTTTGAGAATTATTTACTATGACTAAGAGTGCAAATTAACATTAAGATGCAATAAGCTTTTAAATAGACTAAGAGAAATGGCAGCTTGAGTCTCACTTGCAGCAATTTTAGGGCTCTCTGTTTTAATAGCAGGCAATGTGCTCACTTGGATGATAATATTTTTCCAAGACCAAAGCCTAGCAACCTAGATTTTAAAAAGAGGAATGAGTTGCATGATTTCTAATTGTCTTTCAGGATCAAACCTGCCATACAGAAACAGTAAATGAGTGCTTCTGTGCCTGATAAACTTAAGTAGTACTGCTGTCCCCCAACTGTGGTCTGCCAAATACCACAAAGCAAAAGTTTTGCTGACTTGATTTATTGTAACAGACTACACTAATCCCTCCTTCCCCTGAAAAGGGGTTACAATGTGTTCCTTGTATTGAAGCTAAGTCTTATTATGCTGTTGCAGTGTAAAAGTTTGACAAGATGAATGGCCCAGCAGCAAACTCAAACCATCATTTATACTTTAGCCACTTAGAATACAGCTCATCTTTCAGACAGTGTGAAACATCAGACTTGACTCAACTTTCTCTTACTTAAGACAGAATAAAATTAAGTGTATTTCTACATTAGAAACTCCTAGGGTTTTTTCTGTTTGAATTTAATTATATTCTTCTTTAAGAATTTTTCTGGCAGAGGTTCCTGTAAAATATCACACAAATTTTTTTTTTTTTTTTTTTTTTTTTTAGAAGAAGTGAAGAAACTTTGTGCAACACAGTTTAATAATATTTTCTTCTTGGATTGATCTGCAAAGGGCTGATTTATTGAAGATGTCAATATCAGACACTTGTTCAACATGAAAAGTTATTAGTCATATTATTGACTGGAATAATGACAATAGTAAAGCAATACTTGCTTTGTAAGAATCAAAATTTCTACTAAAATCTGTAAACTCTGATCATAAAATTTTTAGATTTTAAAAATGTTTATGTGCAAACTAATTAAAAACCAGTCTGAATTCATCTGTACCATTCCATTCTGATATCGTTATGTGAATATTTTACTGGAAAATAAAACTAATAATTGTTACACTTTTAAGGGCATCTTTTTGTTTTCCTGTGTTCATTTGTATCATCATGTGACTTTCTGCTAGCTTTCTACACTGTGAAACTAGACTGGTTACAAAAGACCCCTGAACAAAGAACGTTCTARGTTGACTTGTTTTTTGCAGCTCCTGCTTCAGCCTGATTTACGTTCTTTGTCAAATTCTTACATACTGCAGTATTTCAGTCAAATCATGTTTTAAGCAGAAACCATTGAATTGGGACATACGATCATGACAAGATATCAGTTTCATGTATCAACACTGGGGGAATTTTTAGGTACAAGTCAAATATTGACTTCTGGAATAGTTTTGTGTAAAGGGTTACACTCATGTAAATGACTATATTCTCCTTCCCAAGACCCTTGGTGTAAGAGCAGACAGCAAGTCTTGTGCATACAGTTTTATYGTACTTGTGTTTTAGACCTTACTGCACATGTGGTTCTTTTGTTGTTGGTTTGTTTTTTTTTTTCTTATTCAAAGAGTATTTACTTACTTGAAGCTTCAGTAGTTCTCAGCAGAAGATTTATTTCTTCTTTCTCTTTTTGCCAGCAGGCACCTTGGTAGCAACTGGGGGTGCTACAATGGGTGCCTCTTCCTTCAGAGGGGGTACTAACTGTGTCACAGGCTCCTCTAACTCCTTCAAATCTGCACTCTTGGAGTCAAATGTTTTTTCTGCTGCAGCTGCTTCTTGCTTTTTTGCCTCTTCTGCTTCTCTTCCAGCAATAAGTCTGAGTGAACAAAGTTTAAATTTAGTGTACTACAAGAGGGCGGAGACATTTATACTGGCTAAGCAGCTACAGCTATATTCACAGCATGAGCAGTATAAACTGTCATATTGTAGAGAAGCAGAAAATCTGTCTAGTTACCACTTCAAGTCTGACTTACAGTATGTAAAAAAAAAAAAAAAAAAAAAAAAAAAAAAAAAAAAAAAAAAGTCTTAACTGCCTTTACACAGAGCAGGGCTCAAGTGCCAGGAAATATCAGAGTTAAGAGTTCTGTAACGTGAAAGCAGCCTGTATTTGTTACTCCCAACAGTAATAGAAGTCCCATGAGTTACATTCTGTATGTTGCTTATTATACCTGGATGAGTTTGTTTTCCCAGTTACAGTATGCTATACTGCTTTATTAAAGCACACTTCTCATTTTCAATAATTTCATTAGTAGAAGATAAGAGATAACAGTACTTCAAGATAAGATACAACAACTCACTGTGCCAGCTCCTCATCCTTGATCTTTCTCAGCTCAGCTAATTCAGCATCCCGTATTCGATTTTCCTTTATTTTTTCTCTCAGCACTTTTTCATGCTGGTAGGCAGGAAAGAACTTAGTTGTAAAAAAGATTTGCACCTGACACATCCACAGACTAAATTCCTCATCTTGTTCAGTTTTGGCTTCTTTGGGTTCATCTGCAACATGTAAATTAAACATGTTTATTTAGCAGGGCACTTCTATTTCAAATGTGTTTTGGACTACAATATTTCAGATCTGATACTCTGCAATGGGAAAGTCTGGCTTCTGCATAGTACGGAAGATGACAACTGAGAAACTTCTAACTGATGAACGTGAAAGGGGATGGCCCTTTTGCGGGTCTTCAGAGTGACTTGTCCCTGGGAATGGCATCAGAAGAATATGAACTTTCACGTTTAATCCTATGATAAACGTCTTCTGCACTAATGTAATGACAGTTCAGTATCCATGACGCCTGTGCATGGCGGAATGAAGGAACAAACATGACTACCTGAAAGAACAGAATTGCATGCAAACATCCAATTGTCGTGACTGTCAAAAAATAGGCTAGGGCCCATGTGCTAGTTCTTTAAGAAACAATGTTTTTTCAGATCTGTAACTTTTCAGTCATCAGATTTCAGTGAAAGAGCTGATGACTACACAAAGATCCTTGTCTACCTATGTTATTGGATATGGGTTCTTTATCTGTAGAAAAACTAACAAGCACAAAAAACAACCCAGGTGAGATCTGCTAATCAGCCAGAAGGGAGATGGTATAAAAAGGTTACTAGCCTCAACATATGAAAATGCTCTTACTGATTTCTCTTCTGCATGAATGCTGGCTTGTCATAAGACATCTTATCCCAGGTAATGGTGGCACATCATTAATAGTAATTCTTATATTAAGTAAAGGAAGCAAGACATAGCAGTAATATCTTTTATTTGTCCAAGACATTAAAAAAAAATGGGCAGGCTTGCAGATTGAGCTTCTTATAGAGTAAATACAAATTACAGCTTATAGATGCCCTACAAATAAAATGTGGCATTTTAAAATTGAGGAAACTATTTAAGTCAGTGCTTAAATGTCTCATTTAATTATTAAGTTTCATTTTCTTTAAAAAATTTCTTTTAAAAGTTTTCTTTAAAAATCTTCCTCTAGAATTAATGTTCATTTACTGCCCTCTTGTGACAAGCCGAAATCTGCATATACAATTAAAATTTTGCAATTCAAGAGCTATGAGGGATTTTTTTTGTGTTAGTCTTAAAACAGTAGGACTACTTTACCTGTCAATTCCTTTGCTGGACAGAAATCTTGTTCTTTTTCTGCATCCCAGCTGAACAATGACGGAACATCTTTGATATCTCCATGAGTTGTGTGAAATGAGAGGACAGTATCTGATATTGCAAAGAAAGTTAAAATTACTCAGTCTGTAATTCTGTGCATTAAATATCAGGTTCGATCTTCAGCACAAACAAATATAAATTGTCATCTGACCTTACTGCTAGACCTGTGGCTGAAATACTTCTGTACTGATGAAAAGTTTGTTAATAATGAAGGCACACTGCAGAGTTCAATCTCCTGCTTCCATGCCCAAATGAGTGGGACAGAACAGGAAGAATTTAGTTTTTAAAAGCCTTTAAGTTATTTTTAAGGAAAATGTGATAGCTTCTAATTAAAAAGCACAAAAAGTTCAGAGACTCAAACTTGCCCAGCTATCTCTGTATAGCAGGTGTGGAAAGCTAAACGTAAACCTTGTCATAATTGCCAAACTGAATGCAGCTACCCTCTGTAATTGCAATACATCCAGCTGTTTCAATGATCAGCTACTTTTAATCATCTTTAAAGCTGTAGAAAGAGTGAATCTCCTCTAGCACCACTGCTTATAGATGCTTATGGTAACCACAGTACTCACCCAGTAGAAATTCTTGAAGAGGTTGCCCTCTGTCTTCACAAGGTCTCAGTGGCTGGCAAGAAGTTTCAAATTCAGTTACTAAATGCCTGGACTTGGGTTCAAATTAAAAAGTGAAATCACATGTCCATTTGACTAATGCAAATTCCTATCTCCAATGCATTCTGCAATTATGCCTATTTCAAAACATTTAAATTGCAATAGCATTTCACACTTTCAAGTATTAGCAAATCGGTCGTAACACTTTACCTTTGATACCAGCCAGGGAAGTAGGATTATCCTATTTCAGAGCTAGGGAAAGACAGAAGTACAGAGAATGAAAGCTCCCGTTCTTAGACATATCCCTCTGTTCTCACATGTTGCTCTACATACTATTATTCATCTGCTTCTGAGGAAACAATAATGAATTTCTATTCTTGACTATAGGAATATACTCCAGGAATTATACTGAGTGAAAAGGAGAGAACAACATTCAAGAGTATATCTGAGAAGGATGCTTTGAAATCTTTCCAACTGTCATCCCAAACATATTCTGCAGCCTGATGATGCCACTCTTTTCAGATGAGTGACAGTAGAAGTCTCACAAAAACTCAGGTCAAACACAATTATGTTTTCTAAGCGTTGGTGTATTTTCTGAAAGTCAGGAAGTTTCCAAATTCTCTGTCTCATTTCCACGATTCCAGTACAAAACAGTAACTCTTACTATCTTACCCTGAAATCAAAGGGGTAAGACAATCCATTTTTGTTCTTGGAATATCAAGAATCTCATTATAGTCATACACTGGGTACAAAATTGTACAGGCAGTGAAGGTGAAAAGTTTGCTGGAAGAATTCTGAAAAGTGTGTTAGGAATTATATTACAGTTGCCTTCCCCAGTGCTTCTAAATCTCTCTGCCCACTTCTCAGCCTCTCACTCCCCACCTTGCGAATAAAGATAAAACTGTAGCTTTATTCACCACTATACCAGCTATATTCACCCAATATTCTAAATAACAATAGCTGAGGGTATGTGTGGGAGAAAATGCTTTGTTAGCAATGGAAATGCACCACTTCTAGGCTCATACATGGATCCAGGCATGGGAACACATTGTATTTAATATCAGATGAAATTCTAGTCCCTTTCAAAGCCTAAAACTACCTTGGCTACTCTGTCACCCATGAATTGCAAACCCTCTGCTCCATCTTTCAGTGTGCGCTTTTTACATACCTCATGATTCTTTATTTCGTATTGTGATATGACATTTTTGCTTGAAGACAACCATGAACAAGCATAAAGCTCAGCTGCCTCAGAAACGTCATCACTTATGTGTGTATCAATTATACTTCCGCTGTAAGTGCACTAATAAAAGTAAACACAAGAAGAATTTTATCTTCAGTACATTTTAAGTCAAGATTTTCTTTTAGTCTTGGAAAATCTGACTATTTTAACTGGACCATCTCACTGTACAACTGCATTAATGCTTGCAGTGATGCAAGGGAATGGGTTCCATAGGATGGGAACAATTGGCCAGAGAATGGGAAGTGGTGGCGTTCAGTGGCACTACTGGCTTACAGAAACTGTGAAATTAGGTGTTTGTGAATGCTCTTTGAATTAACAAAAATACTTTCATCTTGTGCATGATTCCGAATAATAACAATTCGAAGTCATGCCTTCAACTACCCTGCGCATCTAAATTGCACCAGTGTCACAGGCAGCATCTTACAACCTCCAAAATCCGTATTCAAAAGCTTAGCAAAAACAGAGCATAGCTTAACTGCTAGGAAACAGCAAGTCTTGCTACATACAACAATTGCAATGCGATTTTTACAGGGCAATTTTAGACATTCAGTTTAAAGCAGGAGAGGCATATCTTCCACCAGTCAACCAATTTGCCAATTCCCCTTCGAACACCAGAAGACTTGCAAGTACTTTATGTATATTTATAGTTATCTAGGAAAATGTGCAAGTGTGTTAAAACTGTCTATACTGATGTTACAATCTAAGGTAGCAACAAACAGAAAAAGCAGAAGGACCCAATCAAATGACTGTTTATGCAAAAAGAGGAAATTTGTTTTCAATGTTCAGGAAACACAGAACATTCGCAGGGCCCTCTAAGTGGACATATAATAATATTTAAAAGGTCTGCATCAACTTTACCTGGGACAGAGAATACTCTGGGTACAGAGACACATTTGTGGTTCCTTCGGAGAGACCCTCGATTCTAAAGCTACTTCTTTTCTGATTATCACGATCTACTTGCTCTTTAATCATATCACTGGTAACATACACCAACGCACAATCAAGAAGAGCTTCAACAAATTCAAGAAAAACCAACTAGAGTAAAACAAACACAGTGATTAATTCATTCATTTTTGCAAAATTCCCTCATTAATGGGCATATGTACCTGAGCAAGCAAAGAACTCAAAAGTGATTGTGAAGCCTCACTGTCCTCATTTATCTACTCAAACATCCCTTCTTCTGAAAAAAAAATTGAAAACAGCCAAGGCTCAAAAAATTCAGGAGGTGATATACTGTGTTACGCCTTATACAAGTCATATTGAAATAAAATACTGCATAGATTTTTGCTGTATCTGGAGTTAAGAGAAATTTCTCTAACAAATAACACACAGTTATTGCTATTACCTAAAATGTTTAATTGCATACGATGCTTCCAGAAACCCCAAGAATGGGTGTATAATGAATCCCTTAGTAAGACTTACACTGTGTGTTCAGTTTATCAGATACTGTTTAAAACAATAAATTCAATTATGTCATTTACAATAGACTGTCGCTGAGTAAGAGCTCATTCTTTAAGGGTGAAGGCCCTCTACAGCAGGCCAGCTGTCAGGTAGCACAAGAGTCTTCTACAGTCACTACTCGACCTCATTGAGGTGGCAGCACTTCATACATCACTGATCAGGTTTCTTGGATCACCAGATTTTCAGTATCAGTGGGTTCACATCTTAATTATTGACCCATCTTAACATTTCCAGTGCATACCTCGGCAGCTGGAAGTGCTGAGATTCATCCCTGCGCAATCACTGTATCACATATTGTCAGGCAACTGCCCCACAGACAGAACTATTACTAGCAGCAGTCTCCTAGAAATGGTATTTCACCCTCTGGGTTACAGCACTCTTAAGGAGTTATCTGTATGGTCAGGTATGCTGAGACTGTACTAAGAAGGGTAAGATAATAAGCAAAACATCAAAGTACATCAGCTAAACTAGAAGATATAGGCAGAACAAAGGAAGACAAAAATAGAGGCTCAAGTTTGTACTCTCTCTTTTTTTTTTTTTTTTTTTTTTWMMTMMMTTMMTTCATTTTCCTCCTGTTCTAGCAAATAGGACAGTATTTGCAGAATTTTTTAAAAGTAATTTTAATTGTTCCTGTAGCAATGAACTATCATACGTTTTTTTCCATACACACCTCCTGCTCCAGGTTGGTACTACTGCTATCATGTAGAGAGGGACCATCTTTGACAAGTATTTCCACAAGTCTTGAAGCAGTTAATTGTTTGCTGAGAAGTTTAAAATCCTGGGTAAGAGTAAATGTTACATGTTAACAGCACTTAAGGCATTCCCACATGGACCTAATCTAACTCCCTTTAAAACCTGTGTCAACATTTCTAGTGGTTTCAAATGATATTTCCACATACGTAATTAACGATAGAGTGAAATTCCGGCCCTACTGAAGTCAATGGGAATTTTTTGTCGACTGCAAAAACAGTGTTAAGAAACAACTTGTGAAAGCTCATAAATAAAAATATAAAAAATTACAATTTTGCCATCTGATATTTTTATTAATTTTTTTCATGAAAAAAAGGCTTGAATTTAAACAGTGACAGTGATCCAAAACCCAGGCATATCAATGGGAATTGTTCTCTAGCTTCAGTGTAATCTCGATCTGTCCCTGAATTACTGAATTTTAGTAAAGAATCTCATGTTCATCTTGCAGTATGTTAAATTAATACATAATTAAAATGGTTTATTGTGTTATTTCAACAGCTGCCAGTCTCTGAGTTCTACCAGTAAGACATTTTCAAATATACATTTTACAGGATGGGGGGGCGGGGGGAGAGCCAGCAAAAATATTTATATTCCCTTAAGACACATTTGTCTAAGATCTGATTATYTGAAATTATCAAGCACAAAATCAGAATTCAACCCTGCAAAAGTACATAAATAATTTCTGCAGAACAACTGTCCCTTTAATGTTTGTTGGACAGTTTGTACAAATAACATTGCTCCTACCTTTTCAACTGTGCAGAACCACAGGGAGTATTTTAAAATGCTCATAGAAAGTGAACAAATAAAGTGCATCTAATCACACAAAATAAAAAAAAAAAAAAATTAGATTATTACATTCAACATCCAAAGGAAGTGCCTCATTTTCATTGTGGGTTCAAATGGAGGTCTGGTACTCAGTCTACAAAAAGCTCTGTATATTTCCCAGCATTTGTCGATGTAGCTCATGGCAAAAACTGTACATCGTTCTTCAGAAAATAAGATACCTTTAAAAATTAATTGGGAAAAAATAACAGTTACAATAAAACTGTGATGTATGTGGTATTAATTGATGAATTCTGCACAGCACAGAAGAAATACCATTACTTACCTTGGATATGACAGGCAGCAGGAGTAACATTCCTGGACATCATTTCTAAGAAACACTTATGCAGATAAGGACCTTTATCTCTAGAGTTGAAACAAAAATACTCTTGTCTGGGAAGACTCAAACTGATTACACTGAAATAAATTTCACTAAAAGATGAAACTTACTTGTGCTCTTCATGATAGATATGAAATGCTAGACGAATAAGGTAAGATAAAAATGTTCTGAACAGTAAAGTCTCATGTGGACAATGTATCTCCTCAAGTGGTGTTTTATCACCTAAAAAATTTGACAAAATAAATGTCTATTGCTATCACGTACATTAAAATGCTTACAGGCATATTGACTTGTCAGCCTTTCTTATCCTCTCCAAATCTACCTATCACAGTGTAACAACACTCCTGGAAGAATCAGACTAGACACAGCATCACTTCCAAACAAGCAGGTCAAGGGAGAACTGTCCACCTATAGCTGAATCTTATCAAATTCCCTCTTTCTAGAAATGCATCCACTCAGCATACAGGAATGAAAGGGGAAGCAAAGTTGGAGTTAAACCCTTCACATACTAGGGACGCTGCAGTGCATCCCACTGCAGGTCTAAATGGAACTGATTGATTAACTGGCTCTATGGAAGAAAAAAAACATACTACATGCAAGCTGAAATCAAGAGCACTCAAAAAAAAAAAAGAAAAAGATTTGTTTCTTCTAGCTCTCTCTCTCAGAGCTCTTAAAACTACATATAATAGTAATGGCAAGACATGCCATGGTGAACACAATTTTTGAACAGATGGCTCTTTAGAACAATTTTTAAGTGGTATTTTAATTTTGCATTTTCTCACCTAAGCACCTGAAATGCCTGGAGAAGTGTTGATGCATCCACTGAGAACTCACAGGCACAGAGGTACTCACTCAGGGCCACTTAACTACCAGAGTTGAGCTATCAGTAGAACTTGCCACTCTAACTCTTCACAGCTTACTATTAAAATTCCTAGATTCCAGACACCGATCAACAGAAATACAAACCRCTCAATATCCGATCCATTTCAGCAAGAGTTATGTTGGACTGTTGAAACTGGCAGTCCTTCAGAAATCTCCAAAATTGGAGCTTAGTCATGAGGAAGGTGTTGTCAAGAGAATGATCACAGCCTAAGCCGCTGTAGAAGGTGTAAACTCTTCTCAGTTCTGTAATATGCCTCAACACAGCAAATTCTACCTAAATAAAGCAGGATATGTTTTCAGCATCGTCTCACAGCAAGTAGGGATTAGCTTGTATTGATCCTGTAACTGGGCATATAATGCTTTTGATCTTGTAACTTCATGGAGCATATCCCTGGTTAAGTGTTCATGAGAACATTACTCAAATGTAGTTATAATACACATTTTGCAGTGACTGATAAAAATAAATTCATCTCTGTCAGCAGACTAACCTCACAGTAGCTAAAGGTAGTTGCTGAATGCCCTTCCAGATATGTTAACATATTTTTATTGTCTTCTAGTGGAAGCTCAGGAAGAGGCAATACTGTCTATTCATTCTTTTTGCTTTTCTGTTTTCATGGCCTTCAGATTTTCAAATAATTCTTTAATGGAAAGAGTTACTTTAATACAAATAAACCAGAAATAACATAATATGAAACACACTGCAGGGGAAAACTGAAAATATCAAACAGTAGACTCTTACTTGTTTCAGTTCTTCATGTCTCTCTTCCCTTGGCAACAAGTCAAGCAGTGAAGATACATCCAACTCAATATTTGATCCCAGAATAGACGTATTTTCTGAGCCATTARTGATGGTGATGTTTTCTACCGTGCAAATAAAATAAATTAGAACAAACTAAAATGAAGTTAAAAACATATACACACACACACACAGAGGGAAAATAAAACATTTGTTATTCCTTCTTATTCTTACTGACTTCAAACTGAGAATAATAGACTCCTTTACAGTGAGGAGTAAAGATTTCATAATCAACAGCATAACAACTGAAGAGTAATTTTGTGAAATCCAACCCCTAGCCAGAAGGAAATGCAGGTATTATATAAGTTATGAAACTTTTAGACAACAGTGTTCCAAAAGCATTACAAGATGTAGTGTGGATGTGTCACTCAACCCAAAGTGTCATGCACAGGAAACAAGAAGCATGGGAGCAAAAGTCATTAATTATTAAGATAACTCCCATCTTTATCAAAGTTCTTTGAAGAAGTACGTCTGGCTCTTGAGTAAGTACGAACAGCTTCACATTATAGTAAAAAGGAACAACAAAATGTGAACTGAGTAGAATTTGTTTTCTTAAACTGCTTACCAGTACCAAAATGACTTCTTGTGCAAATGGCATTCAGCTCTTCTGCATTCATTGCATCCACTCGAAAAGCAGGATATTCTACTAAACGATCATCTATGAACTCTCCTTCATAAACATGACCATTCTTGAAGACAAACTTGCCCTATAGACAGATTAGTTTGATTCATTTCAATATAAATATAAATCAAAGATCAGAAAAAATAACACTAATGCTCTCAATCAAATTTCCTTTTAAGAATCCTGGCTAAAATGCAATATATGAGATAAAATAAAGCAAAATAATTTTTTCTGTCCTCTTCTATCAAGTACTTTGTCATCTGTTTAATTAAAGTACACTGCTGGGATGAAGAACTGCCTATATATCTGTTTGATTTTGAAAAGTATTTCGAGGAAAAAACATTCCCCCTCCCATACAGAAAGACTTATTTGCAGTCTTTAGTTTGCATGTCTGGCACTCCACTCACAGGTTTTTTTAAAACAGTCAATGTGAGAACACCTCTGTGCAAGGATAGCTTGAAATCCATTAGCTCATAGTATAAGAGTGAAAGTACTGACCAACCACTGCAAAAATCAAGATGCACCTATTGCACTGAAAATCTCCACAGTGAAACGTATTTCTTTGTACACACAACACACATCTAATCACAGAATCCAACCTGTGGCCCAGCAAGGTCCTTGGAAGGACTCCTGTTGCTTTCAGTGGACTCTGCCCTTTATGTTGGGATTCCATCCACAATGCAAATTGAATGTAGTTTTCTGTACAGAAGTCTAGAGATCCACTGTACAGAGCAGAACAGTCTCCTCTGGTGTTGTCTGTAGTTTTGTCTTACTACTTGTCAATACTCACCTTGCCATGCTTCTTATTACAAACCCATTCACCATCGTACACTGCTCCACTGGCATATATGAACTTCCCATGTCCATGTCGTTCCCCATTTACAAAATCACCTAGGTATTCATTCCTTAAAGGATACTGAGACGCAGGCATTCTCTTCAAAAACCATATGTGGGTGCCATATCCATGCTGAAAAAAATTTCTGTGTTTAAAAAAAAAAAAAATCTCCAGAATAGCTACAATTGCTACAGGTCCAGACTTTTAAAAAAGAGAACCACCTAGGCATCTTTAAGAGTCACTGTTGGCAAATCTCTCAAATAAAAGCACCCAGTTGATAGCTGCAGTACTTTAAACCATCCACAGAACCATATTCTACAAAGGTGCATGGGAGAAGCGCTCAGAGGATACACCGAATTAACACGCACTTGAGCAAGCTCTACGAACAAGACTCCTAAAGACATCCTTGCTGCCTGAATCCTTTTGACTGTAATGCTGAACAGCCAGGTGAGGAACACCATGCCAGACAGAGAGCCACGATGTTCCAGAAGCTGGACTCCATGACAATTTTATGCAGAGTGAAAAGACAGAGGAAATAGCTCACATTCTTTTTCCAACAGAATAATAAATGGAAGGAACAGAAAATGCCAGAAATCTTCTCCTTCCATCATAACAAGAGGGAACAGTGTTGTCTAATATTTTACAGGTGACACAGAAGCAAATTGCCACATGTACTCACTGCTGAAGTTATCTCTCAAGCTAATTATAGTCACAAACATTTAACTTTTTAAACTTTTATTTTTATGAAAAAGGTTTATATTTTCCATTAGAGAACTAAATTATGATTTTGTAAGACTAAGTCAAAAGCCTTTTAAAAATTTGAATATTGCTAACATGAGAATCAACTTACAATAAACAGCATATTTCTGCTATCTCAACTGGCAAAAATCATGCAAAGCTCCTTTGATATTGCACAAAACTCCCTATCTAGTTTTACCAGAGTAACGGACAGACGCTGAACTAACAGAGGTTGCTGGGGAAGAAATTAATACCTGTATGCCATACATCCATTGTCCCATATACTCTTGATTAGCTGTCAACCATCTCATTCTTCCTTTTCCATGACGTACATTTTTCTCCCACTGACCTTCATAGATATTTCCAGACTTATAGCTGCAAGAAAACAATAAAAGTTAATGACTCATTCATAGTAAATTCAGAGCGGATCTTATGAAGCAAGGTTTATGCAAAACTTCATTGCTAATAAAATTAGCATTTATTAATGCTAAATAGAAGCATTAATTTGAAAGTTGGCTCACTGTGACAGGGATACAGAAGTTTGATTGTACCCGCTGCTTACCTCCTATTTTTAACTTACAAATCACTGTAAAAATATTAACCAGTTCTTTTTTTCCAAAGAGTCTTCGCCATAGCTAATCAAAATACTCTTTTATATATAATTCCACAAATAATTCATTTATTCATGAAAGCAGCTCCATCTGTTCAAATCAATCRAGTTTATTTGGTTTTAAATGTTGATTGGTAGTTTATCAAAGCTGACTTTGGATTTTGTCATTAGACATTCTTTTGTGGGAATGATCAGCAGAAATATACCAACATAAAAATGTAAGCAATAGAGAAGGTCTRTTTTATTATTATAAAGCACTTTGTACAATTATTTATTCCACTGCAGAAAGTACACACTACGAAATGGTAGCATTTGTATCCATTTTAAACAATAGGAGAAACTGTATGATAATACATGTAAAATAAAAAAATACGAAGATCAGAACAAGCGTTACCACATTTACCATCTCATTCCCCATCCTTCTTTGATGTTATTTACCCAGTCGCCTGAATACCAAGAGGTATGTTCCTTWTCATAATAAATGGTACCCTGAAACAAACAGTATAGTCAATTTAAATACCTAAATATTCATCTACATTAATAAAACATCACATACAAATTATAAGACACATGTAATCACACTCTTACTTCTAGTCACTTTGAGACACTGTACTGAAAGCAACTGAAGTGATAAAATTAAATAAAAAAGCAACCTCTTTTGATGAATACTAGTTAAGACCTTAAAAAAGACCAACTGTTCAAAAAAATCATACTACGTTACTTCAAAGCCTACCACGTTTTTCAAACCACTTGGAAACACTTTCAGAGAGCTAACTTTGGCAACTTAATCACAGTAGTCACTCTGAGGTAGATCAGTTTTCTGACTCATTCAGAATTCAACTTCCAACAGTAGGTCTACAGGTTAATTGTTCTGTCTTTCTCTATCTGATAGCTTCCTCTCACAACAAACTGGACAGACCATTGCACTGGTGACCATCCACAGCAGCCTGTGTGATTTTAGAGTCTCATTAGTGACGCAGAACAAAAAACCATGTGATTAGAATGGATTTTCCTCACATGCTGAGCATCAGTTTTGAAAATGTCAGGCCCAGAAGAGTGTCTCAATCCGGATCTCAATCTCCGCACAAAATGGAGACAGATAAAACCACTACTTGCCTTTAAAAGTTGGAACTAGGTGTTACTTACACTAGATAAGGCAGTCTTAATTGTAATTAGCATACTTGGTCTGCTTAACACATTTGGGAGGTTGGGATCACTTTGTCATTACTGGGAAGCTAATTGTTCTGTCATTGTTACGTGGCTACTGATGCAGTCGTCAGCTTTGACTTTGTCATCATCTACTTGGAGCATAAAGGACAAACCACATAATAGGCCAATTACTCTTTTAGGATACCATTCATCTCTTCCACTACAAACAAGATCCCATCCCAATAGTTTTAATTAGCATTCACGACTTCACAGAAGATCCTTAGGAAAAAACGGATCTCTACATAGCATAAGACCATGCAACAGCACAAAACATTTTTGCAAAACCTTTCCACAAGAGTGCTTGTTGTTCTAGAAGGTAGTCACCCAAGACCATGCTCTCATTTGGCGTTCTTACTTACCTTTCCATGTCTTTTCCCTTTACACCAATAGCCAATGTAAGAAACAGGACGAGTACCACTCCTGAAAAATCCAAATCCATGCCTAACTCCATTCTTGATTGATCCTTCATAAATACTGCCATCATTCCATGTGTAAYGGCCATTAAACATCTGCACATTCTTAACAAATGTTCCCTAAAAGATTGAATTACAACATTTAAAAAACTAAGACTCACTGTTCCCCAACTATCTGGGAGAAGTCAGGCTTGTGATTGAAATCACTGCCATAGTTCTGCAGTTGCCACCCGTACTGTACCAATTACTGCAACTTATATACATTCCTTGAATTTGCACATCTAATTGGCTGTAATTGTGTTCAATTATAAGTTAAATTGCACTTTTACCTCGTACTTCACTCCATCAGCCCACGTGTAAGTCCCTTGTCCATGCATAAGCCCTTCAGAAAACATGCCCTTCAAAAGTAAGAGAACGGCATCATTTGCAAGTTTATTCTTACCACAACTGAAGCCTACAGTGACTGTAAGATTTCAAAATAATGACATATTAATTCCCCTCTAACTACTAGTTTCAAATGAAGTTTTAATGCCAGAAATCAACAGAGCTTTCAATGCTTACATATTCTAAGTGCTCAACCTCCACCTACATTAAAAGAAATAGCCTCCCTGTTCTAGAGAAAGAACTTGATCCACTACTACTTTTTTTTTTTAAATTTATACACTCACCTTATATGTATTTCCCCCCTCAAAATATGCAAATCCTTCACCCTCATACAATCCATGGACTTTTTCACCTTCATAGCTACAAGGAAAACAAACTAAAGATGAAGATTTCAAGTCACTGCCAGTAGACCTACATCACAACAGACATATAATAAATGACCTTTGATTTACCATGGTCTACACACAGGCCAGTTGTTGCATCTTGCGTAGAAAAATGAGCTACAACAAAATTTCCAATTTTTTGCACCTTCCTTGTAATATTTCACGTAATTGTTGTGCTGCATCAGACATGTATTTCTTTCAATTAAGAAAAAAAAGCACATTGGTAGCATTTATTAGCTTACAGCCAGGCAACCTGGTCACTATGTGAAATATTACATATAGTCCCCTTGAACTACCACAGGATTTGGTTAACACTGCCATTCACCTGTTTCCTCAGTTTAGGATATTTTTAAGGGATATGAGCAGCCCTAAACATTAAAAGGCAGCAACAACTGAACATTAAATGACAGAGCTACATTTTCTTCACCAACTGTCTGTATACTTAGACAAAACTTCACCATAGGTGAACAAGCCAAAAGAATGAGGCTTTTGGCAAGCGGAGAGCGCCAGCAACAGTCTAGGATGCAAGAAGACAGCAGAATTCCACGTGTATCAGTCTCGTAAGGTGTCATGGCTACTAGGTCTGAATAACCCGATTCACTGCCTCAAATCAAGTCAAATCTGTGTTTGTATGACACTGGGTACACCAGAGATACTTAAATGAGAATTCTTGACCTCACCGATGTATTTGTAACAAGCATACCTTTTTACAATAACTTGAGTAAGAACAGGCTCCTCGTAGTATTGAGGAACATCTTGGACTGGAGGTTCTTCTACCTCCTCTGGCTCTTTATCCGATGTCACTGGATTTGCCTGTGTTTTTTCCACTCCATTCACTAAGGTCTGCAAATCTGTCAGCTTTGTTGAACTACTCTCAGCTGTAGTATCTTGCGCAGGAATAGGATGTACAGATTTTTCTGCCTTCTTGCCATCTTTCTTCTTATCCTTTGCCATAACTACTGAATTGTCTCAACATGTATTTTCCTTCTGAACATTTACTGTCTTATGTAAAGATTTTTTCCCCTATAATCTATTTGATAAAAAAAACCCAGCAACAAAACAGCTAACTACATGAAAAATTATCAATCTTTTCTTAATTATTACATATGCATGTATTTTAAGTTATTTCTGTAGTAACAGTTCCTCAAGGCAGTGGTTTCAGCTGGTGGTAGGCAGACTGCAGGGCTAACAGGAAGCAATGCCTGTGAATTACCTCTACGAAGCCCATCAAAACCACTACGACAGAAGTGTTCTCAATAGACTTACTTTTGCTACACAGAGGTCTCCATCTTTACTAGAAGATTTTTAGGTGTCTAGATTTAATCATGTGGAAAAGTTGAAAACCACTTCTCAAAGACGTAAGTTTGGTGAGTTTCTTGAAAGTTACAGCTGCACTAGTACTATTGATTTAAGTTGCTTTCAAAAGTTGTGAGTTGCAGATTGAACCACAACATAGAATAACCACTATAGCTTATAAAATAGTTATTTTGCCAGTTAAGAGCTACTTGAAGGTTACAGGACTGCTTGAACAGCTGTAATCACAATTCCCGCTCATTTCACAGACTGATCATCACTGCTTTGTAATACAAGAAGAATCAAATCCGCGTGCTGCAGTGGCGAGGGCTGACAGGGACAGCCTCAAGCTACCGCCATGTTCTCACCACTGCCTGCTTCCAGCCAGCGCCTCGTTCCACTCGGGCGATTACAGTATCAGATCAATTGTGCTCAGGCTGCGCGAAGGGCCCGAGTGGGAGACCGAGGGGCGGCGAGGGCAGCCCGGTGCTGGAAGCCCTTCCCGCCCGCAGGGTAGCCCCGCCAGACCCCGCAGCCCGCCGCTCCCCGCCTCACAACCGCCACCGCGGTCCCCGCGCCACGCAGCCGCAGTGCGGCGAGGCCTGCCGTAACCATAGCAACCGCACGGCGGCACCCGGCCACTCCCCGTCAGGGACCGCGCCACCCCCGCTGGCCGGCGAGGCACAGCCCCGCCGGGGGCAAATCCCACCGCGGGTCCCCTCCGCGCTGCGTTCAGGGAAGCGACCTCCCCGTTGCCCCGCGAAGGGCACTGTGCCAGCAGCCAGGCTAGGCCACCCCTGAGGAGAGGCTGTCCTCCTGCTCCCTTTGAGTCGGAGATTAATTCTGCCTTACACAGGACCAGCGGGAAACTGCCTCGTCTGGGTTCATTTAATACAGAGAAATCGTGGATGGAAAATACCAGTTAGGAGACGTTGCGCATGTTCCACACAGAACACAGACAATTTATTGATGGTACTTGGCCCATGCACACCCGTACGCGTGACGGTTACAGACAAGGTGTATTCGGCTTCTGTCTCAGCCCACCACATCAGCCACCCAGCTCAGGAGCGGCACGCGCTGCTTTGTGCGCCAGAGTAACAGCAGCAGCATCACAGCCGCGCCACTCCGTAAGCAGTAAATGGAGGTGCTAAGGAAAAGGCATCAATAAAAACAAAGATTTCTTAGGTCAAAATCTTGGTCCTACAGAAGCGGAAGAGCTTAGCTATTTGTTTTAATGAATTTGTGATTCAAAAAGACGATTTTCTAACTATTTTGATTCTACTGAGATAGAATTTGGACTGACCTGATTGGCAGTGCCTGGTGAGACAGCTTTTTTTCCATTCATTCTCAGAGAGGGAATCCCTGTTCTTGAAAAAAAGTGTTTGGAATATGGATGGGAACAATGCTAATTAAAAGTAAATATGCCAAACGAATTATTCTATTCAAGCATTAAACACGGATGCCAGTAAATCATTAAATGCAATATTAACGCTCGAAGTAATTATCTAATGAAACCCAGCTTAAGTAAAATAAAAATAAAAATTAAAAAAAGTATTTTCACTTGTATATCATTTACATTTTCTTTAAAATTACCATATACAGGATGTATAAACATAGAAAGTTAGTGTTTGTTTTATGGCATTACTAGAGACTTAAATTCACATTCCACTTAATTTTAAGAGTCAGTGTATTTGCTATAAATGAGGTTCACCTACTCTTGATCTTTATATATAAACATTTATATTTATTTTTTAAAAGTCTTGACTGCAAAAATAAGTAATACACACAGTAAATCACAATAAAAGAAATGTTATTTACACATGAATTCCAGTATGTCAATACTGTTGAGTTGATAGGAATAACAATGAAACCCTGCTGAATGCCTTTAAGTGTTACTGTCTTCAAATTTGAAGACTGGTTAAAATTTTTTTACTCAAAATAAGAGAGTCATGATAAAAGCTCAAAATAGCGCCAAGAATTAAAATAAAAAAATATTAATAAACAGAAACTGACTTATTCTGGTGAAATCAAGTCTAAACTGACTATGTGTCTCATAGTAGGCCTTCCATGGGGGCAGTTCCAGGGATGCTCAATCTCACCCATATGGGTGATCAGTTTTCTCATTTCCTGCACATTCAGTGCAGTTCCAATCATCACCTGCAAGTAAAGACAAAAAACCCAATTATTATTTTCTTTCTCCATACTGACAATGGACAGGGATAAAAGCAGTACTTCGGCTACTAGAGCAAATAAATACTGTGCATGGCATTAAAAGCAGAAAGACCTACAAGATGAACGGAAGACAAAATACAGCTAAGTATGTTCGTAAGTGCACTAGTTTGAAGCAAAACAAAAAACTACCAGAAATTTTTCCCAAGTTACACTAGACAAAAACACAAGGAACAAAATGAAGGATATTAGCTGTTGACACTCAATAGTAAATAAACTTTCCCTGCAAAATATATAGATACAGCGACCTATAATGCCACAGAAAATATGGTATTTATTTGAAAACAAGCATCAAGTGCTGTACTTACAGACTTTCTGCAAGCTCGAGAAGCAAACATCTGTCTGACCCTGGAGGGTCTACACATGACTCCAGGGCAGTCACTTAACATGAAGATCAGCTCATCTATGTCTTGTGGACCAAAAGTCCAGTTTTTGCTTGTTGGCAACGATATCAATTTAACTCTTTGAGTTACAGGAGCTGAAAGATTTGCAATATTTAATAAAGAAACAGAGCACTACAGGAAATTACTTTTTCTTCAGAGAAAAATTGAGAAACTACTTTGATACATTAATATTATGCTATATAATGCTATAATGCTTAGCTGTATATATGCTAAGGTTTAAATTTAGCCTTTTGATGGATGTTATTAACTAACCAAAGATATCCTTTTAACATTAACAAAAAAATTGCTTGCAACTTAAAAGCAGATAGATCTAATTTCTGACAAACCCTTCAATTTCAAAGAACAAATGGTTTATGAAGCTATTTTGAGGTTATGTGACTACAAAATAGTTAAGGATTTTTGTTGGTAAGAGATAGATAATTAATAGCATTTTAGACAAAAATTGGAGATTCTGGAATGAAGAATATGGAAAAAATCTGTAGTGACTTCCCAAATACCAAAGTGGTAGCACTTTCATTATCCTTGCTGTATAAGGAAAATAATAAGGAGCTTGCAGGTTACGCAATTTGCTCAAAAGTACATAGCAAGTAAATGCTAAAGCCATAAGGAAAACCAAAGAACATTATTTACCAATGGTATCTATTAATCTAAAATTTCTAAATTTATCATTTGCCTGCATCTAACCCTGCTGGGACCAGCAAGTGCACTAATAAAACAAAAGGATTTTAATGTAACACATCCAGAAAATACACATCCAGTCATATAGTCAAACAGTGACTCCAAAGAGTCTTCAGAAACTTCTGTAAAAAGCTGGTGAGATACTCTACAATGTTCCGTTAAATCGTTAAGTCTTAAAAAACAAACAAACCATATAGTATAATGTGTATTCTTTCAAAGTTTCTGATAACTACCAAAAGGGATTTTTACATAATAAATGAGATGAAACTGTTGAACTTTTTTTTTTACTTCCAGCAATTCTGGCCCAAACTCACCATTTTCATTTATGAAAAAATCAAACCCATTTTTTCTGAATATTTCCAAGTTTTCAATCAATACAGTCTCATTTACAGCTGTTAAATTGAGATTTTGAGGCCTGAAAGAGAGAGAAAAATATGAAATTGCATAGGTACATAGTGCAGACCACTTAAGGTAGGTTTCAGAAGCAATCTAGAGATACTAATACAGAGCTCTCTATTAAAACATTTCACTTTGCTTTGTTAAAAAAAAAAAAAAAAAAAAAATCTCACTACTGAACAGATCAACTTCCAAGTGTTACTCAGCAGAGTTAAGTCAGTTGGGCAGCAGCCCCTGTTGCAATAGCAGTCTCCACTATCCTTGCTGTATGACTATGCTTACCAAAATGTAGGTTGCCATGTAAGCCCACTGTGAAATCTGTTTGACCACTGACCTGCTGCATAGCTACGACTGTATCTGGGGAATTTATTTTTCATGTGAAGATTGACTCTTTGAAACACAGAATACAAAAACAACTTTTGTTGTAAGTGTTTTGAATGTGTGAAATGCTACATAAATATAATCACAGATATCCTTCTGAAACATTGAATTAAACTTCAAAATTGTTAAAACACTGAAAATACTTACACTATCAGCTTCTGACCTTGAAGAACAGTGTGTTGTTGTAAGATCTCAAAGTTGTATTTCTCATCGGTAGCATGTTGGTCAATGATGAAAAGATCAGAATTCAACTTTGCTATTATAAACCCTAAATTGAACTGGCCAATGATTTCCATTTTTGCAAACATTTCTTTACTGTATATAGAAAATATAAACAGATTAGAAATTACACCTCATTTCTCATCAGTATTACACCTTATTTCTCATCAGTAGCATGTTGGTCAATGATGAAAAGATCAGAATTCAACTTTGCTATCATAAACCCTAAATTGAACTGGCCGATGATTTCCATTTTTGCCAACATTTCTTTACTGTATATAGAAAATATAAACAGATTAGAAATTACACCTCATCATTTATCATGTTAGACTGTAAAACTTAAAAACATCTTTTTCTCCATGCAGAACACACTTTACATTTAAAAAAAAATTTAAAATCTCATTTAAGCAGGATATGAGTGTGAAAGAGAAAGGCAACGAAGCTGGTGAAGTGTCTGGAGAACAAGTCCTGTGAGGAGCGGCTGAGGGAACTGGGACTGTTTAGTCTGGAGAAGAGGAGGCTCAGGGGAGACCTTATCGCGCTCTACAACTACCTGAAAGATGTTGTAGCGAGGTGGGTGTTGGGTCTCTTCTGCCAAGTAACAAGCAATAGGGTAAGAGGAAATGGCCTCAAGTTGCGCCAGGGGAGGTTTAGATTGGACATTAGGAAAAATTACTTTACTGAAAGAGTGGTTAAACATTGGAACAGGCTGCCCAGGGAAGTGGTGGAATCACCATCCCTGGAAGTATTTAAAAGACATGTAGATGAGGCGCTTAGGGACATGGTTTAGTGGGCATGGTGGTGTTGGGTTGACGGTTGGACTCAATGATCTTAGAGGTCTTTTCCAACCTTTATGATTCTATGAGTACAGTTATCTGGAATCTGCCACTGACTGATGAGGCCATTTCTAGCAGAACACAATCCATCATTAAGACAGGACTCATTCAGGATTCTCCCATTTTAAATACAGCCACTGGTGATAACAAAATTAGAAACGGGTAGTATGGTGATAGTCCAAGTGAATAACACTGAAGGCAGCATCACGGTTTTGAAGTAAGGCAGCTGACATGTTTGCCTTTTTTTCCATAATTAGAAGGCTTTCCTAACACTTTTTTTTAATCCAAAATTAACAAATCATACACTTTTACTGCCCAGCGACCACCTGAATGTAACTTATTTTCACAGCCATGTCTCACCAAATTTCAAATTCACATGAGGAAGAAATATGAGTTATGGAGTCTTTTCAGAGTGTTCTTATCTGTCATGAAATTTGGTGTTTCTCTGACTACACTGCAAATTACAAGTCTGAACTAAGCCAAATTTATGGTGTTTGTGGCCGCCTTTTTAGTGTCTTTTTTCCACATTCCATTTGCACTTAGTTCAAACAGATGCTCTGTCAGGTAAAATAACTTGTCAAATGGACATTTTAATGGCGTAACTAACAGGTAGATGTAAGCCTCCTGCCCACCCCCCAAGACAGGTCTTATATTTTTCCTTAACTATTTTTATTAATTGATGAATACAACATGTTAAGAAGGTAAAAATACCTGATCTCTTTTCTTAATTCATCTTCTGCTACTTTATTTTCTCCAGGACTAATTTTTGCTTTAAATCTTCTGTAATTTTGTGTTTCTGTACTTTTCTGTCGTTGCTGTATTACCTTTTTTACCTTTTCTGCTAAAACCTTCATAGAGAATTCAAGTGGCACGGTTTTCTTTTTAACTTCCACCAGTACATCAACACTTGGCATATAGTTCCTACTATTCTTCACTTCAGGACATTGACGTGCTTTGAAGTCATCTGCTTCACTTTTAAAGCTTCTGCTTTTAAAACATTTTACTCTTGGGGAAGAGCTATTGGCTTCTTGAGATAACTTATTTTGATTAGTCCAGTCATTCACTTGATTTAACTTATGTTCAGTGCCCAAGACCTGAACATCACATTCCAATGATTTCTCACTACATCCAACAGTTTTAAGACATTCGTTTTGAAGTTGTTCTTCTGAGCTACATAATTCTTCTTCAGGAGGATTAATTACACTTTCACTATTGATGCAGCTCCCAGCTTCTGGTGTACTACATCCGGCATCTGACTCAGAAGTGCTACAGAATCCAGAATCTGCATTATCTTCTAATTTTCTCAAATATCTGCTTGGAMTAGACATCTTTGAGTCCATCTTATGACAACTCTCAGACTCCTTACTCAAGACAGCCTTTTGAGTCTTTACAGTACTCAAAGTAGTATCAAGTGACACTTGTCTAGGGGAGCTGTGCTGCTGTTTTACCTTTTTAGGGCTTCGAAAATTACTCTCTGTCGTTTGATGGAGAGAGAACGACTCCCTTAATCTGGCAAGAGTCATTATTCTTTTTCCTTCACCACTTGGATTTTCAGTCTCAGAGTCAGGCAGCATTTCTACCCGAGGCTTTTCTGTCTCTTCAGGAAGCGTCTTCTTCAAGTTGCCTAATAAGACCAGAATAAAGAATATTTCAAGATTCTAAGTTAGCTGGAAACATGAATTAAATTATGTGCTTTAGTAACGGGAATGAAAAGAGAGGTAGAAAAATAGCAAACTCCTCAAAGGAGCCCTTAAGCTTCAGACAATGACCGAGTATGGGGCTGAAATACATTAATATCCAACAATCAGTTACATCTTTAAGAAACTTAATGGTACTTGCGTGAATGAATTTGTAATCTCTTTTTAAACTGGAACAGCAATCAGTCCAATCAGCACATTTATTTATATTATCAGAAGAGTTTAATGACTGAGTGACAATGAAAAGTGAATTGCTCTTACACTTTAATGGTCGCTACAAAAGTCCGTTGGCAAGGTGTTAAGGAGCTGGCACAATAGATACTTGTAGTATACGTGACTTGTAGATAATTAGAGGACTTCAACCTTGCAGATTGTCAGTCCAACATGTATTTTACTAAAGATTAATTTAAATAACAGTAAGAATCAGGCTACAACTGATTCTGTGTGTCAGTAAAAAAGGAAATTAGAAGGGGTTCTGTTGAAAGAAATGAGGAGGATGAGGTGGTGTTAACACAGAAAAGCAATTTTGAAAGATTATACAGTCACAAGAGAATCAGCAATTTCTGTAGTTATCATAAAAGAATCAAAGTTCAAAATCCAATAAACTCATACTCAAATTTCAGATTTTATTTATGAGACCTTAACCATTCTTTCTCAAGGACATTTAAATAAAGGAAGCACAGATGTCTTCCAATATCTTGGAATAAATCTTTTTCAAGCATTATCAATTAATTTTGTGTTAATTTTTTCCCTGTTGACTGTAAATCACTTAATAACTTAAGGTCCTCCTTTACTATTTGATGTCAATAACAATCTTTCAATGTAAGCAATACATGAAAAATCTGCCCTGAAAGGTATATCAATTAACAGCCAGACGTTTTTTTCATTTCTTCTTTGGGTTTTTCAAAACACATTATTCCATTTTCAATTCTCTACCATATATCAACATATATAAATGTTCACATTTTGTGTCCTACCTGCAATGTCCAGAAGTTTCTGATTGACATTCAGTTTGTTAACATCATTACTAAACATCTCCGTCAGAGAAGTTTTTAAAATTGCTAATAAAAGCTTTTCCTCCTGAAGTAAAATTTGCCTTTTGTCTGGAGTTACATTGATGTCAACACACTCTAAACAAAAAAGAAAAACAACCTCATTATAAATGAAAAATGAAAAAAAATTCCCACCCTTGGATCAAAATTTTCTGCCCTTTTACCCTCCATTTTATTTCACAGGATTAAAACCAAAGCCACAGTTAACATTCACAGTATGTCTGCAAATGAAACTTTTAACTTTCTCAACATTCCAGCAAACAAAACAGAAGCTAATTCTGTGCAATAACATGATACAAGTTTTCTTGTATTTAAACTAACCACAAGACTGCCTTCTTCTCATTACTTGAGATGAGAAGTTAGAGTATAGAAAAAGTGGAGGGGAAAAAAAGTGGAACCACCGCTAGACCCTCTCTCTCCTTCACCAACTGTAGATCAAAAAAATCGCCACAGTGCAGGAAGTCATACAGATAAAAGTTACAATATTCTCTAAATAAATACAATTTATTCTTCAATGAAGTTACAGCCTTTACAGAATTTAGTGAAAATTATTCATAACTTACCAGAATCCACACAAATGTTAAGGACAACAAATGGATACTGGTTTTTATTGTATAAGTGATAAACTTCATTCACAAGCTTGACAACCTGCAGAGAAGGTAAAAAAAAAAAAGTTAGTACTATTATCTTCTAATTCCCACCAGTATGTGCTACTTAACCCCCTTCAAAACAATTAATGTACTAAATCGTATCTTGTACGACTGAGCTTTTGTTCACACAAATAGACACAATGAAGACAAAAACTTGAGACACAGGAACTTGCAGCATCAAGCCACAAATATACATACCAGCTACTAATCCAGTAGTTTTCAGAGAATATCGAACAAGTTAGTGCCAGTGATGTTAGAAAAATAAAAACCTCACCTTTGCTGGATCACATGGACGTTGGTTGATAAAGAAAAACTGTCTGTCTGTTGTACTCCTTCCAACACCATGATCACAACGAGAAACAAAGCCTGTAATACTGTTGAAAAATAATATAATAACACTAAGGTAAAATGGAGGAGCAAAGCAAAATAAACTTTTCTGACTCTGAGCATATTTAATGGAAGAATATTTTATAAGGGGCTAAAAGAAACACTCTTATACAGCATCAGTAAATATATATATGTATTTCCTCTCCCAGTTCCTTATCTGACAACAGCTAGACGTTCAGCTCCAAAAAGGCATCAGACAATTGAAAAAGTAGCTCGCTCTGATTTCAAAAGAAGTGGCATTCTAATTATTCTGCTCTGAAAGCAGAAGAAGAGAGGTTAGTTGTGAACTGTCATTGGTCAGATATTGACACATCTATTTGCCAATCTCATGTATAGTGAGAGATTAAAAAAAGTACACTTTAAGAAAGTAAAGGGTAACTTACTTACACGAACTGATTCACATTCACCTCATACCATTTCTCAGTAACACTACTGAAGAAATACAGGTATAAACAACAGATACAATTAATCCATCCAATTACTCAGAGCACTGACAAAGGTGACATTCAGCAGAAGATTACAGTAATATATAACTAACTAGGACACAAGGAATAGTAGTTTTGCTCTTCCCACTCATCTGACTAGCAACACCTGAGTCCTGAATTAACTTTTTAAACCAAGTGATGGTCTTTCCCAAACTGTATACTAGTATCTACTATGCTGTTACTATTAACCAGCACACTCTGTTTGGGTTTTTTTAATTTTGGGTTATGGTAAAATGCCACTTGCAACAGTGGCTTGCACTTTTCTAATTACCTATAAAGATTTTGTGGTATGTCAGTAGCATTGAGTCCATATTCTTCACAAACAGCTTCATTAGGAGGTAACTGAACAAAAGGCACGAGGCTCTGCAACTAAAAAAAAAAAAAAAAAAAAAAAAAAAGGAAATGTATAGATTTTTTTCCTTCTATTCTATTGTTATTTATTAGCCTTAAAATCTGTTTGATAAAACAGTGGTTTTTTTCAAGTTGGCTGACCAAGTCAAATACTTAAAATACCCAAACCTACTAGAAGACAGTAGCAATGCTTACTGAGAAACAGAAACAATGCCTTTATGAATGGCTGTTCTCATCCTTTGATATCACTAATTTGCCTTAGTTATTTCACAGACCCTTACTTTAAAATGTACATAGACAGAACAACAAAATGATTGACACAGTTTGGACTCTCCAGCTACATACATATGACCTAATCAAGTTTTATGNAAAAAAAAAAAAAAAAAAGCAAAAAGAGTAATAGAAGTTTCTTTTGAAAGAACAATAAAACTATTAGAAAAGATATGTTATTTGAATCACAAGCTGTATAGGTACAGATATGTTTACCACAAACATTTTCCCAGTCATGCCACTATTATTGTTCTGTCATTAGAGCATCTTCTACTGATTTTACATTTAAGTATTTGATGTTATATAAGCAGGCTATAAGCTAAACATTCTATTCAGATAATACTGAATTCTCAGCTATGCTTGTTGCTATGTGGCAAGACAAAGTTACATCTTTCATCTAGTCTTTCAGCCACAGCATGAACAGGCTTTGAAATCTCTACATGGGCACTGTGAAGGGAGGAAGTGCTTATCAACAACCAGCAGCTATCAAGCACTCGATATTCCTGATGGTTGTAATATACGATTGTAGGAAGGATTTTTTTTTTTTTTTTTTTTTCTTTTTTTCCATCTTTGCTTTCTTCTAGAGGATAACAATTATTTTTATAGCTATTATTTAGAAAGCATCACAGTCCACACCTCTACAGGGGCTGACTGCAATCCCATTTAAAGGTTAACCAGAACACTAACGAAACTTAGTTTCACAGGAAGAAGTTGCAAAAGCTAGAAACACCTCAGTTTTCCATTCCCCAATTAAGACTTTCACATCACACCACTTTTCGGATTTTTTAAATTGCTTGTTCTTGTGATATACAGACCTTGGTGCCCACACTGTTTTTTAAAAGCACAAACCTTCAGAGGCTTGCTGGCCCAACAGCTCATAAAACTGGCTTCAGAGAGATATTAAGCAGTAACTCTACCTCCTAAATATTTCTCTTCCATCAAAACATCTCTAAGCAGATTTAGAAACTTCAAGGGAATCCATGGAAGCTGCACTGTTTCTCCTTTTTCAACCTGTAGGGTGTGCTAGAGGTCAACACATGCTCCATCCTCTTACRGTTTTTAAAGGTTTCCTACATGCCCTCTATTTTATTAGATATCAAAAATCTCTCTATACAGCTATATTATCTCTCTTTTCAATAATAAAAGTAATACCTGTTTTTGCCCAAATACTGCTCCAATGTTTTCCTTTAAACTAGGACTTCCAGTAGTGGATACCACAGAGCTTTTTTTCCCTTGGCCAACTTGATTAGTGCAGCTAATCCGCACTCCTTTTGAAACAATACAGTATGCCTGCAATACCTGGACCATTTTTGCATACTCCTATTAAAGAAAAAAGAAAGTTCACATTTATATGAAATGTCTCTTTTTAAAACAAAAACGTATAAACAAAACGTTCAATATTTGCAGGTAACACAAAAAGTGGGGGTGGGTTTAATATTTTTTCAAATCTTTACAAACTAAATTAAAAAAATATATATGTGAAAAATGGTGTCTTTAAAAACAAACAGAATGTTTACAAGATTGATATTGAGTCATAACACAGCAGTCCCTGATATTAAAATACACAAAAGTGATCACGACATTGATTCTTTTCAAAATCTGAAAAGTTGAGAACGTACCTTTAAAACCAATCATTGCAAAACAGAAGAGGAAAGCATACAGAAGACTGTTTTCTGGGGTATGACACTCCTTTGAACTAATAATTTCTGATCTAACCTACCTTTTTAATGTTTCTTTGAAATTCCTTATGCCGCACCGGCAAAGTATAAAATAACTGCTGTATGTTAACAGTCGTTCCTTGTTGTCGTGGAAAAGGAGTTTTCTGAGTAATTTTACCATTGTGATCAAATACCAAACGAGTCCCAACCTTTGCAGACTTATGACAGGTAAAAATGGTAACATCACTAATGGAAGGAGAGAGGCAACAGAATTACTCACTGAGCACTGTATTTTCTTATCCATTCCTCACAACCTAATCAGGCATAGAAACTACATCAATACCGTTCATTTAATTAAAACTAACTCTTTACCACACACAACTAAAAACATACTCGAAGAGTAGTGTAACATTTTCCTAGCTACAACGCAAACATTTTTATTTGTATTCCTTTCATTCTTCTCCTATAAAACACAATGTTAAAGTCTGGTTTTGTTGGACACTACATTCCTCATACTAATACATAACAGCAGAATATTCTTGATGCACAGAACTGTGTACAAAAGCTGTGCTATTTCAAATGTATAGTTTGTCTGGGAGGAGTTTAAATACAGTTTTAATGAGTTACAGCCTAGCAAACACAACACTTGGGTATTATAGTGCTTTACATCAGAGGATCAAACGCTTATGCAAGTACACAGTTCCATCCTGCAAAGATCTGCATACTTAAGTAACACTAAATTTTCTACATAAAAGGACCAATCAGGTGCTTAAAATCATGGAATAATTTCAGATGCTTAGAATCATAGAATAATTTTGGTTGGAAAGGACTCAGGATGTCACGCAACCTACTGCTCAAAATTGACCTAACGTTAAGGAACTGGAAGTTTCCAAAGCCTCATTTTATCAATAATGGTAAACTGAAAAGTTGGCTTCAGTTATTTTTGTGCATATAGTAACTTTCTACTAATAAGAAGTTTAATATTAATACCTTAATGCACACAGTGAACTCAGAGCTTCACCTCGAAACCCAAATGTTTCAACGTGTATTAGATCAGAAAAATCTTCTATCTTTGATGTATAGTGTTTCAGAGCTGGAAAAAGATATTTAAAATATATATTTCACTGCAAAGTGACACTGGTCTATGCAAGTAGATTTTGCATGCATATCAAGAAGCAAAAAAACTTCTGTATTACTCACTGTATTTTACGTCATCATTAGAGACAAAATAATCAAATACTTAATGTTTCCTTTCCCCTTTTCCTATAAGCAAGATCTCTTTAAAATCCTCAGATACACCTGTTATTCCACACTTCATACAGCATTATTGGTATATGCATTACAAGATGCCTCGGAGCAGTACACAGTACCTGCCTCTGCTACTGATGTACCTGTCACAGATTTTGCMCTGCAAGAAAACAACTGCAGTGCTGTGCTGTGCATGGTGTATAGTGGACAGGCATAAGCCTGTTCCACTATGACCACAGCTGAGGAAGACTCAATCTACACAATCAGTGCAGCATTAGTCACCAGGTAACAAACTGAGTTAGCAGCAACACCCCTGAACTTCCACTGTCCTGGAACAGTAGGACAGAGTTTCTGATGTACCATATACCTACTGTGAACACACAAAGTTACTGAGTAATAACTTATGGTGAAAGAGATCCCTAGTCCTTATATAAAAAAAGAAATGCAGGTATTTCTGTTGCAATGGCTAGTTACATTTATCATACAGTACTGTTTCTGCTCCCATTTTGTGCAATTTAAAACTAGCAAATGGAAAATTTGACAGTCAGGCTTGCAATATCTGTTCACTTTCAGCAAATATTCAAGTTTATAATTCACCTCTCAAAATCAGTCACTTTCACAAAGCTTGACTCCAACAATGACTGATGACTCAACATGAATGAATCTAAATGGACATCTCTAGGATTTTCTCTTCTATAATTATTTCTATTCTTTGTTCCACTTAAATAAGCAATCAAATCAAAGACTACTTCTGAGCTACAAAAACTATAACCACAATAGCACTACAGAAGTCAGTCTAGTTTTGCCCAAGTCTTGCAGGTCACGCGCATGTTATGTAAAAGCCGAGTACCCATTAAAAATTATTAAACTTAGGGAATTTGTTTAAAAAAAAAAAAAAAAAAAGTAGCTTTCTCACTGAAAATATGCTTTCAAAATGTCAAAATGTCCAAATATAAATTATGAAAAGGTTCAACTTACTCAAGCCTTCAAAGTTTTCCTCTTCCACTCCACCTCCATTATCCGAAACCTCTATCAGTTCTGCGCCATGATCTTTAAGTTTTATATCTACAAAATTGAGTAATAAAGTCTTTTAATTCTGTATGTTCATACACAGTATTCAGTATTAATTTTGCACTTGAAGTAACTTTACCAGGTAACGGTTTTCCACATCAAGTTTGAACAACAAAAAAATCCTCATAGTTGTCAAAAGTTAGAGCAATCTAATACAAACCAGCCTGTACTTGCAGATAGTTCAGCTTCATTGCACTTTTGCCTGAACAGAAGTTTTCCCAATTATTACAGCTATCATCCTGGCAGCCCTGGAAACTGCAAGCCTGCCTTAACTGCCTGCTAGCTGGAGGCCACTGGCTAGCAGAGCCTAAACACCACTGCTGTATAGGCCACATACCTTATTAGGTGGCAAAAAGGGCTACAAATAAAATAACACAGACAAAACCACATGCTTCTAGGAGCCCAGCTGGAGCCTGGGAATCAAAACGCTTTATTTATCTGAGGTGTAAAATCACTGCAAACATGCTTGGCCCAAAAAGAAAGTATTTGCACAGATTTGTTAATATGCACTCTGTTTTGAGGATAAAGAAGTACTTTGTAAGTCTATGAAATTACGATGAAAAGAAGGTTACCAATGTTGGTAGCTCCAGCATCCAGGCTGTTTTCCACCAACTCCTTCACGGCAGTGCCGAGGTTCAGCACAACCTGTCCCGAACAGATCCGATGAACGGACTTACGGTCGATGGGCTTGATGGCCTTGGCAGGCTGCAGGCTTGAAAGAGAGGAGGGACAGGAAAAAACATGGTAGTGTAAGGCAGGCGGTAAAGGCTCGCCTCGCCACGCCTCGCCTCGCCTCGCTCGTCGGTTCCTCTCAAGCGAGGGCAACCGGCACCCAAGAGCGAGACGGAGGGCGAAACATCGATACCCCGGGCGGCCGCATCCAAATGCGGAGCGCCCGAGAAGCCCCACAGGCTTCCCCGAGCAAGTCGGGAGCGGAGGCGGGAACCGAGAAGCCAGCGGCGGCCGAGGAGGCCGCAACCGCGCCAGCGGCCAGGGCATGGCCCACTCCGGGGGAGCGAGGCCCCCAGCCTCCCGCGAGGAGAGGAGGCCCGGGCAGGGGAGTACGAGCGAGGGGCAGCCCCACCGCTGCAGGTAGGGCCGGGGCCGGCTCCAGCCCGCCCCAGGGCAGGCGCTCACCAGGGCGCAGCCACCTCCATCGTACCCTCCTCAGGATCCCCTTCCCGCAGGCTCCGCCCCCGCTCAGTCATTGGCCGCTGGAGAAAAGAGCCCACCAGTCCTAAACAAATTTTCAACTCCCTTGACACCAATTGGTCAATGGGGCTATCCAGTCAGAACTGGCAGCTGCACCTTTTGCCCTATGGAGACTCGCTTAACGAATCAACGGCTCACGCTGCCCAATAGAAAGCAGACAAGGAGGCGGTGCGGCAGCCGCCAGCGTGCATTGGATCGCGGGYGAGTCAGTAAGGCGCCGTGCTCCCGTCTGGCCCAATGGGTGCAGCGGGCGGGCGGGCCCGCCGGCGGGCCGGGAGCGGGTGCGCTGTGCGGGCGGGTGCCGCCATGCCCATGTACAAGGTGCGGCCCTTCCATAGGGTCGGCGGGGGGGTGCTGGCGGAGCAGCTGCCCACCTGCATGTACCGYCTGCCCAGCCTGCACCGCCGCCCCTCGCCGCCGCCGCAGGTAGGAGCGAGGGAGCGGCCCGTGGGCCCGCCTGCCCGGCCGGGGGAAGGCCTGCTCAGGCCGCGGCCCGCAGCGCTCGCCCCGGCGGCCTCGGCCGTGGGCAGCGGGCCGGCGCCTGGGGCCGCGCTGCCGGGGAGCCTGGCTGCCGGGGAGCCTGGCGAGCCCGCCTCCGGTCGCGCTGGGTCGGTGCTTGTTCCGGACGGGGCGTGCTGTCGGGGGCTGGGAGAAGCCTCCGGCGCCGGGGAGCTCATAAGGGCCGGGTCCCCGCGATCCACCGCCTTAGCCCGCAGGAGGGGCGCGGTAGCACAGGCGAGCGCTGGTTCCTCCTCGCTTATCAGTGGCTCGTTCGAGAGTTAAATAAGCTCAGCTTTTTCAGGAATTTCCCTGTAATGTTTTTAAGGCCTTCGGTAATTCTCAGCTTGGCTTTTCTGGGCTCTCGTGTGTGTCTCTTTCTCAGTTTTGATTTTCAAAGGGCCGCGTGTGGAGTCCCCTGCTGAGCTGAGTTCTTGCAAGCCCTTGGGTCGGTGGCTGTGTCCCAGCAGGCCCTGTCCCTTCCAGCTGCATCATCGCTCTGTTGGGTCAGGTCTATTTTCTTTTCTGCTGTTGAGATAGAGGGTGTGTAGCTGGCTAGTTCCTATTTCTAGTCTCAGTTACTTCTTTCTTAAATAAGGCAAAAACGCAAAATACTATGTTACATTAATCGAGTTGATGTCAGCCCCTCTCCAGTGTCAGGGATGCTTTGAATTCTTCCAGGCTGCTTGTGACCGTTTTTAGCTTGATGCCATCACATCTTTTCAGCGAGTACTTGCTATGCCCTCACCCAGGCTGCTGGTGGAGATACTGACTAGGAGTAGACTTGGGGCAGAACTCCACAGGAATGCTTCCTAAGACGCTCTCCCATTGCAACAGCAAAGTCTTTAACTACCAGTCTCCTCTGAGAGTGGTTTTTGTTTCATGGAATTGTGTACTAGCCAAATAATGGTCACTTAAGAGGTGTTTCCATGTCTTGTCTTTGAGAATATTGTGTAAGTGGGTATCAAGATTTCACTTGGATACCTTGCTTGTTATYGCTATCCATTAGACTGAAAGAAGGAAGTTTGGTCGATAGGTTGGGTTTCGTTAATCCTTATTCAGGATGCTTAGAAATGGATTTTCTTTAACGTTATTGTAAGTTTGTAGACATAAAACCTCCAACAGGAATATGTTTTTCATCTTTTAAAAGAAGTAGCACGGTCAGATAAAGAGACTTGTAAGATAATGGATATAACAAAAAGATGCATTGGGATTAACATGTAGCAAAGCCTATGGTCTTTTTTTCTCTATAGTTTATAGTCTCTGAATCAAAGAGTGACTACGAAGAGTTATTTCATATGATACACCATCCATCTAAACCTGCAGGTTTTTTTACTTTTATTAACTACCTGAATTGTCAAAAAGTTTCCTTGTTTGGCAGCCTCAACGCAAGCTCTATCAGTCTGTTCTTCTGGGCTGAAGAGAATCCTGACAAGCTATCCTTGGTTTTTCAGGTTTTAATTCAGCACTTCACTGCCAACTTTAAGTTTCTGCGGTTGTGGTCTGACTTTTACTATGTTATGGAGTTTTCTGTAACTAGCAGTTTAAAAAAATGTTAAGCAGGAAGATTTTAGAGATTTGATTAAATAACCCATCTCTCAACACATTCATACAGACAAAAGAATAGAGGCAACTAACAGACATAAGACCATGACATTCCATGACGTCCCGGTTATTTGAATGTGTTTAAAGTCTTCCAAAACATATTGTCAAGTGAGCTGTGGACTATTTTGACGCTGAGCTGAGTGAACACTTATGTGACCTTGTTCTTATCTCTCCTACAGGAAGAGGTTGACCCATCACTTCAAGCACTTGAATCCCGCCAGGAAGAGATTCTAAAACGCTTGTATGAACTCAAGAGTGCTGTCGATGGTCTCTCAAAGATGATACAAACCCCAGATGCTGACTTCGATGTAACTAATATCATTCAAACTGATGAATGTTCTCCTTTGACAACAAATGGAGCAGATTTAGATTTGATGCTTGGAAAGGTAAGTTTAGTTGAGCATATATATTGATAGATATTTTCTTTGCTCTCAGATTTTCAGGGTTGGAAGGGTGGCATTAAAACCTGGGACACTCAGAACAATATACAAGTCTTATATTCTTACAAGTAACCTACAAGTACCATTTCATTTTGGGCATCCAGATTATAGATACAAACATTTATAAATACTAAATCCTATATATTCTCATTTTGATCTAAGTCCAAGCTAGAATGGTTAATTTTGAAATTATGACAGTTGGTTTCTTGTTTGTTACTAACTGGAAATTTTGACTTTGGCTTCAGATTGGACTAGAATTTACCTCAGTCGTGTTCTTGAATTGTATTACTGTTGAGGAAGGAAGATGTTTAAATGTTTAAACAAGTTTTAAATGTCCAAACTTGAATTATTTGAATATCATTAAAATTTCAGATATACACATGCATGGCTATGTACATTTTGGTGTCAAATGAAAACTCCACTACTTCAAAGTCTGATCTGGAATGTGTCTTACCTGCTGAATGTCTTACTTTCCATTCAGGATTACGGTGCCCTGAAAGATATCGTAATCAATGCAAATCCTTCTCTGCCTCCGCTGTCATTATTAGTACTACACAGTCTGCTTTGTGAGCGCTATAAAGTATTATCAGCTGTTCACACACATTCATCGGTGAAAAGTGTGCCAGAAAACCTCTTGAAATGCTTTGGAGAGCAGACTAAGAAGCAGCCACGTCACGAATATCAGTTGGGCTTTACTCTTATTTGGAAGGATGGTAAGAATGAAGTTATCTTGTAGATCAATATTTTACAATAGGTGAGAAAATTAAACTTGTGCTATAAACCTTGAGAACAGATGCTTTGGTGTCTTTGTGCTGACACACGATGGATACATATGGCAGATAACATTTTTGCTCTCTTTTTATAGCTGTGAACAATGATGGGGACAGAGGAGGAAGACTGTTTGTGGTTACTGCTATTAAAATATATGTGGCATKTATATGGTTGTTTGTACCCACAGGATTTTTTTATAGAAGTGTTTTTCAGTTTCTACAAATAAATTAGCTAGAATAGAAATTAGGTGGGAGATTGGGCTGAAGTTTGCAAAAAGTGATCTCTTTATCCCAGGTTTCTGCCTTAGTCTAAGTATTTAGACTAAGAAAACTGAAAATTGTTCATCAGGTTAATGATGTTAACAGTATTGCTGGCATCACAAATAAAATACATCATAGCATTACCATTACATTTAACTTTCTACCATGTGGTATTCACTCTTTTTCTTTTCTTAAATTTCAGTTCCAAAACCCCAGATGAAGTTTAGCATTCAAACAATGTGCCCTATTGAAGGAGAGGGGAACATTGCTAGATTTCTCTTTTCCCTGTTTGGCCAGAAGTACAATGCAGTTACTTCGACTCTGATTGACAGCTGGGTTGATACAGCCATCTTCCAGCTAAAAGAAGGCAGCAGTAAGGAAAAAGGAGCAGTCTTGCGCTCTATGAATGCTGCCCTGGGCAAGACATCGTGGTTGGTGGGAAATGAACTCACCGTAGCAGACATTGTTGCATGGTGTGTGCTTCAACAGACAGGTAGTGCGAATGCTGCCCCAGCCAATGTGCAAAAATGGATGAAGTCGTGTGAGAACTTGGCACCTTTCAGCTCTGTTATGAAGCTACTGAAGTAAGCCTGTACTCTTCATAATGGTGTAATTTTAATCTTACTCCACCTCATGCCTGCTGTAGTGATTTGAGTCCTTTCTGAGATGTATTCGAGTACTACAGTTGGACAGAATTCTAAAATCAATAAAAACATTACAGCTACCTTTTGGGTGTGACCTTCCTTTTTTGTAACTGGTGCACAACATGCACGTTTGTTTTATGATTATAAGGTATCTAAAGTAGCCCTATGTAAATACAAGCTGCACTTTTAATTCTTCCTTATATTCTTCCCTGTAACCCAAATGCTTATTTACACAAGTTATGTTGCACTTAGCCTCAGTACAAGTTGAATCCTTTCAGTTGACTAGAGGCTTCTGAACTAAAACAAAAAGATTAATACCTTTAAAGAACAGACAGGAAAACAAAATGCATTGAAATATTTTTATGTAAAAAAAAAAAGAAACGTTTTCTATAACTTAGCATACAATAGAGGTTAGGTCTTCCTGTACTTAAACAGGAGAACCTAGTCTCATATGTTCACCTTGTTCTTCAGAAAGCAGTCTTATTCTCTCTCTCAGTTTCTCTATTTCTTCCTCTTGCTGTCTCACCTTCTGTTGTAGGTTAGAAATAACCTGAAAATGAGAGCCAGTTTACTTCATTTATAGACAGGCAAGGATTAAAGCCTTATTAACCTATTTGAATTGTGTTCGCAATCCACTACARGCACATTCTGCAGCACCACAGCTATTCTGTGTATTTGATACAACTTAATCCACAAACAAAAAAGTGTGGCAAGGAAAAGGAAAACGATAAAAAGATTCTGCAGAGCTAATGAAAAGCTTCAAAAGCTTTTCTGACCTATAAAAATACCTCAAGCTGTATGTAAATCAACTGTCCAGTCTTCATAAAGTTCATAATGACCATTTATCTCATTTCACCAGAAACATTAATACAGTAGGCTAAATACTGTAATCAGARAAAAAAAAAAAGAGCCTCAATCACACAAGCCTCTTAAGTTAAAAACAAAACAAAACAAAAAAAATACAGGCAGGGAAACAAAGGGCATTTTCTTTTTCTATTTATCCTGTAAAGGTTGAGGTTATTGGCATAACTTACATGTTCTGTGGTATGAAATAGTTCACTTTCACGAAGCTGAGCAGCAGTTGGTCTTTCTGTAGATCTCTGACTGGTGAGGAGTTTAACGTACTTGGCTTGAATAGGCCATTTTTTGTAGAAAGTATGAGGAATTTGGCCATTCCTTAAATGTGTAAGAACTTCTGTTCTTTCCATTTCTGTTCCAAACGGTTGGAAGAGTTCTAGCAGGATAACACCCATGCTGTACATGTCTGACTGGTAATGGGGTGAAGAAAAAGTTCTGGGATAACTGGTATTTTTAATTGCTTACTAGATTTCTTCTTCTCATAAAAAAACACGATATGAAAAAGTTTCATGACAATGAAGTTTCATGATGATATAAAAAGTATCATGACACTACTAAAGGAACACAAATTCAAATCTATATAGATTCCTYAAGATGATCTTAGAAACACAAATAATTTTTGCATTAATAGCAAACTAGAGGGCAAAGTTGAAATCCGTGTTTCAACAAAAACATTAGGAGTAACAGTAGGAGGAATATTCATGTATTTACCAAATATTATGTATTTACCTACTGAAAGGCTTGTTCTATTCCTATTATCTATCATCATGTGTTAAGAGAAAAAAAAAATACTCCCTACCTTGAAATCATAGTGAGATCCCTGCAATTGTTCTGGTGAGGCATAGAGGCAAGTCCCCACACCTGAAGTATGCGTCAGTCCTTTAAAAAGGCAATTTAGACTTACTCGGCTAGTTACATTGTTACTGTTTCACTTAAGAATTTAATATGTAATGGTTTTAATATCATAGAAACCCCACAAAGCTTTTTTCTCGTACCATTTAGCCTTTCTGTCTTAAACCACTGGTCTGCATCATCCCAAAGAAGGTCTTTGCAGGCTAATCCAAAGTCTCCTATTTTTACACGATGATCTGATCCATGTAGAAAGATATTTCTGGGCTACAAAACAAGAAAGTATAAAATCTAAAATATATCTATACAAAGAATTATGAATTTTCAGCTGTTTCAAAGTCTATGAAATCCAGTGTTTCACAGGTATAAGATAAATAATTACTTAACACTTTCATTAGTGAGAGAAAAAAATAGTCATAGCTGATACCAAATTATGTGTTAGCAACACCATTTGGGCAGAAAGACCACATATGGACGATCTACAAAAAGGAAGGAAAGCAGAACAGGAAAAAACAAAGATTTAGTGGAAAGATAAAGTTGTTGTTTTTTTTTTCCTGCAGAAAATGGGAAATTTGCAGAACAGTAACGTTAACAGGAACAGGCAAGAGCAAATTAGACCAACTGACGTAGCAGGAAGGAGGACTAAATACCATCTTTGGGCTAGACATAATGTAAAACAAAATATACTTTTCTATATGATAAGCACAGCTGCAACATGCTACTTGGTTCTGGGAAGTTGCTATGAAAAAAACCAAAGATAAGAGACTTGAGTAGAGAGCACTGACTGGAAAAACTGAAATAGTTTTATCCATATGTTTTGGCTTCAGAACCACCAAGGAGGAGAAATGCTAGCATTATGTATCTAGAAAAAAAGACATACTTGCCAGATAAAACAATACGAAATTACTGGTTTTACTTAGTCTGTATCACAAGGTTTCTGAGCTTAGGTACGTTTGGATGAGAAGTGAAAGCTCTATTGCTTAGTACAGGGTTTTTTTCTACTAAATAGAAATTAGCACTAGCAAGAAAGGCAACTTAAGCCTTTTTGTTCATTCTTAAACGTTTGCTGGTTTTATAGTACTTTTAAAATGTTTTAAAATGTTACTTCAAAGCTATTCTAGAACCAGACATCCTGCAACATCTCAAAGAACAACACTGTTCAAGTGTGAGATTCCAAATCCTCTGTTTCTGATTATGGATTTTCATTACAAAAATTACAATTCCCTTGTCTATGAGTAACATAATCAAAGGAGCCAGTAGGCCTGCCACTGTGTTTTCCTGTGGGCAGAAGAAATAAAATTCACACCATGAAGAGCTATATGAAATAATAATGGAATATGACAGTAACACTGTTAAAGCTTTACTAGCTGATCATCCTGTCAGTGATAACGTCAAGTGCTTGGAAGGACCCTTACACCTCATAGACCTGCCCTCCCTCCAGGTAACCATTTGATCAGGATTRTAATTTGTGATGAAAAATACTTTTAGATTAAGAAATGTTTCATCTTTTAAAAAATGAACAAAAGAGGGAAGGTCCCCACATAGATAACTAGTTTAAAGACATAAAGGATAGGGATAAATGGTCAGCTTTCAGAGTGAAGGGTATCATAAACTGATTCTTGTATGAATCTGTGCTGAGAACTATGCTGAACAACATATTTGTAAATGGTTAGAAAAGGGAGGGTGAATGGTGAGATGACAAAGTTTGCTGGCAGTACTACATTATTCAGAGAAATAAAGATGAGGTCTGAATGCAAAGAACTGTGGAAGGATCTTGCAGGAAGYATAATGACAAAAGGAATTCAGTGCAAATAAACATGAAAATGTAAATGAAGGGAAAAACAATCCCAATTTTAACTATGTAACAACTGTCTCCAAGTTGACTGTTATGGCTTAAGCATGGTAACAGGCAGCTCTAAAAATGACAATTTAACGCTCAATAGCAGTCCATAAACCAAACCGTACATTACCAATTATTGGGGGGGAGAGGGAGATAAAGAAGAAAACATTGTGATACCATATGAATTAATACACTGCCATCTTCAATGCCGTCTGCAGTTCTGAGTCTCCTATCTCAAAAAGCACATAAGAGAACTGGAAAATTGTGCATAGATGGGAGACATGAATGCTGAAAATTTGGAATGGCTTCTACTCAAGGAATCACGAAATTTAAAACACAAGACAAACTGTTAAGTTTAAAACACATCTATTAAATCACACATGGAATGGAATGGAATGGAAAAAGTGAGTAGGAAACATTATTCAGTATTTCTTCCAATAAATGAAATAGGTGATACCAAATTAAATTATTGGTGGCAACTCAAAACTAGCGACATTCATCTGCACTAACAGCACAGTTAAACTCTGGAGACATTGCTGCAGGATGACTAATTAACACTCAYGTGAGTTTAAAAAAGACAAATTCTAGACATATCTATAAAGGGCTATTAAATAAGATGCTACATATAGTTCAAGCAATCACATAAATTTGTTTCCCCAAAATGATAGTATACCTGACTTAATACAACATATAGCAGAATCACATCTACCGATAATTTTGAATGTGAATTTTGGTTTACTCAATATAAACAGAAAGCATAAACAGAAGTAGTATCTGTTGACTCAGRCACACAACACTAATCATTGTTGAATATACTTCTTATGCTGCAAACAGCCCTGCAGAGAAGGACTTGGGGATGCTGGTGGATGAAAAATTAGATATGAGCTGGCAATGTGCGCTAGCAGCCCAGAAAGCAAATCACATCCTGGGCTGCATCAAAAGCAGCATGGCCAGCAGGTCGAGAGAGGAGACTCTCCCCCTCTACTCCGCTCTGGTGAGACCCCACCCAGAGTACTGCGTCCAGCTCTGGGGTCCCCAGCACAGGAAAGACATGGACCTGTTAGAGCAGGTCCAGAGGAGGGCCACGAAAATGATCTGGCTGGAACACCCCTCCTATGAAGAAAGGCTGAAAAARTTGGGGTTGTTTGGCCTGGAAAACAGAAGGCTCCAGGGAGACCTYACTGTGGCCTTTCAATAGGTAATGAGAGCTTATAAAAAAAGACAGAGACTTTTTACCAGGGCCGGTAGTGACAGGACAAGGGGCAACAGTTTTACATTCAAAGAGGATAGATTTAGATTGGATATAAAGATGACATTTTTTGAAGTGAGGGTGGTGAGGCACTGGAACAGGTTGCCCAGAGAAGTTGTGGATGCCCCATCCCTGGAAGCGTTCAAGGCCAGGTTGGATGGGGCTCTGAGCAACCTGGTCTAGTGGAAAATGTCCCTGTCCATGGCAGGGGCGTTGGACTAGATGATCTTTAAAGGTCCCTTCCAAYCCAAACCATTCTATGATTTTATAATCTAGAGGCCCAAGCACTGCCAGATTATGTCTGTATGTACAGATGAGATGGAACTTCTGCTTGCTTACACTTCTGTGAGCTTCACTGGCCTGAAGCTGAACTATGATGACTCATTTCTCATGCTATAAAACTAGGAAATAGAGGAACTGAAGGTATAACACCATCTTAGGCATTCCTGCTGGGTACAAAGAAGCTGTGGTTAACAAATATAAATTAATGACCAAGCTTCTGTTAGGTCATGGCAACTCATAAAATTTGTTCTGACAACTGAAGTTTTGGGACCTGTTACTATGTTACGCCCTACCAGTTCAGAAGTTTTAGTCTAAGTAATTTTATCTTAATAAAAAGAAATTAACTTAAAGCAATGTTTTATGTTACAGAAATAACAAGAGGCTACACAGCACTTCAACTTCTACTACTAAATTTGCCTAGCATTTACATCCATTTCAGAGAAATCAACCAACTTCACAGCATAATACAGAAAAGTGTCTCTGTATCTTGCAAAATATAAAACATCAGATAAATCCTGAAATGAGTAATTACAAATATGACAGTCTTCTATGTTTAGGCCAACAGTCTGATGATGCCTTTCCACCTATATCCATTCTTTTTGAGTATTATCTTAACTTAGGACACTGACAAGTCTGGCTAGACACCTCTTTACGTAGCTGCAGGGTCACTAAACACAGAGGTAGCAGCACCTTTAATTGCCTCTGGAGCAAACATTAACTTTGCCAGTCCAACTTGTGGAAGAACTGCCCTTCGTGTTGCAGCGTGCGCAGCATCGTCTAAAGCAAGCGGAATTTTAGGTGTCAACACAGATTGCATCCGTTTACTATTAGGTAATGGAGCCAATGGAAATACCCAAGATCTGAAGGACGAACAGCTTATTCATGAGGCCTGCTCAGGTGGCAGAAAGGAAATAGTTGATCTTCTGTTAGAGTCTAAAGCAGACACGAAGAGTTTAACAAGAGATGGGCAATCTCCACTCTTAATTTCTTCAACGCAGCTCAAATTTAAAAGATACAGCACTGTTGAATAAGTTGCTAGGCTTCTCATATCCACTGAAGTTAAGAGATAATCAAGGACACCTACCCACTTGGACTTCTTTTGTCAGAATTTCAAATGCTGAAAGACTTTCTTACAACATTATCACAGAAATTACTGTCTCTGCAAGATATCTGCAAAATCACGATTATAAGAATATATGGTGAAAACAATGGGCACTGGCTCAAACACAGGCTCCCAGTAACTGTATGGAATTCTTTATACAACTACCAGGACTTCGGACAATAAGGCCATGATGATGCTAAACAGAAAAGCAAACTGAAAAACTCTTGACCCTGAAACAGTCGGCAGAAAAATTAAAATTAATCCAGAAAGAAGATTGTGTGTTTTCAAGTAGTTCCAAGTTTCCACATGTGGAGTTTTAATAATCAAGATGATTTTTACATTAATTTCCTCATATAGCTACCACATCAGATGCCCAGAACCTTCTGTAGGAAGTAGAGTAGGAAAATATGCATTCACTTCCTTGCTATTCGATTCTATCAGTTTAAGGGAGCAGGGGGCGAGCAAGGTATTATCTACTTATGCTTCACATTTAAGTCAGCCAGTAAGTCAAAACTATTCTTACGATCACAGTTCCAAAAAAACTTCACAGGAACATATAAAGGGTGTCCTATTCTAATCATTCAAAGYGTTATTTTTTTAAGTCTGCTCTTCGTTACTTTTAATAGGAACGAAACCAAAACTTTTCATTCAGTCACTAATGTCACCTACAATTTCAGTCCCTTAGAGAAGATAGCAATCATTTTGAAAGACAGCCATTATTTGCAACTGAGAGAATTTATTTTTTTTTAAAAAAAGAAGTAACTATAACTTGAACATATTTTCAAAAGCTAACTGATATGCTGTTAGCAAATTGAGGCGTAGTCAAGGGGCTTTGCTCATTTTTATAATTACGTAAAAGAATTTTTTTTTTAGGTAATTAGGTAATTTAGGTCCTACCCTGGTTAAGGAAAGACCAAGACAAAACAAAACCAATCTGACCATCCCTGCTTAGGACAAGAAAACGGCTTCACAAAGGAGAAGACACTTCCAGAGCTTAATCATAATTCACTTGTAAGTCAATGTAATTGAGTACTATGCTTATAGTAAAGAAAGCATGGTACTGGTATAGAGGAGACAATGTATTTTTTCATATGTAACATAGCTAAATTCTTAAGAGCCCAGGCCATCTCAAATTTAACTATGAAGTTGCTTTCATTCTCCCATAATATAAGTTATCTTTGTTTTCTTTAACCTCAAGTAATAATTCGATGAACTTACTTTAATGTCTCGATGCATCACTCCCATGCTGTGGATATAGCATACTCCTTCTAATAACTCTTGAAAAATTTTCATTGTCCAGTGGACATCCACAAGATGGTATGGACCTTAAAACAATTTAAAATCTAAATTATTTCAGCTAATTTTACTGAGTTATTTAAGTTTATGGTGGTATGCCTTGTTGAATTGTTTATTTATGATGTGGAAGATACTTTTAACAGAATGAGCATAGTTTAAAAATGGAATTTCCCATGCTTCTCCTAAGATAGTATTTTTGAAACAGCAAACAGTCACTAAYCTCAAAATTCCAAAAAGGAAAGTTCAGGGGACATGAACATATGTCTGCCTGAAAAGATTCCTCCAAACCCCATCAGATAGTTATTTGATTATGAATTTAACAAACTCTTTAGTTCCATGTAAGTGCTGAATTAGAATGAAAAATACAGTTCCAGATAAAATCATACTAATTTACCTAATGACGTGTTTTCTGTATTGATTTGCACCCTTCCTTTTTGGATCCTAATCCTTCTGCTGTTGTGCTACCCTCTGAAATTCCCAAATCTCCTCTGGCTGTAGCTGTCCTAGATAAACTCACCATCTCATTGTTTTTACCATTTCCTACATGATTATTTTATTAAACTACATTGTCTTCCTACTCTAATGACCCAGATCTAACATGTCTGTTGCCACTTTGAACACTCACCATTCACTCCTACTTGGGCTTCTGTTTCTTAATGTCTAACCTATGATAGCATTAACCTTTCCTCTCCTGTCGCCTGTGAAAATGTGTGAAGAGGACATTTTGCAAGGTCAATTCTGTCATTCCCTGACCAGGAATGTATCTTTTAGCTTATGAAAGCTAAAAAGACTATGATTACAGGAGAGATTAGTGGAAGTCAGCTGATAGTTAGCTGGTAAACCTTACTCCATGACTGAAGAGAACAACAGATTTATCTTAATAGTGATTAAACCAAGATTAAACATTAATCATACAGTTTATGTCTTACAATCTGTTAAGCATATGCTTTTTTTATACAACCACCCCAGAGAAAGGAACATGTCTCTAATGCTTTAAGAGCATTAGACTTGTTCTTCCAAATGTCAACAATTATTGAAGACGGCTTGGTATCAGGGCATGACAACTCCTCTGGCCACTCAAGCAAAGTGAATGTTAGATTCTTTAGACCAATGACAAATTAGCCTGAGTGGGAGTTTTGATTCTCAAGAACAAACTTAAAAGCTTTTAAGTATGTTGTAACCTGTCTGGAACAAAAGATGTATTTATATTTTCCACAGCAGATAAATTAGCCTGTGAAGAGCTCTATTTTGTAGCAGCAAGACTACTACCAAAGCAAAACCTCAATTATTTAAACAGCTTACTGAGAAAAAGCAGATTCTGTCAAGAAACAACTCTATCCCAAATAAGTAGTATYGCCCAGGCACAGATCTCTCCAGGTAACAACTACGCCTCAGGCATACATCCATTCTTTTTTGAAGAGTTGTCTAAAGCTCATGAACTTAAATCTCTTTTACCAACATCTATCATATAAAGATTCAATACTAGCCACTATATGATTAAGTGGATAAAGAATCTAATGAAGAAGATCCATATTATAAGCTGCTGAAGTAAAACATAAAATCAGGCAAGTGGACTTCCAATTAGGAAAAAAGAAATATTTGCTTTATAATGAATAAGTAAATTTTTAAGGCAGTGATGAATCTTACTGGAAGTTTCCTCTGTTCTCTCGTTGCATCTTTTATTACGGTCAACAATCCAATCCCATAAGGATATTTCACACAGTTGCATTTGTATATGAAGCATCAAACGATACTCCACCTAACAGAAAAATAATGGTCCATGATTTTGCCACTGTAATATGAACAGTATTTCCATAGTTATTTTCTTTAAAGCTAATAAAAACAAAATTTGTTTTTTAAACTGAAAAAAGTTAGATACCAAAATGACATCAAATACAGTATTACTAATCTACTGCATTCAAGAAGCAGATGCAACAAYGCCATCTAGTTCTGGGTTTTTTTTGCTTGTTCCTCAAATTTTAACAATTGTTATATGATAAAAGCTAACAAAACAGCCAGCTACATACCTTAATATTCAAATTAGAGTTTAAAAGCTTCTAGACATAATGAACAGAGGTTCATTCTGGCTTAAGAAAATAGTGTAAATTAATATAAAATAGCAAAAAAATTCAACCTCTTGATATGGAATTTTATGATTTATTAACATGAATATGTAACTTCATACTCAGTTTCTGATAATGTACTAGTTCATTTGATAACCTGGACAACTCAAGCAAACACCTTTAAAATCTTGGATTTCTTGCAAGAGGGAACTCCAAATGACTCCAAAGCAAAAGCTTGAAGCATTCCAGAGCTGGCTGTGTTATACAAAACATTTCAGTGGTATGAATGCCAACAAAGTTTTAGAAGCATAGGCAGAGTGGTGATTCCCTGCCCAAATCTGCTTCTCTCTTTTCCACATGTAATCCTACACTGTATGGGCACCACATTACATACCTAGACACTTTCATCAATAATAGCCATCATTACTGAATGCTGAAGGTTTTCAAGTTTGATGTTTTTTTTTTTTATGCAGGAGTAGTACTTTTTATTCATGTAGGTACTTTGAAAGGACCCAAGATGACGAACACATGGAAACTTTCTTGTATGCTGAGTTTTGCCAGCTCCTCTGGTCAGCTTCCTTGTAATGGTGTTACCCACTTAAGTAAAAATTGTCTGTATTTTTGGCTCTAATCGCAGTCATTTCATTTTTTTAAATTTATCATTGTAAATCATTCCTCTGTCTACCAAACTCTACTTTACAAACATCATTAAATTTGACAGCAGTTAAGTATATTTAAAGAGAACTGTATTTACCTCAAACTCTCCACAGAGAGCTACATCATTCTTGGAGCATTCTTCAGTGGAGCACTTACTTCCAGTGCTAGCATCTTGATCCAGACTAGAATGAGGTCCCCGGGCTGAATGATTTTTCACATCAGTTGATCTACTGCTAACACTACTTACAGAGTCTTCTTGTAACTCTAAGGATAATTCAAATTTATTTGGTTTCATACGCTCTTTACTATTGATGTTTGTAAAATCATTCCTTACATCCATATTCTGCACTAATTCACTATCCAGATTTCTAAGACTGGTACTGTCACACGACTTCTCTTCTTGTGAAGTAAGGTCAGCAAAGATAATTGAACTACCACTTTCCACACTCTGAATGTGACAGCGATCACTGAAAATAATAAAGTAAGGGAGAGAAATCAAAATATGTACACAGTTTTATACCATCTATTTGTGATACACCATTCTGAAAACTTTTTTTTTTTAATTGCAAACTGCATTCCAGAGTAAGAGTTCAGCTGCTTCCCCATATAAAACTTTAGGATTACATAATTGGCAGTGTAGGCTCCAGCCTTTTTAATACCTTCCCCCAGCAGGGATTCCTGATAGCTGACCCAGACAGCTCATAGATACATATAGTACTAGGTCACAGCATTCACTGTACAGAAGTATGATGCATCTCCATTTCTTTAAACTTAGGAAGTTACACTATATTTCTCATAGGACTCCATCTCCTTATTGAAAGGGCTAATCAACACTTCTGAGAAACAGAAGGCCCCGTCACYCTAATAAGACTCCACAGTACTAATCAGTGTTGCTGATTGGCACAGAAATTTTGAGGTAATCTTGAAGCCCAGTACTACATTCAGGCACTCAGAAACTGAGAGATCCAAAGAAGGCAGAAGTATCCAGTAATACTCTTCAGCTTACACAACCAGAAGAGAAACAATGACAAGGATAAGTAAGACTTTTTTTGGTTATAATTTGGAAGCAAAAAGCACTTGTGCAATATATGCTGAATTCTGTACTCTTTTAACGTTACTTTTAAAAAGCCTTATGTTAAAGCCAAATAAATGTTATCATTGGGATTTATAATACTTACTTGCCACTCTCTTGCTCCAAAGATAATGGCTGAAACTCCATTATTGTTTTATCTATTGGATGAAAAGATAAATATGGTATTTTACAAAACAAAGCATGCATATCTTTACTATAAATTAACATTTAAGCTACAGCGTCTTACTGAATTTAACTTAATTACCTGTAGATATATTTTTCTCCATTTCTGCTGCTGCAAAAGGTGTTTCTTAGTCTACTAAGAAGCAACCCTAATATGTTTTTCATTTTTCTTTAATTGAAAAGAAAACACATGTTGTACGAGGTCACTGAAAGGGTTGTACTGGGCTCTCTTACATATTCACCTAGATTTCACCTTTAAGAAGTYAGCCTGCTCAAAATTAGGGCTTATAATGTATATGATAATACACAGTTAAAGAAACAACTCCACAAGGCAGCATCCTTTGCATCACCCTGCTGCTGTTTTGAAGACACCTGATATTTTTGAAATAATTTTCATTAAAATTGTATATTTATGTGAAAAAGCAGTTTGTTTTGGCACACAAAAGCAAATATGAAACACCTATCTTGTAAGCCAAGGAAAACCATTAAGTACCACAGGCTCTACCTATAGATCTAGTTATGTACTTAACATTATCACCATTAAATACTTGTGAAGTACTCCTAGCACTAAAAAGTTGCATCCTTCGAGATTATCAGTATCATTGGTTAAAAAATCTTGTCTGTTTTACTACACTATCAACTTCCTATGCATTTTCTTTTGTCCTTATAGCTGAGTGGGCATGAAGTCACTGACTTGGAAAGCAATAAAGCCACACAGAGCATAAGCAAACCTCCCACTAAGAGAGGATCAAAAGATTTAACTGCTAAAGGCATTCCGGAAAAGGACAAGGAAGAAAGGGACCAAATGGATTAGGGTTACAAAGGGACCAAAGTGTGGGAAGAGCYGAGAACAGAGAAACTGAAGAGAAAAAACAAAGGCGGCAGGGAAGAAGGTGCAAAATGACTAGAAAAGTAGATAAATTCTCAACAGTTACAGACAGTTGCTGATACCCAAAAAACCAGATTGCTCTGCCACTGCAGAACTATGAAACGCAATTCATCAAATTTAAAAACTCTCCTGTGGAAAGCAAAATAAGAAGGAATTTTTTTTTTTTTTTTTTTTTTTTTTTTTTTTGCCATTGAAGTATTTATTTCCAGGTTCTTTCAGTTTTTCTAAATTCTTCTCCAGAAAGGAGGAGAAGCATAGTGGGAAATTTATCCTAGTTTTGCTGCAACTCTGAGATTTCAAAACATGGTAGCAAATTTGTGGGATTTTTTCTCCTATTCATCACTTTTCCCCCAATATCTGGCTCATCCCCAGTATTCATTCTTCTCCTTGTCAACTCACTACTTTTTGCGTTAAAAGGTTTTCATTGCATTCCACTGAACTTCACACAACTTTAAAATCCTCCTCATATATTACCAGAAGTGAAGCTAATACTTCCACAGTTCCAAATTCATCATTAAGTAACAGATAAGTTATTAGGCAAGAGATTGAAGTGCACAGAGGGACATGAAGACCTGGTGGTCACCTGTAGTTTGCTTTTTTTTGGTTGTTTTAAGGAGGGAAAAAAAACCAATTATTTTATCAGAGAAGTAATATTCTCTTGCAAATAATAGTACAGAGGTTATAAGCAGGATGCAAGCAAGAATTACACAATATGCTGTACTTTCCTTTTGGGTGTACTGTTTGAACTTGTTCCATCCAAGCAGTGTGATAGCCTACAATATTAGGATGCTGCAGCCCAGCCAGCACTTTAACTTCTCGTAGCACCTAAAAAGACCAAAAAGAAACAGTATGACTGTCCTTCATTCCGAGTGCTCAGTAAACCCAAAAGAGAACAAAAAATAACAGTTTCTGACAGAGAAAGAACACGTAAAATTATTACAGTAATGAAGAAAATTTGGAAGCTTTAAAACAAATTATTATTTTCATAGTTGCAGAGATGATCAAATTCAAGTTAATAATATGCTTCTTTTAATGGACTTAAATACCTCTCATTTACTTTTTTCTACTAGGTATTGATAGGGTCAAATCTTTAGAAACTCAGTATGCATAAAAAACGTTACTAGTATTTCCCAAAACATCAAAAACGTTAACTGCATTACTAAATTAAATCAGAAGCAGCTAGAGCAGACAGGAAGTTAAAACAGAGATGAAACACAGGAAAAAGAATACCTTCATGCAATCTCTTCTTGTAGCCTTCTTAATGTTAATTTTTTTAATAGCATAGAACTGACCATCTAACTTGTTTCTGACCTGAAAACAATTGCAATAGGAGAAAATTAGATGTTAATGTGTTTAGATTAATGAATTATTAAATCCTTTAGAATGAACTATTTTCTAAAAATTAATTTCTGCACTCCATTCAGATAACCTCTCACCCGTATCAGAGAATGAAAGTGGGATTAGGCCCCAGCTATCTAAGATAAGGATACTCTACTTTTGCCTTCTTTCAGGACTGCAAACATCTAATCCAATCTTTGTGAAATACATAGCTTTACAGCTATCTTTCCATCAATAAAAAAATGCTGATAGGTCCTGATAACTGCTTAAACGGGTTCTCAATAAATCTGTGAGACCACAGCTGTCATTTACATATGGCACATACCACGTGGGGAACCTTAGGCTGGCCATACGCTACAAGTATTTAATACAATTCAACATCGGGTTGGACAGTTTACATTCATATTAAGGCTGCTTTTTTTCAAGCAGCCACAACTGGAACACTGGGGTGTGCAGACTAATCAGTTCCTGTTGCTGTTTTAACTCAATATATCGCAATACTTCACACGAGAAATAAAGAGTTTTCATTCACTTTAAAAGGGTCAAAATACACAAAGTAAAACATCTGATATATCCTGCTTCCGACAAACAGAAAACAGAAACCACAACTGAGCATCTTTTGAAATGAAATGCCAACATCCTTCACATGGATGGAGCATGGATGGAACAGGTTTGCACCTGTTCTATTGGAAAATGAGTATTTTTGTTTTTCCGTTAGAAAAAGAAACAAAACAGCAACTCTAAATTTCAGAGAAAAACTAGATATAAATTGATCAGTTATAAATGGAAGGTAAAGAATACCTTGTATACTTTACCATATCCTCCTTTTCCTAGTCTTGCAACCTCATCAAATTCATTCAAGTATCGTGAAGTCTGTGCTTCAAAGAGAACTTCTTTTTCCCTAATCAAAAAAGTTAGGCTGCATTAAACTAAATTACAACTTATAAGTAAGGTATTACATAGGCTACAGGTGTACACAATCTAGAAATACTATTTACATTACGAAAAGAAGAAAAAATACTTTGACATTAYCATAGTGAATACTGAAAACCATCAGACTGCAACAGCATGCACATGTGCTACAAATCCACACTGTGTGTTAACAGAAATATTAAGATGATTTCTTTAAGTTTATGCCTGATAAATCTTGTTTTCCTGAATGGTGACACTAACCGTGAGAGTTGTACTGAAGAAGGAATTTTCACCAGATCGTTTTGAGAGTTTGGAGAAATTTTCACTTCTTTCTATGTTTCAGAGCCAAATTTGAAATGCAGTATTAATTAAATTCAGAGTGGAGCACAGAACTTTAGGGAGGGAGTTAAGTTTAACATTTCTAAATGCTTTGAATACATACCCAATTATACGAGAATCTCCATTATCAAGTTCCTATGAAAAAACAAAATCCAACATAAAAACATGCCATACAGAGTAACAGGTCTACCACGCCATCGGCACGGACAGTTTAATCAAAATAGAACCTACAACTATGTTCTTAGAAGAAAACGAGGTTACTGATAGCCATTCACATTCTGCAGAGAGCTTCACCAAATTGAAGTATTATTATCCCACCAGTAATCTGCTAACATCTCTCTGCTGGAGAGATTACTGCCCTTTTAGAGTTCTGCTGGCAAACAGGATAAAATGAGGGCTCTAAAATGTGCTTAAGACAAAATTAACTAGCTTAGTTCAAGCAGCGAGATAAGCAAACTGGTCTGATTCAGCCTGAAGCACATCACGCACTATACAAATTATGTCCTCCACTAATATAAATACGAGGGTGTTAACAACTGGAACAGTTAAAAGTTGAAAATGGATGTCTGTCCATTGTCAAAAAAAGCTGTAGCAATACTTAAAACACCTTGCCTGTGTCTATAAATATTTTTTTAAACATTTTTTTAAATTATTATTATTATTTAATAAGGAACAAAATATTGCTGGCTTCACAAGCTTTGGTTTGCACCTATAGAACCAGAACATGCCATCCCAAACAGCTAAGGTAGAATGGGAGTACCATTTTGTATAATTATTGAAAAGACCCAATCCAATACTAAAAGAACGCCCAAACAAAAGCTTCTTTGGATGCAATGATGTGTTAATTCCTTAATGCAGAGCTTGCCAAAGAAATTTAACAAAGCTTACCCCATTAAGTATTTGTCGATTAGCTGCTTTCATTAGTTCAGTAATAGCTCTATTATGCTGCAGTCTTACAGTACTAAATTCATCACAGAAGGCAAAAGGAGAGAGCAACCCTGTTCTTGTGAAAGCCTGACGAAGCACTGTACAAAGGAACAGAGAAAGGTCACATTAAATAAAGCCTGCCAATAAGACCATGTAAACAGTTGTTGTTTTTCAAATGAGTATTTGAAAGATAGTGCATCTGAAAAAATGAACAGTCACTCCTACTCTACTGCCTTTTCCTACACTCTTAGCAATAAAAACTAATTAAATCCAAACTAGAGCTGCTCTGTGGGAATCCCTTTGCGTAATACAGTTATTTGCCATACCCTTCATGGTCACAACTGCATCTCCTCTTCTCCCTTACCTCAGCAGATGAATTATACAAACACCCACCCATTCACTTACTTGTTACCCTTGGACTAATTTTGATCAGTGAAAAGAGAAATTCAAAGCATGTTCACAATTATGAGGACACGTTTATAATAAAAAGTGGTAATGTCAAGATTTTCTAATTCACATACAAACTCATACATTTGTGCACATACTCATAGTAAAGAATGAAGTCACTCCCTTCCATCCCCCCCAAAGCACCACATCTTTCTCAGTTGGAGTAAAACAACGCTGTGGCAGACAAAAACCTAACAAATACAGGAGATGGGTGCAACTGTGAAGATGCTACAAAAATGTACTTAAAAGTTTTAGGAGTTCCAAGGTCTTAAAACAAACTTGCTCATAAGAGTTTTTTTAAGATGTTTCTTTGGTACCGGTATTTCAAAAATCAGCCTATTACTTTATCTTTTAAAGGAGATAAAATTTATTGAAAGTGAACCCTCAAGAAATCAGGAATTTTGCTACACAAGTCTTATGGACACAGTTACACACACCAGAAAAGTGGGAAAAACCCACCCCTGCCAACATGAATATACCAGCCAAAACCACAAAACAGATACGATTACTGCAATATGTTTTTCTTTTATTCATCAGGTTTATTCCACTTGGGAAACTGGTTTAAACTATACCAGTGGAGGAACGTCATCTTCCATAGAAGTACAGTGGGAAGCCAAGCAGCTACATACTTTGGAAGATGCCCAGGTTGGTTTTTTTTGTTCCTCTCCCAAAAGGAAGAAATTTGGTTGGGTTTTCTTCCCTGATATTTTTGGTTTTGATAGAGATAATAGTAAGACCCAGGGCCAAAAATCTACATCAGACTTCAAGAACAAAAAAATGACAGTTGTCTGCACTGTTGTTACTGGATGCTATAAATGGCTTCAATTTTAAGTATAAGCAATATATTAGATTTTATTTGCTACAATCATGTATAATAAGGAGAAAAACCTTGGAGTTTTTTTCTCAAATGCATTAAGTATGTGCCTAAATGAACAAAATACCTAAGGTAAGTCACCTACCAAAAAGACAGATTTCAAAAGAAACACTTCACACTTAAAAATCAAGCTCCCTGAATTATATCAAAAGACTTTAGGGGAAAATAAAGGACTTAAAAAGGTATTTACTCTGATTTTCATGCACCATAATTTTGAAAGATTCAGTGAAGACTATGCTACAGCTATTTCTTGATAAATATTTTTATTAAATTCCTCTTCTATCTGTGTTTTTAGATCAGATTTAACAGTTAGATAATTTACCCTGCTACCCTTCTCATGATGCAACTCACATGATTTAGCTGGACAGAACTGTCTGATCCTTGCATCTACAACAATATTCTGTTACTGTTTTCAGAAATAAGACAGGTCCTCATTCCCAATTAAGTTGATTCAGGGTATTCATCCTCTTCGCAGAATTACTCTTGTCCCAACGGGATGAGCTTTGTATTGATATTACACTGTAATTCTGCAGAGAAGAATCTGGCATATGTTGCAGTAAGGCCGTTTAAGAGACAGGAAAGAACTACTCTTACTAACTTTGGAACAAACACCTCGAATGAACGGGGTTGTGCGTGTACATGTGGCAGAGATGCTCCAGCAGCGACACAAGCAGCAGCTGGTTTTGGATGGTCGAAGTGAAATTCACAAACTTTTGCGACCCGTTTGCAACTCGCAGCTCCGCCGGCACATCCGATTCTGGAAAAGGACAGGCAGACGAATGAGTTTAGGTCTCAGTATAAGCCTATTTACCAACACATCAAAACCACATGCGAACCCACACAGCTTCAGCACAACTCTGGCTCACAAAAAGGCACCACATGAGCTGCCACTGAGCGAGAAGCTTAAGACACTAATTAGGAACCTAATTATAATTTATTTTTATAAGTGCATTTATATGCACTTAAGAAGCTAACCGGAGAGGACAAGGCTCTCCCCGAGGGAGGGGGAGCTCCCACAGCGGCCGCAGGGCAAGGCGCGCTGCCAAGGGCCTGCCCGCTCTTGCATCACCCCCCGCGGCTGCCGCTTCCTCGAGGCGATGGGGAAGGAAGCGAAGGAGGATGGCGGCGGTTCTACCCTCCCTCCCACTCTGCCAACCGGGGGGAGCCGGGGGCCCCGCCGCCACCCGCCGGAAGCGGGGGGACCTCCCTGCTCCCCCACACCTCCCGCAGAGGACGGGGCTGCGCCCGCGGGCCCCGCTTACCGTCGAAGCGCGGCTCCGGGCTCTCCTCAGGAAACTCGATGGCGGGCGGCGGCACGCGGGGGGCCGCGGCCCTCGGCGGGAACCCGCCCCGCCACATGCCGGGCGCTGGGGTCCCGGCCTTCGCTCCGGCCGGCGGGGCCCGCCCGCCTCCCTGTGGGCGGCCCCGGGGGCCGGGCCAGCGTCTATGGCCGCTCTTTGAGCGCAGAGCAATAAAACATTAACTGGAGGAGTAAATCGGAGCGGGGCAAATACGGCCCTGAAGGCAGAGACGGGCGGGAAGGCTACAGCCGAGGAAGGAGCTCGAACCGAAGCTTCGCCGTGGGGAGCTGCGGCGTCCCCTCACGCAGTGGGACTGGCGGAGACCCCTTACCTCCGCGCGGGGCTGTGGCTCCCCGCATCGCCCACGAAGCGCCCGGCGGGGCCCCCAGGCCCGCGCCGCCGCCTCAGCCCCGCGGGAGCCCCCTCGTCGCGGCGTCCCCAGCCCCTCGCCCTGACCGGGGGTCGCCGAGCCCCCTCTAGCGGCTCCCGGCAGCGGCACAGGGGCGGTGCTGGTCCCCGTGTGACCCGGAGGAGCTCGCTTCTCCCCCCCGCCGCCGCCGCCGCCTCCTTTCCTCCCCCCGCCCGCTTGCCCGGCCGGCGCCGGGCCCCGGATGCAAGAGGCCGGCGGAGGGACGTCATTGTTCCCCGACGGGCTGTAACAGTAGGCGGAGCGGGCCGGGCTGAGGCGGGGGCTGCGGCGAGGGGGACCCGGCAGCGCCGAGTCAAGCGGGGCCGAGCCAGGTAATGGGGCTGGGGGGGAGAGTCGGGCCTGGCGGCGGCCTGGCAAAGCCCGGCAGCGCCGCGTGCGCCTGCCTGCCTGGAAATCAATGGGCCGGGGGGGAGGGGCCGGCCCGGGAAAGGGAAGGGAAAGCGACCGGCGGGAGCAGCCGGCTCAGCCCAGCCCAGCCCAGCCCAGCCCAGCCCAGCCCGCCGGGGCGCCGGCCGGGCGCTCGGCCGCTGCCCTCCTGGCTGGCGGGCAGCCGGAGGGGGTGGGACCCCCGGGTGGGGCGGGGCGCCGTCCCCAGCACGCGGCGGAGGGACCCAGCCCCGCCGCCGCCACCACCCCCTGGGCCGGCGGGACCGGCCCCCTCCCAGCGCGGCGGGGGGTGGCGGTGCCCGGCGCGATGCCTCCGCTCCGCGGCCGCCTCCTCCGTTAGGCGCCGGGGTCCCGCCGGCGCCCGCCCGCCGCCTGCCTCTCCCTCCTCCTCCTCCTCCTCCTCCTGCCGGCGCGGGGACTCGGCGTTGCTTCCCCGCGTCGCGGTGCCGGCGGGAGGGCGGCCGGGATCCCCTTGCCCCGAGTCCCGCGGGGTGAGCGGCGTTGTTCCCCGCCCGGCGCGGCGTTGTTCCCCGCTCGGCGAGGCGGCGGCTCCCCGCGGGGCCTGCCGCCTCCCGCTCGGAGGGTCCGGGTTCGATTCGTCTCCCCTTCCCGCCCCCCCCGGCGCCGGCTCCCCCCGCCCCCCCCGCCGGTTGCCATGGGCACGGAGTCGCCGTTGGGCGATGCCTGCCGCGGTCCTGCCTCCGGACGGTCTGTAAGGCGCGGGCTCGGGCTCGGGCTCGGGCCCGGAAAGGTAAAGACGGGGCGGGGAGGGCGGGCGCTGAGGCGGTGCGGCACGCCGCTGGGCCTGCCCCCAGCTGGGCAGGGAGCCGCGGGGCCGGGGTTGCACGATGGCCCGGCGGGGCCGGGGCGGAGTGTGAGTTGGAGGGAGGAGGGCGAGGCGAGGTGAAGCGGAGGCTCCCTCAGAGCCGTTTCCCGGCTGCCCTCGCCTGCGTGTCGGGGTCGGTTTTGTTTTGTGTGTGTTTGGGCTCTTACCGCTCCCGAGTGCGGACATGTTGCGTGCAGGCGTGCAGCGCCTGTCCGCGAAGGCGGCCTTTTATCTTTCGGTGTCAAAACGTTTTCAGGAACCAGAACCCTTCAGAAAGGCAGAACAGGGGGTGACCGTGTTGGTGCCTCAAGCTTAGCACTGGTAATAAAAGGGCGTCGGAGGCGGACGGTTTGATTTTTAAACAGGGATACCGTGGGGCGTTAAGGGACGCAGGGGTGGTTCGGAGCCCGTCTGAACACGTTGYGGCCGGGACGAGGCGCCGAGGGGGGCACCGGGGCTGCCCGCGCTGCTCCGGCTCCCGGGCGCCCGCGGTCTCCAAAGTCGGTGCCGCCACAAGAAACGCCTGCGCCGAGGAACTCTGCTGGCCTCCGCGACACCGGGGCAAAGAGTGTTTAAAGTTATCTGTACTTCACGTACAGAATTGGCTTCCAATTAAGGGTGAAGTGACAATTAATTTCGCGTTTCCTGGCTTGGTGGCTGGATTATTTTTTAATGAAAGCAAACCTAGCGCGGCGTGTGTGTGTTTGGGGTGTTTCTTCTTTTCCTTTTTTTTTTTTTTTTTTTTTTTTTTTTTTGCTTACAGTAGCGTTGCAGTGTGGAAGTGTAGTTTGTAATTTAGAGATGTAAACGTCCCTGGTCTTCATATCTATGCTATAGTAGTTTTCTATTGCTCCTTTTTCTACCTAGGTATTTTTGTGTGTGTATGTTATTTTTTTACAATCACTGCTGAAAATGTTTGTTTTGTAATGAGGTAAATGCATAATCACTACTTCCCGGTTAAACGCAGTTTTGTGAATGGGATCTTGTATAAAATCTTCTTGAGCTGTGATTTATTGTATGCAAAGTGGAGACCAAGTATAAATATTTAGATCCAAGTCATAGCTGACGTGTTTTGTAATGAGACTGCTGAAAAAATCTAAACAGTGCTGATGCAAAACTCCAAATGGGAGGAAAGTAACTGTTTTATCAGTTTCACTTTTCAGTATCATACTGGGAAAAGTCTATTATGACGTCCACACAGGGAAATAACACTCAATACACATGACAATGTAAATTTATGTTCAGCAGTGGTATAGGAACAGAATCTGTATGTATGTTGAACCATGGGAGAAGAAAAAATATCAGTGTTTATAGGTTTTGTACTACTTTGTCAAAGAGATGTTATGTCCAAATTAAGAATTATCTTGACGTATTTTGAAAACGTGGTGGATCTGATTTATACTTACTAGCATTGATATTTGCTGTTGTATAGCGCTTGATATCTGGTAATGTATCATTCATTTGTCAAAAATAAATTAAAAAATACGTAAGGCTTACCTCGTTGGTCAATATAATGCTCAAGCTTTTTTGTGATAATATTCTTCTGTTTGTCTTTCACTGCAGTCTTGATTCTGATTTTTGTCCTGCAAATATGTTTTAAATATGTTGTTGAAACACTTTCACTTTCAGTCGGAAAAAGGAGATGCCACTGGTATCTGCAATTTGAAGACTGGATCTTACCTGAAAATCACTGAGTCCAAGAACTGTCATCTTAGTCTTCCAAATGGACAAGGATGTCTTCATTTCTCAGTAAAATGAGAGGGAATTTTCCAGTTTTGTGTATTATCTTCTCAGAAATAGAAAATGTGTATAGAGTGGATTTTAAATTGAAAATTTAAAGGGAAAAAGATCTAATTAAAGGCTTTGCACATAATTTGTCTTTTGTGGGACTAGAAGTTCTCTAATTTACTGTGCTTTGTTTAACCTACCTTAAGTTTTATCAATAGCAATCAAGTTGTGCCATAAATCTGAAACTGCTTTATACTTTGTTCTCTCAGTTATTTCAGTATAACAAAGCAGCTTATGTTTTAAACCCTCAGTTAAGTTTATAGTTTCCCTAAACTTAAAAAGGCCCTACGTGCTGTAGTAAGATAGTAGCAAAAATTTACATCTAGAAATTGATAATTGATCATATAATTATTCAGCAGCTTACTATGCACACACAATTACACGTATTTAAAGAGGTATCATCTTGAAACCTAATCAGCATTTTTAAAAGGACTTAATATCAGTTATTGCCTTTGTCCTTGAGGGCTGAGGGTTTGTTTTGCTTTCTTTTACGTTCAGCATTTCCTTTTTATAGCTCACATTCTTCTGTTGTTTTGCCAGGGAAAAATGTACAACTTTCCGTAAATAGAACTGAAGAAGATGCTTTTTGGTTCATCTTCTCGGTTGATAGTAAGAGTTGTAAATGTGACAGGTGCAAAATACCACAAGTACTGCTGCAAAAATTGTATCCAAACAAAATTTCTTGGAGGGGCAGAAGAAACCCAGGCAGAAATAAATTTACAAGTGTTTTCTTGCTCTCCTTTCCCAAGATTTCTCAGAGCTGTATCCCATCCTCTGTGTCTCAGAGGTGTGTGGTTCCCAGGAGTGAAAAGATGGGCCAAACAGCTCCTCCTGGATCTCAACAGGCCAGCACTTGAATGTGCCACTGCTCACAGCTCCCTTTAAAAAAAAAAAAGGTCTTCATAACTGTAATGGATTAAAATCCCATGAAAGTGTAAGAAATGTCATCAGTCACCAGCTCTGCAGAAGTTAAAAGTAATATTGATACAGTTTTGATGGAAAATTCTTCTTTGTGTGTTTAGATTTGGGTTGGGTTTGTTGGTTTTGGGGGTTTTTTTGGTTTTTTTGGGTTTTTTTTGTTTTTTTAAATCATTCTTATCAGCTATTTAGTTCTTCAAGTTATTTCTTTGTGACTAAGTGACAGGATTTCTCCTTTTCTTTCTGGAATGCTTCTTGACGTTCTTCTGTCAACCAGAACTTTTGCCTTTGTTACAGATATGAACAATGACCATAGTTAACAAGCCAAAATCTTCAAAATCTAAAAAATCGTCATCAAGGCGGTCTGACAAATCTAAGAAACCCCGTACTAAAAAAATGACGTCACGCACCGCAAATCTGGGCCGGGTACCACCTGCAGAAGATCCAAACAAAGTCTCTGTGGACAAAGGACCTGGAGGTGCTATTTATTGTAGATCATCTCAAAAATCTAAGCCTTTTGCCCAAAGAGATCTAGGTAAGCGTGTCTTTTGTCCTCCCCSCTTTTTCTTTAAAACAAAAGTAGAAAATGCAGTTCTTATTTGTTGCACTGCTATAAAATGGCTATGACGAATAAAGCCTTCAGCGGTAGACTTCAGCTTTGTGAATCTCCTAAGGCAACTGAAGTGACTGGTGTTGCAAAACTTAGAAAACTAATCTATTTACAATCTATTTATAACTTAGTTTTGATCTATTTACAATCAATTACAGGGAGCTTTTTATAATACACAGACTTACCCAGGTCTTTTCTGTTAACGCAGAGAAAAGTACATTTTACCATTGTTGTTCATGGCTTTTGTTATTCACAAGTCTTTGAATGATAACACTGCTCAGGAAGAGATGTGATATCTATAGGGTTACCTTCCGTGCTAGTTACTTGCTTATTTTTCTGTCTTAGTTCTTAAATTTATTACCATATAATTACAAGTGTAAGTTTGTGGTTTAAGTTACAATAAGGAAAAAAACCAATAATTGAATTAATAATCAGATTAAAGACTATAGAGGGAGAGAAACCTGGCAAAAGTTACTAAAAACGGAGTGGTAGTTTTTCTTCCATTAGAAGAATTAAAACAGGTGAATAAACTATTGTCCAAAACAGCGTGTTGACCAGCAAATTCGAGTGGCAGTGTTAAAGCTGTGCGTCATATGTTTTTGTGTTTTGGAGTATACCTGGTTCTTCTGGGTGCTCCTGCAGAATGCTGCTTTTTAAATATCCTTTTTAAGACAAAAATAATACATCTCTTTTAAAATACAATTTTCTTACAGTTGTTAATGACGGAATTGCCCCGCCACAAAGGATTCTTTTTCCACCTGAGAAAATTTGTATGGATTGGCAACAAACGCAAAGTGTTGGAGTTGGACTGCAGAATCTTGGCAACACGTGTTTCCTTAATTCTACTCTACAATGTTTAACCTACACGCCTCCTCTCGCCAATTACATGCTTTCTCTTGAACACACCCAGTCATGTGAGTACTTTCTAACATTATTATAAATATGTTGGACAGCTCTGAAGGTGAAAGAACAACAGTGATTCTGTGAAGAAAAGTCTTAGTTGTCCTGTTTTATCTGTAGAAGCTGGCTTTGAACATCTCTTAAAGGTCTTTTCCAACCTAAGTGATTCTATGAGTCTATGATTACATTAGCAGGAGGCACAGAATTGCATTTAAAGTGCATTTGTTCATTTAATGCACCATGGTGAAACTTCAAAAAAAGATGATTTCTTGCTTCGTGTGGATAATGAAGTGCATTGTAAAGTAAGGCATTTGATGAACATTTGGCATTTGGGTTTCCTGCTGGTAGAAAGGTGATAAAATTTAGGATGTTGGTGTCATAGATTCTTAGTCTTCGCAGCCTAGATACTGTAATGCACTAGTACTGCAATAAATGATACGTTCACTGTTGACCCATTAAAAAAAAAAAAACCAACACCCTAGAAAGCACTACGAGCTAATTTCTTATGAACTCAAACAGAAATTTGTGTGGGACTGTATGAAAATTTAGGCTGATTTTATTCTAAATAAAATTTTGTATTTTTTAAACTCTTGAATTTGTGTTCTTTGAATTTCGTTTTTATACTTGAATTTATTTAAGCCTAGGAGCCTCTTTTCATATCCATATATGTGTATTTTTACAAAGGCACCTGTATGCTTTCTAGTCTGGTATCTTAGTATTTATTCCTAGAAGTTTATCTGTGTTTTCTTACCATATATAAAAATTATTTCAGCTAAGAATCCTGTTGAAAAAAGGAGGGCAGAAATACTAATACATACACTATAATCTTTCCTTTCTCCCAGAGGATTCTTAGCTCTGTGTCATGTAGCTCACCTAACAGCAGTGTGCTGAAAATAACACACATTCTCTCTTAGTGCTGTATCATCGATGTCAATATTGTTTCCTCACATATTCTGCAGTCTGTGGAGTTCACATTCCTGTCAGCCTGCAAAAAAAATGACATTGCAATAGTTACTTAGATTTCTCATCAGAAAATGCACTTTAATAAGACTTAATCGACATTTTTATTCTATGCAGTTCTGCGTAATAAAATGTCACAAAACTGTTGGGATATTGACACCTTAGGAGAAGAGAATGTAGCATGGAGAGTGGACATTGTACCTATAACTTAAAGATTATTGGGTTTTTTAGGTTTTTTTGTAGCAATGTATATTTGACTAGACTGGGATGCTTTCTTCTTTCACTCTTCAGGTCATGAAGAAGGCTTCTGTATGATGTGCACGATGGAAACTCACATTAACCAGGTCCTGTGTTGCTCTAATAATGCCATCAAACCTACATCTGTTATCAATGGCCTTAAAAGTAAGTCATTTCAGATGGTTTTATTTTTTTATATTTTTTAATTTTTCAAAGAATTGTTTGATGCCTATAGATGATTTTGATACTTTAAAGAAGAGAGATTTTAGAAATACGAGTTTTCTTTCATTTTATATGAGATAAATATAATAACCCTCTTATTTAATAGGAATAGGAAAACATTTCCATTTTGGCAGTCAAGAGGATGCACATGAATTCTTATGCTTCACTGTTGATGCTTTGCAGAAAGCTTGCTTAAATGGAAGCACCAAGTAAGCATGAACAAATTAACTTTTAAATGTTCTCTAGCCCCTCTTACTCCTTTATTTACTATCATAAATTAAAATCTATGTCCTTGGTTTTCATAAAAAGAAAAACTGTTTGAAGAGTTAACTCTGTGCCTTAAATCTTCTGAGGTCCGATTATAATTTATTTCCAGATTGGACAGATCCTCTCAAGCTACCACACTTATTTATCAAATATTTGGAGGATATCTAAGATCCCGAGGTACTTTTTAAAAAATCTTACTGTCCTTCGAACTGGTCTCTGTCTTTTTGTCTGTCTGTAGTAAAGGAGTTTGTAGTTTGACTGAAGTAATATGTATTAATAATTTAAATTTGCACAGTTATTCTCCTTCACATATTGTTAAGCATTTGTATTTTGATTCCAGTAAAGTGCTTGAACTGCAAAGCAGTTTCGGATACGTATGAGCCATTCCTCGACATTACTTTGGATATAAAGGTAAGATGTTTTGTGAATATTGGTCGAGATGTGTAAAGACTTGTAGAGCTTTCTAAAATAAACTCATTTTACTTAAAAACATACACTGTTAAAACAAAAGAGCTTGGTGGTGGATGGGAGTGGATTGGACTTTGTTCTTCTGTGGAAGCCATGTAAATGGTCTCCATGTTTGCACTGGATTTAGGCTGGAAAAATAATAGTTGTATCTACACAAACAATGATACTATCATACTTCTCGATTATTCTACTTCAATATACATCTATTGTTAGACTGATGGGTTTGATTGTTCTCCTTACTGATGCCGAAGCATACCACAGATGCTGTCTGTAGTATTGCAAAATTTATTCATTTCAAAGTAGAATCATTTTCAAATGAGGTAAATGCTCAGCATACTCTGTTTCTGCCTCCTCCTTCACAGTGTTTGCTGGTTCACAGTAGGTCACTTAAGTATGAACTAGCAAGGTTCTCTCATAAACTACTAGTAAGTGTTTGAAATTTTGCATTTCCAGTGACTTAGTGCTCTACTTTCTTACTCATCCAGGCAGTTACATCTGTCACCAGAGCTCTAGAACAATTTGTGAAACCGGAACAACTGGACGGTGAAAATAGCTATAAGTGTAGCAAGTAAGATTATTACTAATTACATCTTAATACAAGATACACGTTTAATGTATTGCATGACTTAGAGCATAAGTTATCTTTTGACTTCGTTTAGAAATAAGATAATGAGACACAGCTCTCCATTGTTCTTTTGTTTAGTTTTGTTTATACAACTAATACACTGAAATCATTCAAAGCTTGGAAAATAATACATTTGTTTCTAAGAGAGTAATTTTGTGTTTCTGTTTGAATATTTGGAAATACATTATAAGAATTGTGGCCATTAGCTCACATTAGACTTTTATTCCTAGTATTGTCTACACTGGGGCTTGTCAGCCTTCCTAAGTGTGAAGTTGCACACTGAAATATTCATATGGTCAGAAGTTAAAAGGTGTGTCCGATAAGTAGTGGTGAGCTGAAGCACAGAGCAACGGACAACGATTTGGGGTGGGAGGCAACATCAACTTCCTGAAGCTCCTAGTGTTCACTGTGAAACAAAGTGAGATTGGGTCTCGGTGAATGTGAACAGACTCAGTGATAATTAACATTAGCAACCTCTGCTGGCTCATTGAACAATGTCTTGCACAGTTCTTGAATTGTAAAACCTGTGAACTACTGTTGTCCGAAATGAGCGACCCTAAACCTAACCTATGCTTAGTGAAAGCATATGGAGTTAATATGTCCTATATGCTAATCAATATGTAAAATGTTTCTACGTATGTAAGAGCATTGAACATTTGTATAAGATATTTTGGCTAAAGAAGTTGTTATTCCAACACACACTTAGAAAAGCAAAGACTGCCAGGCTTGGTTCTGTAACATTCCTGTCTGATCCTTCTAAATGAAAAATGCAATACCTGCTTTTTGTTGTTAGAAAACTGTAAGTTAATTAGTACATTGGAATGCAGATGTTGAACAAAGAGCATCCAATAGGCTATTACAACAATTTAATCCCAGGTTCATTTTAGTCTGTGCATCCCAGCAAGCAACATGTAATGTATGAAGAATTCTCATAGTTTACAGATTATGGCTGAGGAAGAGTAAGATAACTGTAATAAGCATCTCACATCTGAATTGCATGATCCTTCATTAATGTGGGGTGTGATCAGTTTTGTCACACATAAACCCAGAAGTTTCAGTCTTTTTGTGAGTTTAAAAAGAAAGGTTTAGCATATGTACGGTATCTTTTCCATTGCTGTAAACTATTCTGTTACTTCTAAGTTTTTTCTAATTGGCGTTTTCCTTTTCTTTTCTACCATGAATTTTTCTAATAAAGATTACTGCCTCAAAACTTTGTATCTAATGACAAGTTTCATAGAAAAAAAATTTTTTTTTTCTCTTCCTTATTCTGGGTGGGTCTCTTTTTTTGTTCATAGGCATTCTCCATCAGTTTGGAATTCTCTGCCTTGTATTTTGACATCAGAATTTGAAAAGATACTATTTAATTCTTTCTATTTGTTAACTATCAACATCTTGATGATGTAAACTGACACGTTGCACTCTTTCTCTGTGCTAGTGGTTGAATTTCAGGGCTTACTCTGTATGGCCTACCTTTGAGTGCACAATGCAACAAACTTACAATGAGCAATTTTGTTTCAAAGGACTGCAGGTGGTTTCAGTGTCTTTCCAGGCAACCTCAGTACATGAAGACTTACTACTGTCCAATGTCTCCCTCCTGCAGAATGACTGTTTCCTTCCGTTGTATTTTTTATGTTGATATATGATCCATTTTGGAGATTATTTGCAGTTTCTAGTCCTGAGGACCGAGACTCTCTTGTTCCACTTTTAATATTTGCATTCCAGCAGAAAGCTGAAAGAATGTATCCAGGACGTGTTCAAAATAGCCACTTTGGTATAACAAGAAATGGTACCTTGCCTTATGTTCTGGTGATGTGCTCTAGCAAGAGATTCCTGGTCCTGCTTCGTGCCAAGTTGTTGGGAAGCCTTACTTTTTTGGCATAACAAAGATACATGTTCAGACATTTGTTTGGCTATCAAAAGATAATGTTCTAAATCCTTTATTCTTTGTTCTGTAGAGCTGTCCTCTTATATCCTGCTATCCTCTCTCTATTAACAAACCTGAAATGCAGTGTATGGATTTATGAAAAGAAAAAAACATATTATGCAAGTAAATATCATTCAAATAGCATAAGCATGTGTGAGAGATGAAAACTTGTTTGACTTTTGGGGGGGGGGGAAGAATATGCTGTTAAACATTTGTCTGTGCTTGTTTTTAAGGTGTAAAAAGATGGTTCCTGCATCAAAGAGGTATACGATACATCGTTCTTCCAACGTTCTCACAATATCACTGAAAAGATTTGCAAATTTTACAGGTGGAAAGATCAACAAGGTATATTTACAGCTGTAATGCCACTTTATCTTCTTGGAATGGGAGATTGCCCAAAGATGAATACTCATTCAAAAGTCATTAATGTTTGCAGGCAATAACTATAGACTAATAACTATAGTCTAAGAAAAGTTGATATAACAACTATGGCTTCTTCTTTCTTTTTTAATAACGATGAAGTTCCTGTGTGACCATAAGAATATATCTTACTCTTAAAGAGCTAATTCTGTAGAAAACAGTTCTCTGCAACTTATTACATGTTGTTTATGAGAATAGTTATTTTTAAATGAATCAAAAAATATATAATCCTAGTCTGTGTTTTTAGAAGTGTTTTTCTCAGGCTATTCCACAAAGTATTTGAGGATAATTTTTGAATCTTCTTGGTCTGTGTTTAGGATGTAAAATATCCTGAATATTTGGATCTTCGAGCATATATGTCCCAATCAATTGGAGAACCACTCATCTATGCTTTATATGCAGTTCTTGTACATAGTGGTTTCAACTGTAACGCAGGACACTATCTCTGCTTCATAAAGGTAGATATCAGCTTGATTTCTAACAGGGTAAAATCTGTGCTGACAAAGAAATTAAAATGTTACTGGTAGCCACTGTTCTTAGGGGAAAAGGTTGCATTGTATGTTTTGTTTGATTTGTTTTGGTATGTTTTGTTCTGTAGTGTTCTATCTGTGATGTCATCTGGAAAACATGCAATTCATCTAACGATATCATTGTCTTTATTTGCAGGCCGGTAATGGACTTTGGTATCGAATGAATGATGCCTCAGTAGACCTTTCTGATATCAAAACAGTTCTCAATCAGCAAGCTTATGTACTTTTTTATATCAGGTAATAACAAATACTAAATGTGTTCAGAATATATGTACTTTCCCGTTATTGGTATTTTTCTTCTTTTCAAGTGTTTGTCTTTCTGTCCTAGGAAAAGATTACTATTTGTATAATTCAGTTCTGTCTAACCTGAAATTCCCCATGTCATTTATTATCTTTCATTGCTTGGCCTTAAACTGCTGCACTTGTGTACATTGCTATATATCTGCTCTCTGTAGCTGGCTAATTTAGAAAAGGGGAGAAATTAAGGCCATAGATGGTGTAAGGATGAGTTACTGCTCTGAAAAGGATAGTCATTGTAGGAAGACCATTTCCTAATTTTCACTTTGCCGTCTTGGTTAAGTCTTCCGTATATGTCTTCTGTGTCACATAAACTGTTCCTATAAAATTGTAGGATGGAGTTTAATCCAAGAATAGGCTGAAAGAAAAACTCTAAACTAAGATCACTGCTCTTTTCCCAAGGCGCTATGATTTGACACTTGGAGAACGTGCTTTTTACTTACCAGCACCGTCTTATCCCCGCTCATTCCTTGGTCAGCGGGGGGCTAATAGTAAGCAGGCTGGATTTATGGGACCACGACTTCCTCCTCATATGATTAAGGTAATTTGAGGGGAGTAGATAATGGCACCAAATTGATAGTGGTTTTTGGTTTTGGTGTGGGGTTTTTTTTGTTGTTGTTTTTTAGCATCTGAGTTTTATTTTCCCTCCCACACTGCAGCTTTGTTCACAGCCCTCATGCTACAGCCAGAATTATTCAAACAGTGGCTAATCTTAAATTGTGCGGCCATGCTACTTCATTACTTTATACTTCCAGCTCAGCTTTCTAAAGCACTGAGCACTAGGCTCTTGAGACAATTTAAGTAGTCTATTAATGCTTAAATGATTTAAAAAAAAAAAAAAAAAAAAAAAAAATTTTTTTTTTGCCCCATCAGTGTCACTTTAGCTGAGACAGTGAAAACAAATTATCTTGTTCCTGAGTACCAGAACAATTATTCCAGTGTTTTCAGGGAATGTTTAAAGGGGAAAATAAATATATTTGGGAATAGCTTTAGTCAATGTTAAGTTGTTTGGGGTGGGTTTCAAAAATGATGCTCATCTGATACCAATATGCAGTAATCCAAAAGCAGGAATTAAACACACTTGTTGGACTTACATTTGTATTTGAAGGGGGGTGTTTTTTCTTCTTAGGTGTTGAGGCAATTTGTAGAAATATTTATTAGGAGAATTTCATGTTTTAAAACTTTAAATGCTGTGTGTTTGCACATATCCATCTTGCAATCTCTTCTTTTTAAATACAGAATTCAAGTCGTTTAAATGGAAATGGACCCCTGAAAGAGGATCCAAATACTGTTGGTGTCACCCTAAAAAGGCCGTCTTCAGCTCCACCAACAGCTTGTGTTCAAAACTGGGCAATTACCAGGCCTTCAATTACTGATCCATCAAAAAGCCAGAAGATCACTATCAGTATTCATAACAAATTGCCTGCACGTCAGACTGTGTCGCAACCTGACTGTCTTAGCAGTGCTGCGGAGGATGAGGATCTAAGCAAGCCTGTTCCTTCATCCACAATTACAAATTCTTCTGCAGCAGAGTCTACCTCAAACACATCTTCAATGTCAGTTGCTACTAACGTTTCCAAACAGGAAGTTCCTGATGAAATTTTTGTTGAGCCAGCAGTGAATGGAAATCCTAAACTCGGCTCTGATAACGCAGTCCCTTACGGTGCAGAATCTTCAGGAAAATCTGAGGAGTCGAAGGGCTTGTTTAAAAGGAATTGCAACATAATATCGTCTAATGGAATTTTGATTGGAAAGGTGGTCTGTACATTGCAGAATTCCCATTCTTCCTGTCAGAATGCTGAAGAAGAAAGATCCCAGCATGAGCTGCCAAAAAAATGATTCACTAAATGGTGCTATTAGTTTAGATAATGAATCTAAAGAAAATGGACTGAAACTTGATGATTCCACTTGYCAAGTCCAACCTGTTAAACCTTCTGAGATTTTCTTTTCTAAAACAAATGGATTGCTTGAAACAGTGAGTTATGTTTGTTCCATCTAGAATTTCTCACCTATGATGTATTTGGTATTCAGGAGCATTACAATGTTCCTAATTCATGTGAAATACTGAGAAAATACACAGCACAAATTTCATCGTAACGCTTTGTGCTATTATCCCGTTAGAATTTGCAGAGCTGAGCTGACATATGAGAACATGTCAACTTAAGAGAAGCTCAGCTGAGATAATACTTCATAAGTTTCATAAATATATTTGAGGGGGGTGATGTGTAAAATGGGGATAGTGCATATAACTCAAAGTGGTCTTGTTTAACATCTAATGTAGAAATTTTGCAAATAGTAGTTTTCTACTAACGATAGTATTTTTTCTGTCTGTTAACTTCTACGTTTTAATTGTAGATGCCTATAGCTTTGTCACCGGTTCCTCAAGAAATAATCTTAGAATCTCTCACATACAGCCAGTTGAACAGCTTGTCAGAGGAAATAAGGTAAAATGAGTACACTTTGATTAAAACAGGATTCCATACAAGTTTATCATTGTTTTACCTGTCTACTAATACTATTTAATAGAAAGATTTAAATCAGTACAGAGAATTCCACAGTGTACATCTAGTGTTGCAAACATCAGCACTGAGCATATATTATTCTGATATTAAATAGAGGCGGATGCCTCTTGGAAAACTTTTGGTTCTTCATAGAATGTTTTTCCATTTCTTTCCATTGTCTGGAATACTTTTTCTATTCCTCTTTCCCTTTTTTTCCATCCTAGGATGTGTGAATGTAAATTCCCACCATCTGCTCTCCCGTTTGGGAGAGAGAGGGAAATCCATGTGTTCACTTTTTTCTAGCTGGGGGAAGAAYAAATATAGCGGTTTTGGCTATTGATGTGATTCAGAGCAGCAAGTGGAGGGAGATGGATGTGCTTGGTGTGGGTTTTTTTAATGCAATATTTGCAGAATCAAGAGAAAAAAACCACCTTCTCTGGGAGCTGAGGAAGGTGTAAGAATAGATTTCTAAAGGTAATGTCTTTCAGAGTTCTCCAGTAGCGACCAATTTTTTTTACTTAAGGGGATTTTACTCCTAACATTCATCTTTTAAATGGACTTTTTCAAGTGAAAAACATGTTTTTATTTTGTGCAGTGTCCCTGGACCTCAGAAATCTTCTTAGAATGGTGCTTTTATGGAAACTGTAGTGATGGAAGCACTGTTTGCCTACGAAGAATCCAGGAAGGTTCCTTCCAACTTTAGCTGTGAGGTTGAGAATCTTTTTACTCAATCAGATTCTGAAACCATTTCTACCAAAGAAGAAGTTGCTGAAAGTATTATAGCTGATAACGCGCATCCCAATATCAATGGTCAGCACAAGGTCAGGAAAAAATCCTTGGACACTGAAGATGAATTCCTTGGGCAGTGTGAGTCTGAAGATAGTAGAGACAAAGACAAACCAAGAAGATCAAAAGAACCTGAACTCATTTCAAAAGAAAATCCTTTGTACATCAAAGGGTCTCCTGAGAGTGAAGAGAAATTAGGGCAAACTTCCTCTATAAAGTCTGACATTGAATGTAGTTCTAAAAAACTTGCATCTCTAGATATTASAGATAAATGCCAAGATACAAAGGACATTTCTAATAACTATGTAGAGGTACCACCTGTTAATGACTCTTCTATTACGAAGCTGGATAAAGTTTTGGAGAGTCAGTTTTCTAGAGAAAACGAGGGACTGAGTAATAAAAAATGTGAAGAAGATAAACATAGGAAAAAATATAAGAAAAAAATATACGACTCTAAAAAAACTGACAAAGAGCACTACCGAAAGAAGAGAGAAAACTCGGACACTGAAGAGAGGGAGAAGGAGAAGCAAACCAGAAGCAAAACAGATGATCATTCTCACAAGAGGAGGTGCTCTCGCAGTGTGGAAACAAATAAGCAAAATCGTCATAAGCAGGAATATTGCAATGAAAGCAAGTACAGATCTTCCCATAATGAAAGAAACAGTCCAAATAATGGCAAAAGCTCAGGAAAATATTCTCGTTATAGATCCCGAAGCAGAGAAAGAACAGAACAAGACAGGAATAGGTATTATCATTCCAAAGGAGAGAGAACTTGGAGCAGAGAAAGATACTATCAAGATGAACCACGGAGATGGGAAAAATGCAGATACTACAATGATTATTATTCCTCTCATGGAACAAGAGATGGTAGAGAGAGAAAGTCYTCTCATTGTGATAAAGACTTTGACAAATCGAGTCAAGCTTACAACAACAGGTCACATAAGGATTATCATTGCAAAACCAGATGGCCTCACAATACACTCTCTAGAGAGGAAGATGTACATCACTTCAGCAGCCACAGAGCAAACTTACATCATTGTTCAGTACCTCAGCAGCAATCTGAAAAATATTCTCGTGAAAGGCATGCACTTCCACCTGTGTCAGCTCATTCAAATTTTGAGGACTCTTCCCGGGAAAATGAAAAACTAAGAAATGGCAAAAGAAAATACACCCACGCAGAAGGAAGCGGAAGCGAAATAGAAAAGAAATGCCGAAAGATAGGTGACCAAAGAATGAAAAAATATAAGAAGGTCAAGAAGAAAAAGAAGTCCAAAGATAAACATCGAGAGAAGGATTACAAGTAAGCAAGGATTCCAGCATAATCAGCAATTTTTTCCTAATTCTTTTCTGGGTGTTTCTCATGTCTGCCTTTTTTTCATTGTTTCTAAGTTATTTATATAGCATAATCTGGCTGGGGATCATGTCATTAGGTTGGTCAAGTGAAGATGGGAAAGATATTGCTGAATTGTGTTAGATCTGGACCATGTAGTTAGAATCACATCTGCACACTGTTCTTGATTAGGTTACAACAAGTTTTTTTTCTTTTAATTCCACGTATTCCACAACTAGCCACTGTTAATGATTTGTGTACAAACCAGGACGTATCGTCCTTCAGTCTGAGGGCTTAAGTTTGCTGCATCTAAAGTAAGTTAGATGTGCAGAAATGACTACAAAATAGCTGACACGCTGCAAGTCATCACCTGTGGTAAAATAAATAACGTTTCATATATGCATCAAGTGCCACATCTGTTTTTCTATTTTTAACTTGCATGTTTCCTTCAGACTTTATGATTTGGATTTCTCTGTGCTCCGCTTTGACAATGACAATCGCAAACGTAAGAAAAAGAAGAAAAAGAAGAAACACATCAGGAAACTGAAAGGCTTCTTGGAATATTTAGATCCTCGTTTCCAGAAGAAAACACGGGAGAAGAAGGAAGAATCCTGTCCTCCAGGGGGCTATTTATGTGAGCAATACAGAAACCAGGGCAGTAAACAACTCTACAAGGAAGGGAAGCCTTCCGGTGCAGGTGAAAGCAAGAAATACAGCTCCATCMCATCCAATGAGTATGTTAAAGGTAAGGGGCCACAGGATGTTTGCAGGACTCCTTTTTATTCACATAGACACTATTATTTAAAACAATCTTTAAATGCTTGTGTGATGAAAACTCTGCTTTATATCATGGCTTCCGAATGGTCTGCATTAATATAAAAAAAAGTTGATAGGCTTTTCCCCCCCCCCCCTATTTTTAAATGACTGCTAGGAAAGTCTGAAATAAAACTGCGAAGGGGTTGAAGGGCAAGTAATTTTAATTTGATCTGATAAGTGGCGAACAAGTGGGAGAGATGCAAGATGCCTTATTAAATTCAGTCCAACTAACTAGGAAAAAAACCTTGGGCAGCTGTATCTTGAAAAAGAATCTAGTAGGTAGACAGGAGGTTCAGTAGTCAAGACGGAAGATGATGACATGAGACTTCCAGGCTAGTAATATTGTAGTGAAACACCATCTTCCTAAAAAAGACTGCCAGAGTAATCGATTTAAATAAAATACTACGTTCAGCTATTTCATAACATAGAAACAGTGCTGACTGCTTATTCAGAGTAACATAAGTTGGTGATAATACTGACATACTGTTGTTTCAGATGTAGATCTGCTTTCTTCCCCTCCAGAGGATGCTTTGCAATTTAACACCTGGAGAGTATGTGAAATTCCTGCTATTGTTTTATTTACTTGTGGTTTTTTTCTGTTAGTATAGGCTTAAAAACACAGAGAAGTGGGCTGATGAAACAGTTCTTTCCCAATTTTTAATGTTAAAAAAAAGTCAGTTTGGTGCTTCTTATAAAAAAACTAAATACAAACTTGAGTGCCTGACTGAATTTACACTGAACTCTCTGCTGTTGCTTGGGCTCTCAGTAGATAATACGGTTTAAATTAATTAGCTCTAAAATTATGCCATGAAGAAGAATGCACACTGCAACAAATTCAACATCTAAAATAAAATTTGACAACATTTCCCATGAAATTTTTCTGAACAGAAGTGTTTATTATGAAAATAAAACCTTCTTAAATGCCCATTATCTGACATAAAGCCAGTCCCAGTTACTCAGATATGTTAATAACAAACAACACCCCCCCAACCATCTATTTTACCCTTACAGATAACTGAAGTAATCCCTGAAGAAGACAGCTYGCTATCCAAAACCAAGTTTTATTTTTAGATTTTCTACATTTTATGCCTACCCACAATTTAAGAATTGGGTTAATAGTCAGTGACAATCCTGTTCATTAATAGCCCGGTGTTGAAAATGCCATTCTGGCATAGAAAACAAAATAATTCATCTTTGTGCATTACAGCTGAATGCATTTCACAATTTGGAGAAGTTTAATCTTAGAAGAGATTTTAATTTTTGAAAATTCCTTGTGGTTTCCACATTGAGGTAAATTGCCACAGTCAGTAGATTCTTGCACTGAAAAGTTTGCTTAAGGCAAAGAGGAAGTGCATTTGTGGACAAACAACGATTGTATTTTAGGACACAGACAACCAAGAGTTTCATTCCGAAAAYATAGTATGGAGGGAAAGCTGATTGTTCACACCTTCTTCTTGTAAAATTTAATATGATATTTATCTCTTTAACAAGGAAAATTTAAGAAGAAGGACTGAATTGAATCTTTCAGATACTGTTGTTGTAAAAATAGACTTTTTTATTATACTAATGTCAAAATAATCCTTATTGCACTAAAAGTGTCTCTGTTCTAGCTGGTAAATCAGGAACCAAACAGAACAAAATGCATCTGCTCTAATACTTGTTTGGCTTTAGTGAACTCTCCGGCCAGCAGATGGCAAACTCGTTTTTTTTTCTAAACCAGTCAGAAGTATAGTAAGAAAGTAAATGTCTTGCATCCCATTACACAAGTCAGGGGCATGAAGATCACTGGGCTATGCAGGTGAAAGAGATGTTCACTGATAAATACGACGACAGTACCCCACTTTGATAAACTGCTTGCAACACAAGTGGGCTTGTGAATGAGGGCTGTGAAAAGCAATTTTTTAAGTCTTGAGAATTTTAGTATTTCATCAAGCCCATGGATGTTAATTAGCTTCATCTTGTGGAAGGTCAATTTTTTAAAAAAAAAAGGGTCTCAAGTAGGATTTTCTGAATGATGGAATCTAATCTCAAAAAAGGCCACTTCAGCCGTGTGTTTTCCGAGAGTATTGAACCTCTCAAACAAGCTAGGGACAGACTAGGAACAACTGAGAAGGAATTGTTAGGTTGTGCCTTTTCACCAGGACTCATGTTACTTTGAATAAATTAATAAGGATGAAAATGGCTAGTGATAACTTGTGATTTAAGAAAAATCCAGATAGGATGGGAGAAGGAGCAGCTTTAAAGCAGTTAATTTCCTACATTCCTACGTGTTCTCTCCAGCAAGTTTCTGAGGGCTTCTGTTTTTGTGGGTAAGATTTGGTCAGCTTGACCACAAGACTGTCAGTAAAACAAGGATGCTGTCTAGGCAAAACTTCAACTAAATTTAATTTACCTAAGGTCTACCATTTGCTATTAAAGCAGGTAGCTTTGTCCTAATACACTGTACAGTTCACCAATCTTAGCGTAGAACTGAAATGCAGTCAGGTTAAACGTGAGGAAGCCACCTTGTTGAGGCACTGGGATCCTGTAGTCACAGAGCGGACAGAGCTGTATGCAGGTTTGAGACTTCTCTTTCAGAAATCAAACCACTGAGACATAGTTCTACGTTGAATGTCACGACAGGGAGTGACATTGCTTCCTTTTGTCTTTCAGATGCGGAGCTTACTGATGGAAGCCTTCAATACTCAAACTAAACCTACCATCAAAACCAACAACTTTTTACCATCAAAACCAACAACTTTTTACCATCAAACCCGACATTACCAATATTGACCATCAAAACTTAAAATTTATTATCAAAACAATTACCATCAAGACAAAATCCAGTCATAAGTGGTGCTTAACATTTCTGTACAGAATTTTACCATGAAAGAACTTTTTTTTAGTTTTTAACTTGAGACTTTCTTTTTTAAAATATACTTCTAATCCAAAAGGGTGGAAACTTTTTACAACTGCTGAACATTGTAAATTACCACATAAGTATCTCACTGATGTGAGATAATGCCCTGGAATAGACCATCTCAAATGCTGCTTAATTACAGACTCAGGTTGACTTTATGTTATTCATGTAATGTTACTCCAAGTTAGACATCTGGTGCAAGAGCGACCAGGAATTATAAAAATTGCAACTGACGGTCTGTATATTTAATTTAAAGACTTATTTAAAATTTCACAAGCTCTCAAATAACTAGAGTTTTGCAAGAGCTGCATCTTTTTTCTGTGATGTCTGACACTAGAAACTAATTTACTTCACATTTGAGTTATATTCAAGATCTGAAGAAAATCTTCTGGTTTTCAACATTGTGAAACAACGAATATGCAGTTCTGAATGTATCTCTCAAGACTATTTGTATACCCTTCCATATGTTTTTATTACATTTTCTTAATATACTGTCACTTGTCTTAAGTCTCAGTTGTCTGTTTTGTCTCTCTAAAGTGTCTAGTTACAGACAAATTCATACTGTGATTTTTATTTTTATTATTAAATGCTATCAAACTGTGATGCACTTATTATTCACTGGTCCTGCATCAGGAGATGAGTGGGGAACCTGTATTAAATACAGTTCATCTGAATAATCTGTCTGGTTTATACAAGCTGTGTTGTTCAGAGATGTCTAAAGTTTGATCTTTGTTTTTTTAAAGATAAAAAGCACTTGCCCCACTGTAAATATATAGCATGTAAAATTTATATAGTATATAAATACAGCAAAGTTAAAATGGATTTTTACTTGAGTTTTACTTGAGTTATTTAACATGCAATATGTCATGTGAATTGACAGCTTTCAGAGTGTGTTTGATACTCAAGAAATCAGATCTTCCTTTCAGTGGTAGGTGAGAAGATGCTGTCGGTGTGACCCAGAGAAGATAAGTAACTTGGGACTTCAGCTGCCTAGACAAGAATGCAGAAGGCTTTCTCCTTTGAAGTTAAAAGCTTCCAAAACCAGGGAACAGGGTGGAAGCTCCGCAGTAGCTTTTTACTGTGTGTGACAAAAAAAAAAAAAAAAAAAAAAAAAAAAAAAAAAGGAGCAAGGTTAATGTTTTACTAAATACTTAAAGTAATATTTTGGTACATGGAGAACACCATAAAGCCAAACCATAAGTGTACCCTGCATAATGTTCCTATGGCAACAGTGATGTGAAGTTACATAAAGTAACATGACAAAGAAACCACATACCTTTCCTGTATCTGGCTTTTTTTTCCTCTTTTGTCCTTTGGCTCCAAGATTTGGTGTCTTGTCTTTTGTCTGATGAATAACTCCAGTATAAAAGGAGTTCAAATGTTGACTGCTGTACCCCCATTAAGAGCTCCAGAAGCAACAACTGTGCCTGAACTAGCTAACAAGCAGTAAGTGGAGGGAGGGCAGTTAGTGACAGCTTCAGATTAGAGCTATGGAGAAGCAGACTGGGCAACTGCAGCAGCGTTAGCTATTTCTAATTGGGGGAGGTGTAATTAATGTACTTGAGGAGCAGAGAGACAATTCCCGCCCGCACCCCCCACCCACCCCACCCCCCACCCCCAAAACGCATGAAAGGGAACTAACAAAATACCTCCTTAATTTAGGGTGGCTCTCCAGGGAAACCAGCTCTTAATGGAGCAATGCTCATAGTTGTAGCATACTTCACTGAAACAATCTATTTTGCAGTTGAAGGTTTTTCTCTCTGAAAATTTAAACCTGATAACGTAAATTAGTGTGCCTAAAGGTAGGGAAAAGAGCAGTTATAATACATGCTGTAAAATTGAACCTTAATCTCTGAAAAAAAAAAAAAACAAAAAAACAAAAAACCCCCAAAAAACCCAAAATAATCAGCAATTGCCTCCCATGTATTCTTGGTAAATGAGGAGCTATACAACAGTATAGTTTCACACTTTATTTTTGAGAAAATCTCCAGATTTAAGCAACAGGTCTTAATGATAAATGAAAACATTAATATTGCAGTGGATTTACATAGAACATCACATTTTTAACGATGATCGATACAGAGTATTTGTCATGCAGTTCACTTGTGTACACCAAGTAATACTTATAATCAATACATATCTGTACAGTATTTACATTTTATATTTAAACTCTAGCTAGAAACATTTTCCAAGAAAATATAGAAATGAAACTGGTAAGCCACAAGTCTTAATTTGTAGCGTTTGGTCTACAACAGACCTAGCTTTTCCAGCAAGCATATCTACACAGATATGTAATAAATCTTAAAAATATGCATTGTTTTTATATATGAAGCATTATAAATGCTGCTCAGTTTACAAAGGTTCAGTTTTGTACCAGTTTAAAACGGTTCAAAATGTTATGTGACATAGAGCTTATTTTGTCAGAATATTGTAAAATTTAAGTCAGTCCAGCTGAGCTTAAGTATTATATACAGTTCTCTCCCTAGATTGCACTGGCAACATGGCTGATGTTAGTGGCCAAATGGTTTAGACGTTGAGCGAAGCCATGCACATGGCAGAAGCAGTGGTGGCTCCTGCTGGCCCCTGTAGTTTTCAAGGGCAATGTTAAAAACAAAGAGCTGAAGAATTGTGCAAGTTTCAGTGCAACAGGAAGGGAGAAGTCTGTTGTCCCCAGAGGACTTTTCCTCAGCATGGCCAAACCGTAACAGATGCTGCTTTAGGCCACCGAGCAGCTAGTCTTAGTAGCTACCCCTGGACTTGAAGCCCAATAAAAAAGGGAAAGGTTGAGAGATTTTTCTTCACCCTCATGGATAGTACCTGATTTGGCCAAAATTTTCACAAGCCACTTTGTTTTACTGGCCTGGTGGCCAGTGAAAATTTTGGGCCAGTTTCACTCCCTGTTAATACTGTTACAAAGAACACTTGAAATCAAATATTATCACACACAAGAATGCTATTCCATTGGCTTTGGTAAATTAAATAGATAGATTGAGCACCACAAATAGCTGTTTAAGATGTCGCATTTTAATGCTAAGAAATAATATATTTCCTGCTATAATATCCTTAGTTACATGTTACTCTAAATAATTATTTCTGCCAGATATAAGAACTTCAAACTAAATACAGCAAGTGAACTCTCAAGGCATTTCCTTCATGCTTATAGGCAGACATCCTCACCTGGTTAAATAAATAGATTTTCTTKAAGGTGATATTTCAGAAGATAAGAATTGATACAAAAGTGCTTCATGGCTTATTAATGCTTCTGTAATCTCACATTTCTCCAGAAATACTTTATTTGCTGCTTTTCACCTTTACACTCATTAGTACCACTGATTCTGGCTTATCAATATTTGCATTACAAATCTACTTGTCCAAAGCTAAAACTGATGTATGCATTGTTTGAAAACAAAACCTGAAGTTGTGGAACAGAAGACTCAAAACAAGTGATGTTAGCAGCTCCATAATCATGCTGCTTTGCAAACATAAGACATACAACTTAATTTGTTTCTATAAAGAGTTTAAATGCGTTCCATTAAGCAAAGATGTCCCCACACTGATACTTATTCAAGGATTCTACCTCCTTTGGCTGAGTTTTACTCCCTTGAAAGCACTTGGATTTGAACATTCATCCAAGTAGACTGCAATTCCACACACTCTGGGGAAAATCTAAGGTGTAGAAAAGTTTACTTTGTTCTTTTCCTCTCGGCCTTTTTGGCAAACATGCAATAAAGCAAAACATTCACAGGCTGACACCCCATGCAAAACAAGGCAAATTAGTAAGACAGGAACAATGAAACAGGCTCTCTCTTACAGTTAAAAGGAGATTTGAAACAGATCAACTTAATAAGTCTGTGGTTTTGCCAGTGCAGCCCAGTTCCCTATAATGTATCCAGACATGCTTCTGTAACTCCAACAAGCAAAATTGCTTTGACAAAGTATTGGGTCTCCAAAGCATTCATTGGCACAGTAGGCACRGCTCAGGTTCAACAAGTTTGTGAAAAACTGAGTGCTAACAGAAGCAGTAGGGTCCAAAAAAACCACTTTTTCCCCCATTGTGGAATTAGGGGCTTTACCTTAAGAATGGTATGTGCACTATCAATAGAAAAGCGTTGTATTAAAATCTGCCATAGCAGTTTACATGTTACTGAAAGACTAGCAGTAGGACCACAGACAGATCTTCCACAAATTAAAAAAAAAAAAGAAAGAGACATGCTTGTAGGGGAGTTTAGTTGCACTAGGTAATCGGTAATCGATGTGTAAGATTTTATTTTGTAAGTAAAAATAAGGATGTCTATTCTTTTTTTCAATTTCAACTGCCAAAGCACGGATCTGAAAAATCGCCTTTAAGAATGTAATAAAAATACTGAACTTCTCTGTATGTCGAAAGTTTGTTATCAAGCAAAGGAACGGATCCTGCTTGCTTAACTATCTCGGGCTGTATCTTACAGAAAGATTTCACCTTCCTGGTTTTTCCCTTTAAAAACATTAAATGCATGTGAAATTATTTGGGGGTATTTTCACATGCAAAGCCTAAACTCATGCAAGCCCTGTCATCTTACTCCTTTAGTAGTAACTTAGTGTTAATTAAACTACAACATATCTAAAACATAAGAAGGATGTTACTATATAAAAAACAGATGAAACCAGTCATTAAATCTTACTGCTTATTGTGAGTGTATGAGCAGAAAGGAATGAGTTTTAGCCTACCGGCAAATATCAAACCACATCTGTACTTAGTGTCATGTCTACAGACTCAAACATTTGCTGTTGGGACCTGCATACATTTCAGTGCATATCAACTAAACCCTTTGCCACAACTAGTTAACTATGCAGCTGCCAGTCTACCACTGAGGTGCATTTCTGAAGAAGAAGAAAAGCTATTTCCGTAAAGGTAGGAGAGCGAATCCTAAATGAAAGCCTCACTCAGCTGTTCATTTACTGCGAAACACACAAGACTTGAAAACTGATACTGAGATTGTGGGTTTTCTGCTTACAGAAAAATTAAGTGCTAGATCACGCTGCACTCCACTTTGGTGCTGCATTTTAGTGAGAGATGAAAGTCTTATAATCACTCCTCTTTTTATGGGAAATGCGCTCAAATAACAGGTATAGGACATTTTACTATTAGCCTCGAATTACTTCCCTCCCAACCCAAGTAAACTGGAGTTGTAACTAATATAAGTGAAAACAAGGCCTCCATGTTTTCAGTTGAATTAAGTTCCAATATAATCATCCTCTGGGATTTGAAGCTTACTTCAAATTATATGCCAATAACTATTTACCCTGAAAGGTGTTGCCAAGTTTTTATGTCATAGTAAAGTGTATATATATATAAAATTTACAGTTACTGTCTTCATTTATTTTGTCCAATTTTTACATTACCACTCAACTGTATGCTCATTTATAGATTSATGCAGGTATACAAGTTGCTGATCATGTTCTATTTCTTATTTGCAATTCTTCGTTTCCTTGTTGCCAGCATATCATAAAAGGGATCCCTGCTGATACTTGCTCTAGAAGAGAAAAAAGGAATCATCAGTTTCGTTAACAAATACCTGATTTTAAAAGCTAAAACTATTTTGTTCTGCCTTCCCTGTGGATGACTCCACACTCTTAATAAGACAATGGATGGTTCACTTCTAAGCATCACAAATATTTCTTTAGAAAAAGATGTTATTAAGCTGTGATTTGTTAAGAGTTCATACCTTCATCTTGACCATTATTTACTTCTTTAAGTGTGGGTCTGCTTTATAAGCCTTACAAGATAAAGTCAAGCTGTGAAAGTGTAAAGCTGCACTGTGAATATGCTTAAGATAGATGTCACTAAAGTTAATTATTAGGTGAAGTAAGAATCTAATAAAATTAGGGTTAAAGACGACTCACACAAGACTTTACATTTGCTTAGAAAAAAAAAAAAAAAAATCCACATTATCCTCATTTGAGTTAGTAGCACTATTTCCTTAGGACCAGACAGTAAAAGGAGACTTGTATCTTGATCCGTCAACCCCACATAGCTTGTCATAGCTTTAATCCTAGAGGACATTGCCACATCAGAATTCTTCAAACAAGTTAGAATACAAATTCTCTTAGTATCTTACTCTGAAAAGAGCTTACACTTCATTTCTGAAAGACATTTAAGACTTTAAACTCACTTGATAGATTTAATCCACTCTTCTTTTTCTTCTGGGGTCGGAGCAGATATTCTATACACGACATGGTTGCCTTCCACCACTCTACCATCAGCTTCAGTTTTACACGCTTTAATTACTTGACCTTTATGACTGGGGTTATAGAGCTCAAAGCAGTTCTGGAGGGTAGAAATGAAGAAATAAATTTAAAAAACAAAACAAAACTGACAAACATCTTCAGTTAACACTACATCTAAGTTCCATATGGTTTACTTATCTTCATTTAAAAAAAAAAATTATGAAAATATCTTACTGGTTTTCTAGGGTCTTCAACTTCTCTTATGCTAAGATTTTCTAATGGAATAATTCCTCTAGGTTCTTTGTCCTAAAAACATCAGGAAAATATCACATTATTAACCACTTAAATATCTTGATCACAAACGAAGTTCACTGTAATATATACTCACTGTTGTGTATTCAAAGTAATACAGGCAATTATCAGTCAGAATAAACCATCTCCGTTTCCACGTTTTTACTCTTCCCCCTACAATCAAAAGGTATGGCTGAATTAAACGTCTGTTGCTGTCAAGGCTTCAACAATAGATAAGGAAGTCATTTAGTTTTGCTTGTTTTTCAAAATATGGCTTAATTACTTAATTGTAAATGGATCAGGCACAGATGAGCTGAGGTTAAAGGAACATGTTACTGTAACTCTTGTACTAAGATCAAACTCCTGAGACAGCATTAACTATGGTGTTGCTGACCAGCCACAAAAACTGTATGCTCTGAAGTTGTAAATGTCTCCTCTCTTACAGCAAATGAATGCAATAGTTTAGCAGTCAGACCTGCTCCCTCTGTCCATGCCATCACAGTTGTTTACTGCATCAAAAATGTTGATACTATACAGCCCTCGGAAATGCAGTCAGTGCTGCTACGGCAAAGGGAGGCCAATCACCAGCAAAACCAGTAACTGGGTTCCAGCAACAGGACCAACCCTCTCCACAGCCTGTCTTGTACAAGGAAAGGGTCCCATCAATAAAATTAAGGGCATTTTATCACCTTCCTTTCACTCCACTCATGAGCATACATGTGATTAAGAACCTCTCTCTACTTTCAGATTAACATCAAGTGCATAAGATGCTTATAAACATTTACTAGCAGAACAAATATGATGTGTCATCAATAAGGAGCAAATCCTATGCCAAAATGTACCATTTTTAGTCACTTTTCATCATTTAGTATTTTAAAAACATGTTCTCTTTATAGGTTAATATATCATTGAGTACACCTGAGAGAAGAAATGGCTACTGCTCCAAAAATGCCAATTTTTCATGCATTAACAGTTTAGACAACAGCAACCACAGAGGTCCTCTTTCTTACACCTGCTAGTGTCACACTGTAGGGAACAGTCCTTTTAGAAACACACATTCTTCTCTCGGCCCTTTCAGCTGGTTTTCTGCTGTTGGCTACTTCAGAACATGCCTAGCATTCCACAATTACATTATTTTTAAAACTCATTTCCAGGAAAGACAATTGTAGATAAAGCATTCACGTGTTACTAATATACAGGCTTAGTTCCACCATAGTTATCTGACTTCAGGATTATGTCACCACCTGTGCATCATCCATTCAGCAGTGATTTAATCTCATTAACCCAACATCTCAGAATAGTTTTGAGATGTCCTTGCTATTGAACGCCCGTGCATAAAAGAATACCATTAATACACACAAGACCCCCAATTTAATCCAAGTCATATAACTAAATCTAAGACAGGAGCATAATTTTTTAATCTTTTTGTTCTACTTGAGACAGCTGGGTTTTCTGTTTAATACAGAAATCCAAATCATATTAAGTTAAAGAACAATTCTAGGAATATAATGAAATTTCTTGATACCAGCCTACTATGTGTTTGCATTGCAGACCGAGTATGTTGTATGTCGTATCTTCCTTTTGCTTGGTTTCATGACCTACACGGTAACCCAGTACTAACACACTGCAATGTTCAATGTACTCGATAATCTTTATGTTTCCACTACACGCACACACATCTTAAGAAAAATTTAATCTGCAAGCAGGTGCGGTGAAATAAGAGAAGGCAAAATAGTGCAAGATGCAGAAGCCGTGACAGAATGAATGGTTGAGTGAACTGGAGACAGTGAGGGAAGAACTGGTGGCATTTTAGTACAACCACTGTGACAGATCCTTAAATAAGCATTGTAGAAACATTCAAACTGGCACGTAAGTCACTAGAAAAATTCCCATCACCTTGACTGAGAGCTGATTCAAGTATCAGGAAGTATTTGGGCTAGGAATGGAAAGTCGACGAACTTCAGCTTGACTCACTTCCAGATCAATAAATAAGCAGCAGCCAAGTCAAGATGACTGCAGGGCAGTCCTTGCTATCACCATAACATAACATTTTTTCATATAACCCAATGTTCATCGCCGTGATTTTAAGTCATGGTCTGCTCTCTAAGGTTAACTGGCTAACAGCATTTAACATTTTACGGCACAAAAACGTCACCACATTTTTCAGGCTAACAGGTAACATCAGCTAGCATCAAATGTCATGGCTTGCCCAGTTCTAGCAGAAAAACAAGTCAGCAGGAGAGAGGATGAAACAAACAGGCAAATAGGTTACCATCACAGAGGCAGCTTAAATTGAACAAAGGTGTTTCTCATAAACTGTGATATCATGTCAAAACACAATAAAAAAATAATCAGGTAATAACCATATATTTAAAAGAAGGCCTGCTTATAATTTAAGGCAGAAACAACAGACTTAAAACACACACCTCCTAGAACAATATGAAGTGTCAAATAGTAAATGACAGTTGAGTTTGCTGAAATTTCTCCTGACAACATCCCCTCTCTTTGCAAAAGCCAGATTTCTCAAACCTGAAACCTTTTGTAATCAGTTTTGATGAAGTCTTTGTCATGAAACATTTCCCAGCTCCAGGATAGTATTGATGTTGAAGCCAGAAAGAAGATTAAATATCTTCGATGTCCCTCTTCCTGCTCCCTTCTCCCTAAAACAGCCAGTAGCTCACCAGGTTACAGCACTCATGTGAGTCGTGGAAATAGACCCTAAGTCCCTGTTTCACCAAGCTATGAGTTACTCTTCTCTTCCAGAAAAAAAGCAGCAAGGCAGGATTTTTTGGCAGGATAAGGAATTATTCTCACATATAAGTCTCTGTCTCCCCACCCCATTACTTAGTTGAAGCTGTCAACAGCACAGACTCTAATAAAGCTTGAAAGGCAATCTAATCTGTACTCATCAAGTTTGTAGGGGTCACCATATAACATGCATTTAATGTGCCTTTACAATCGGCTAAAACCCAAGAAGCTGGTTGATAAGGCTTTGCGGCCCGTAAACAGTGCATGCAAGATTAATGGGTAAGAACTTGTGATAACAAAACATTCTTTTCCTTAGCCGAGATTGCTGTAGGCTCACAAAACAACAACAAAGGGGTTTAGTACCATATTTCGTATTTTCTTCCAGCTCCCAGCCTTTTAAAGATTACAACTGGAAGGAATTAAGTTAGCAGAAGAGGATCAAGAAAATCAGAGTATGAATCCATAAACATTTACAAAAATGGAGAGATATAAGTGATGTATTTCTCAAAGATCTATATGATTAACTAAAATGCAAAGACATCTCAAACAACAAAATAAAGAAGCATAATATCTTGTAGGTGGAAATCTAAGGAAACTACAAGAAAAGGCCACAACAAGGCAAAATGTACAGAAAGAGGACTAGAAACCCTCTTCATCTATAACCACCATGTTTGTAACCCAACATAGGATTTTTTTTTTTTTCAACTCTGGGCAAAGTACAAACTAGAGAAGAAGGTAAAAGAAACCACCTATACTAAACGGAAAAACAACTGGCAATGACTTAGGAAACACCAATTTCAAAATTAAAAAAGGCCTTAAGGCTAGAGGTAGCAATGTATCTAAAGTTAGAAAATTCTACCCAAATCTTCAGCACGTTTATATAAAGTTTTAGAGGGGAAAGAGAGAGACGCACACATCAAGAATGTTTTTGTCTTCTCAGTTCATTTAGATACCACTAGGCGGAACGGACTCAGAAACTGTACAGTTATACAGATGATTGGATCAAAGTTTGGATTTCTTTGAAAAAGAAGTTTCCCTCGACCGCAACATTAACTGCCTCAACCTAGAAGAGCATCAGTCACCACGAGAGCCAGGCAGGTACCGGAAGGCACCAGTTTCCTGATCAACCACCGCTATTCTCTCGCCCCGGATTAGGGAACAGAAAAGACATCCTCTCAAGGACAGATGCGCTGGAATAAGCACCACTGGTGGGACTGGCCCGGATGTGAAGCTTTTGGACAATCTCCAAGCTCTCGGTAACTGTCTGACTGGCAGAAAAAATTAACATGATCATGTGTCTGGCTTGAATCATCTCCTCTCCAGTTTGGTGGAATAATGTCACAGTTTCCCTCTAAGTAGAAGAAAATATTATGCAAACCAAGCTATTTGCCAASAGCAGCTGTTTACGCAAGGAAACGCCTCCCCGTGCAAATCAATTTTAACTTGGGCATTAGGACAGAGAGCACAGACAACAATTTCAAAATACCTTAAAGTGGATGGCAGAAAATTTCATGGTACCAACACCACTAATAATTACGACGCAGAAAAATCTAAAAGCTCGTAATGTCTCAAGCTGCTCTAAGTGAGGATTCATTAGCACTCRGCAGCTTTCAGTTTTTTTACTTACAGCATTCATTTTCATTACACCATGCTTCAAACAATGTAGAACTGAATGATAATTTAGGTTTACCGAGATAAAGATGTCTATATAAAGGCACCAGCTGAGTCTAGATAGATAAAACCAGAATTGCTGTCTGGCTGCCAGATTTGGCACTCGGACTTACACAAAGTCAACTCTGAACAATTCAGAGCAGCAAACTCTCCAAAAGCACTTTGCACCCTTCCTGCAACCCAATGCCAGGCTAGAGAGCTAGCGTGGTCTTTAGGACAGATGAATTTTACAATATTTGAAACTTTCATGATATCCATCTCCTGCCCAGAGGATAATCAATATGGTGAGCTGGAATACTAAAAACAGGGGCAGAAGTAGGTAAGTGGGAAGAATTGACTATAAGAAATACCAAACACAAAATACTGTCTTGATATACTCAGGGTTTGGTTTTGTCTCAGTCTTACTTATAGTTTTATATAAAACTCGCTATTTCAACTTTTAAGTATTATCACAACTGAGCACTTAAATTCTCACGCAGGAATAGAGACTCCTTAGCATTTCAACAATACTGAAACTTTTAATATTAGCATCTTCCAGAACTGAAGGAAACCCTACCCATCTCACAAGAAGCGTTTCCCAACAGAAAGGACTGTAAAAATGCAAACAATGTGGATCGAGACAGCACGCTCAAACATACAGTTTAAGCCTCCTAGCAAATGGGAAACTCAAGGTAGAGGAAAGAACGAAAGAAAGAAAGAAAAGAAAAAAAAAGGTTGCCAGGTTTATTTCTGGTCACTGCATCTAAACTAGCAAAATGTATTTGCCTGTACCAGTCCGTGTCTGCTGAAAAAAAACGCAGTCTTTCATGGAAGTGTAGCTTCATGCATTTACAGGCTGATTCACTGGAGGCTTCTGGACATGTTTCATTTCTTTATTCAAATAACCCTCACGCCGTGGGAGTGTTACATGCAACACCCTTCCGTTTCACACACGCTTTTACTATTGGGTTTTCTGTGCACTGTCTCTCATCTACATCATACACAATGAAAAGTTGGTTTTATTGACCTTGCGCCAGAGCCAGAGATGGCTTGTGCAGAAGTACCTGGCAGCTCTCACTGACTTTCAGTCACCTTTTTTCTTCAATTTCTTTGTTCCTCTATTTTTTATTAGATCTCTTATATGTCTTTTATTGACAGTTTCTTCCACAAGTGATGCTGTCACTCCTCTACACACACTCACGCTCTTGCTTGTGCTCTCAGTATACGTATAAGTATATGAGAGAGCACTGGCAACAGAAAGAGAAATATGCACAGCATGGGCTTATACCCAACCTCTTCTCCAGAAAGCACATTTTATCTACATCTTGAAAGCCTTTCTGTTGAGATAGCTATCGCCTCACGCTACAAAACGGAGAAAAGCTGCAAAGTCATCTTTGAAATTCTGCCAGCTGAGCCAATGCACATCAAAAACCAAGAGCTTTGCTTTTTTGTAGTTAGGAAGACAAAGAGCTTTACAGCACCTGTAGCGCAGAGGTCAAAATAAGACACTGGCGAGCATGCAAATTAATTACAAATGCTTCCTTTTCACATCTATTTTCTTCCAGCACTAGCATGACCACTAATTTCCAGGTGCAATCAGTAGAGTGGGCCCGTGGCTCTAACCAGGCTCTACTTTCACCATACTCACCCCCATGTGTACCCGCCAGCACACATCCCTTTTCCCACTTTAGTCACCATTCTCCAAGTGCAAAGTTCCTTCTACTTTAACAAGCAGTTATACATTGAAGTGGCCAACAACTGACTCTGTTGGAGTGTGTACTGGTGTTTTATTATAAGAGAGGTTTATTTCATTGAAAAACAAATGTTAAAATAAAATTTCAGTCTCTTTTATATAGGAAAAAAATTCCTAAGCCCAAGTGAAAAAGTGAATCCCATCAACTTTAAGAAAGGTAAACAAGGGCATCTTACAGTGGCAGGAGACTGCAGATTACCAGAGGTTTCCGCAACCCTGAATTTGGTGCTCATTTGAGATTCTGTTAAGTAAGCTAAATATATTATTTACAAAGGAAAATAAGCAGGAAAAAGAACAGCTTTTATAAATGCATAGTTCAAATGTAATCAATCTTTCAATAATCTAATATAATTGATGTACAAGTAACAAAATCACTCTGGAACTTTATTACAAGAGTAAGGTATGTTGTTTTCTCTCAGTAGAAATTATTCTTCCCTTGTTACGTTCTTCAAAGAAGAAGAAAAGTATACTGAATAGTCATCTTTATTTTTCTGCTTTACATGTAAACACTTTCTTCCTTTGCAGAAGACACTCGCATGTGAGCTAGACACTGACATGCCAGTCTTTCAGAGTACCACTGATGATACTGTTAGTGACACTGAGTGAAAAAGCAAAATGCTACAATAAACTTGATTTAAAAAAAAGAAAAGAAAAAACAAACAGGAGGAAGGAGGAAGAAAATAAAAGAATGAGCAACTGAAGAAGAGGGGACTGGAAAGCAATCAGATACGTACCTCCTAATGCAGAATAAGCAGAGACAGCCAGTCACAGAACAGAAAGGTGATAGGTCATAGGCCATAAGGAAAACAAGAAGGCACATTTAAACCACTCATTAAAAAATCATAGCCAAAACCAAACCAAGAGAAACTCACAAATAATATGGAAAAATAAAGACATACAAAAATAACTATTTGAAGAGAAATCCTTTTTTTTTGTACATAGAAAACTGAGTTGAAATATCACACAGTTTTCTGAAATGACCTTACAGAGACTTAGTTGTTATTTATCAGTCACAGCATGTAAATACCGTATGGCATTTCCTATTTGTTGCTGAGTTTTTATTTCTCATCTATCAGAAATAAAACTCCAAAGTTTGAAACAAGACTGCTAATTTGGATACGTAAAATAAGAAGTAACAACCTTCAGATGTAGAGGAGTTACTTATTTTGGTTCATACATTTTTAAATACAAATTACAAAGTTAATCCTATTACCTTCACAAGAAAGCAGATAGACACGGAAGCAGCAAACATGCTAACAACGAACAAACATATAGCAGCAAAACTGCCCTTATAACTAACCTAATTTCAGCAGCCAACCTTCTCTATCTGGATTAAAAAATGTATGCGTTAGATCATTTCCATCATCCTCTGGAATTTTAAACGGCTCATTCTTAATACTTTCATATAAATTCTAGAAGAATAAAAAAAGAGGAAGAAGACCTCATTAATAAATGTCTAACAGAAAATGCAACCAGGACATCCTACTGCTTCTCAGACTATTTGTATAAAAAGCATAGGAAATACCATCCATAAAACTCTGGACCATCCCTTCTCAATCATTGTCTACTACTTTGATTAAGTTTGATTTTAAACTACTTCATCTACAAACAAGTGTCTCTTTTTTACAGATTTTATAAGCACTCTTAGCAAAGACATTTGTTCTTTAACTTCAGCATTCAGTATTTCAAAGGTTTCAGCTTCAGGTATCATTTAGTACAAGTTTTGCCAAATTAATCTGGGTTTTCAGAAGATGGTTTAGACCATCACACTGTCTTAGAGAAATAAGTATTTTTAATCTCAAGGGACAAGAGGAAGCTCCACAAGACACATGGAAAGAAATGAGAGGCAATAACAAAACAATGATTTTTTTCCATCTTTCTCTGACTTATCCAGAAATACTACTTTTTTTCATAAGAAGCCAATTCCACATGAGTTTTGCCATCAGCAAACTACTGAGAGATATACAGAGTGTTTTCTCTGGAATCTCCTCCTCTTAACAAAAGACTGAATATAGGAGAACTAGCTCAAAGCAGCTGTGAATATCAGAAAATGCTCTTTTCAGCTACTCAAATGGTTATGCATGCTAGAAAGTGTTCTTCTTACTTTCCCTCGACAAATCTGCCTGAGAACTGTTGTACATGCTTCTAAGTTTTCTATTAAAAACACAAAGTAATGCCTTGTCTTACCCAGTCTAACTTACCCGTAGCAATTCTTCTGGAAGGTCTCCACCTTCATTAATTCCACGATTCATAGAAATAAACCTCTCTACTGTTGGTTTATCTCTTACATTGTGGTTGTGCAGACTGGTATTTAACATAATGATCGCAAATGACAGCACATAGCATGTATCTGAAATAAGATTTGAAAAATGATTTATCTCTCTGTGTGTTGTGGCAGAAACCTATAAAATGAATATTCAACTCATCCTGACTGGTAAAGAAAAAGAAACAGGTAGTCAAAAAATCCTGAACACTATAAATGAAAGCAAAGTCTCAGCTTTCTTTAAACTGTTGAACTAAGCCTAAGAAGAAAAAAAAAATGTAACAATTCAAATTAAAAGCCAGTATGAGAAAAACAGTGCACGACAATAAAAAAAATTTTTTAAACTCTCTGAAATTATTGCTATCATCCTAAATTAACATTTCACTTGAAACACTGAAGCGTTCTTGGGCAAAAAGTTCTCTGCACACAGATTTTGCCTAGACCATATTGGTAGATCCTAGAATAGACTTGGTCAATCAGACTGGTACTCAAAGTACTTCCAAAGCTTTTTCCAAAGAGAAAGAAAGGTCTCTTCAAAATAATATTTGAACTGCATTTAAACAGACTGAAAGTGACATTGACTCAATTTCTTGGCATGCACGAAGTGGCTAGTACCACTGAATAATATGAAAAGATGACAAAGCAGATCTTATCATGCCTCTTGACATGGTTATGATTATAGTAAATTCTCCCAGAATTCAAGTACAAAATCCTGTGTAAGAAAAAGCAGGATGGAAACCTCTCTGCTACACAGAGGAAAAATGTGTTTGCATCTTCAGCACTTTGTTTTCAGTAAGTATTTTCCTCTCTAGCTGTTGCAGACCTGCTTTACATTAACCTTTTCCTAGCCTATTTGTTCCTCAAACTAAGCRATCAACAGCAAGCTATGTGTGCCTATAACTAAACAGACCAACAGTGCCAGAATGCTACGGCATTCTGTGCAGTATCACAAAGTTTTGTTAGCTTTTATGACTTGAGTAATTCTAAACCAAGTAATTCAACGGAAAACTGAGGTGCATTTCTAACTGAGATAAATTATTGCTGAACAGACTGCTAAAGGATACAGTCCTCATAACAAAAATGGATGACTTTCTAGATAATATACTATAGCCACGTATAGGTGGACCTGATACAGAGGTAATCAGGTTTAAAGTCCTTATAACTGACAGACGAGACTACCCAACCTATTGGTCTCTTCTGCCTTTAAGCCCCTGAGACTCTTACTTTTCCAATTCCTAGCCAAAACCTTTGGTGACATTTCTAAAGTGTGTTTTATACTTTAATTGGCTTAGATATATATTAATGCTGAAGTTTCATAAATGGAAATGCATTCTCACCATAACTTGCACCTCCAGGAAACAAAGTGTAGGATTAGACAGTTGCATTTTCTCAGTTCTCAGAAATTTCTCATTTCACATATTATCTTATCCTGAACTTCCAAACTGGCCATCGTCTCCTTGCATCAGATGTAGAACACCACATATGATCCACTATATATATATATACACACACACACACACACACACACACACACACTTAAGAACTCCTATTGTTTCCTGTGACTAACCTGTAGACTGGAAGACTCCTGGGTTACAAAGGCAATAGCGCGAAGCAAAAGCTTCCATCATACGATCAATTTTTTGAGCCTCTCCTGGGAGTCTGAAGCTCCACAGAAACTGCCTACAGAAGGGAAGAATAGTTGTTAGACTCATTCCAATATTTATATATTGAGCATATATTACTAATAATCAGAAACAAAACAAAAACAAAAATCAGCGATGTCTATATAAAATGTCCTAGAAATATGTTCTCAATCTCTCAACACACAAGTCAGGAGCTATTATAAAGCAACATGCACAGATGGCTAGCCCAGTAATTCAGCCAGCAACACTGCATGCTATCAGGCAAGATAATATGGCAGGTCATATTTTGAGACTCTTTTTTCCAGACTAGTAAACAATTTTCTGTATGCATCCCATTTTTGCCATGAGAATGCTATGGGGAAACAATCAGTTCAATCCTCCCTGGGTTTCCTGGCTACTAAAAGCAATAAACACTCAGCTAGACTTTACTTACAATGTAAAAAGACACATTACATAAAATATTTCTGGTAGCAGAGAGAAGCAAGGAATAAAAAAAACCACTTAACATCTTTACTTGAACTCCTCAAACATTTAAAAAATAGTAACAACAACAAGAAAAACCCCAGTGCTTAGAGAGGTGTGCCTGTCTAGTGTAAGTTCACCCTACAAGAATCAGACCCAGATCTTAAAGATAAAGACTCATGATATCACCTCCGTAATTTTGTAATATATGCAGGAGATCTGTGCTCCTGTTTAGCAGCATGAACTGAAATAGAGTTTTTACATTCATAACTTACTATTTCTACATATAGGTACACTGGAATGCATACAGGACAGAAGTCTTCACAAATTTATTTTTGGCACACTGTGGCGCTAAAAAGCTCCAATGAATTTAATCACTTATTCTTTTCTTTCTTAGCAAAAGAATTATCTAAATTAAAACAGGATCTAAACCAGCAAAGTTACATGCTCTGCCATGCAAAACAAGTTCTCAATATTCCCTGTACGCTGGGTGCGAATAATAACAACCATTTATTCCTGTCTTCATCAGTTTTCATTTTAGGACAATATATTAAAGTGTCACAGGCCATCTTTAGTTTGTCAGCTCTATATACTGTCTTTTACTCACCTCATGCAAGGTTCCAACCCAGATCACGAATTTTGTAAGCTACCAAAATACAAACATTTAATAGTAGCAGCTGCTAAGGAAGAATAAAGTCAAACCTAACGTTAAATTGGGTAAAAGAGATAGGAACATGAAGCCTCCCAGACAAGCTTCAGCAGCCAGAGAAAAGGCTTCCTTAGCTCAAGCCTCAGGCAGCTCAAGTTATCGTCACCACATCACTCAACCATAGCAAAGCTGTTCTGACTCCACATCACAAGGCACTGCACCAGAGACAAAGATCACACGGACATTTCAATCTATCTGGTGTCAGGAGGGAGTCACTTGTGGCAATGAAACTGGCAGAACTGTCTAAATCAACTTAATTTGCTAGATCTATTATGGATTTCCACCAAGATGAGAAGGGACTTCACAAGGTCACTGTATGCTGGCATCCCAGAGAAATCAAGTAAACTGTTCACTCAGCAAGGGAGAAAAAGTATACTAAGATACTACACTTTCTTTCACATGACAAGCGGGAAACTCTGAGGAAAGTAGAAGGAAATCACTTGATTCAAAGTTTACCTCTTTGCAATTGAACATAATCACTGATTATGGTCAGCGGGATTCCCCCCCTCCCCGCCCAGAGGAACAAGCTGAGGTGGAAGGAAAGGAGAAAGAAGACAGCAGCAAAGAAAATTATTTATTTGCTTGGGTTAGGGGTTTGTTTGTTTTTTACCTATCTCTGTGCTAAGATATAAAACAGATCTTCAAATGTCCACATATGGCAGGCACACCAAAGAGTTACAGCTATGTTTTAGTTGTTTGTATTTGTCTGAAATAATTAAAAGTTTTCACCTTCAAAGGCAGCACACACACAAGCAATTGGAAGGGTTAAAACAGAGCTGTCTCTGCTAACTTGCACAGTAATGCATATAATCGTGCTGAGCTGTAGATCAGCCTTCTGACAAATAAATCAACACAGTGACTCATGAACATGCAATTTGATAAAGGAAGCTCAGGTCAAAAAAAAATAAAAAATTTACTCACCTTAAGGCTTGTACAAGATTGAGATCAGCGAACTCATGGAGTTCAACAAAAGCCTGAAGAACTTTAATATTAAATTCATCTCTATGAAAGACAAAAATGGAAATAGACAATTACAATTCTGAACTTTAAAGGCTTGTTAGTTATCTCTATTTGCTTCCAAGAATAAGCAAGGAAATAARTGATCATACTGATCAAATCAAGTCATCAGAAATAGTTCACACATTTATTTGAGAGGTAGTTTAATACTTAACATTAGTATTTTGCCCATGTTTGCTGGCATTAAAAAGGTAGGTTAGCAAGAGCCAGGACACTTGAACTGATTTTAGCACTGCTTATTTAAATGACCTGAAAATGGCCTGGCCTTCTTTGCTTCACATTTATTATTACTGCACCTGTCTTGATATGGGATGATACTTGATAAATTTATCCAGTAAGAAGTCTTTTGCAGAAATTGTGTCATGAACTCTTAAAACAACAGTTAATGTAGGATTAATTTCTTTAGCCGTGTAACACATGAAAAACAAACTATCCCATTTTTTCCTCTAAGAACAGAAAATATTAAAGCAGTATATTAATTTATGTACAAAGATGAGGAACACAAATGCTTCAACTGATTGTACCTAAGAACAGCTTTTTAAAAGAGCTACTTAGTACGTAGTATATTCTTACTCCATTCTCAAAAAATGTTACAATGAAGTTTAGTAAAATCAGAATAGGTTTTGAACGGGCTTCCTCTCACCTATCTTCTATATTGCTATGTAAATCATGAGGCAAATTATGCTTTGTTTGATACAAAGGTGTTTAAATGCAAAAGTAACATTTAAACATTAACAAACACAAAATTATTTGGATGCAGACAGAATTTAGTCTACACCATCACTGAGTTCATATGCCAGAAGCATAAAGGTTTATAATCCTCAGGGTGTGCTTTAAATACATCACACAGACAGAATGTTGCATATCAGCCTCCACCCAAAAATAGAAAGGTGTGCACCCACCAAGAATTACCTGTTGCATTACTGACTAACTGCATAGTCAGACTAACCTGTAACACTCACGAGTAAATACCTTAAAACAAACTATTCGTTCATTAGGATGTCCCCATATTGTTTACAGAAAAACACATCAGCTCTGTCAAGCAAAACGAAGCAATTCTCATGAAATTTAGTAATGCACAATTCAACTGCATGACTACTTTTCAGTGCAGTGAATTAAAGTKGCATAATAGTATAATAAAAGAGCGCACTCAACAGACGTACTTTGTTACTCTAAGCCAAATACTGATTTTGCTTATTATGTACATAAAGCTGCAGTAATTCAGAACAAATATTAGCCTTATACTCTAATTTTTGCTCTTCTAGGTTTTAATGTAGACTGGACTAATAGTGATACTCGTGCTGGGTACAGCTCCAAAGACACAAGCCAAATATCACGAAAGGTCTAGGGAGCCATTTAAAAAAGTAAGTGAAGACTTACCCACATATAAAGAAATCTTAAATCTTTTATAGGATGTAATTCATCCCTTATTTATTGTACATTTTTAGGTATTATCTCGTTCCATTTTACCATTCACTTTTTTCAGTTTGCTGAGTGCTGTAACACTATAAAAGTCAATAATTTAAAATACATCTCTTCATGGCAGAATGTTATACAAATATTTCATTCTGTTGACTATCCTGGTCTCATCTTCAGCTATATTTAGCTAGAACGCAGAAGTAATTCATGATGGGCGCCCGAGAGAGAGTGGCAAAGTAAAAGAGAATGTCCTCAGACTCCAAATGCCTTGATAAAAGATAGTACATAACTCAATAAAAACTCATCTATAATATGCACTGCCATTTGCATAGCACAAATCACTTAATAGCCTGTTTCTGAGGTAGTCACAAAAGCAAAACTAGCAGCTTAAGTCCACCTCAATTGTCACATTTTATTTTATCCCAGAGTCTTTATTTTACCCCAGGACCTAAAGGCCTAATGCATTATTTTCAGAGGAACATGAATAAAAATTATTAGGATTCTAGGAAATTAATGTTGCAGTTCAAAGGCATATAATGAACCAGTTCCCCATTCCAGACCTGACTACCTTGAAATTTCCATACACACTCCTGAAAATCAGATTGTCATCTCTTCACCTCCACCCCCCCCTTACTAATTAATATAAGTGAAGAAAAAAAAATAGACAGAAATACCATGTGCTTTCCCATTACCATATTAATATTACACCCCTCACAGAAATGAAGAAGCATGCAAAAAACAACTAGACTGACTGGATACATTGAATAAAAGCTCCTTTTGAAGCAAAAAATAATTTCAATTTTCTTTTTGACTTCAACTGCTCGTTAAAATGGATGCGTTGCTTTTGCCTTGTAGCAAAATAGGAGCAGTATGTTAATTTTTTTCACTTCTCCTAAGACTTTATTATCCAGTTGATAGATTTATACAAAATTTCCTGATCAAATTTGCTATTCAGTATGACCACTACACTTGTCTGTATTTAAGTCTTGAAAAATTCAGAAGATATAATTGAATTGCATATTTATCTGTATACATACACCATATTAAGAAAGATTGCCCTGTATTTTCAGATTAGACCACAGTGCTGCCCAGCAGCATCCCTGCCAGGGATGCAAAAGAATGAGCAATAAATTTTTTCGTTTTAAATGTGAACCCATAAATAGTCACACGAATATTATTGATGACTCCAGTGGGCCTGGACATATTGGTAAGACCTTTCTGCATGAGTACAGGGGTTCTGGCAATAGGGCTGGAAAAACTGGAAGTATTTCAGAAGACAATACCAAGGTAGAATGCAGCTCTCAAAAACGAACACAGACTGCTTTATACAAGCTTTGTTACAGTTTTGCAATTATGGACATTAACATATAGGTGATTTTATAATACTGATTGCCCAAATATTCAAGAGAAACAAGATAATGCTGTTGTATAAAAATTGTTGAAATGTCTACATATACGGCACAGAAACTTCACAGTGAAGATCTATTTTCAAAATATACATATTACAGTAAAAACTTTCATTAAACCTATTAAAGTCAGGAGGAAATTGCTGAGCACAAACTAAGCCGTTGATGCTGGAAACAGATTACGGGTGCCTCAAAAGGGATCTGCCAGAACATATCACTACAGCAGTATATCCTAAATGAGTCACTTTTAAACCTCCATAACTGGCATCTGAACCGAAACATGTGCAAGCACGTAGATACACGTACTCCAACCCACTCTTCATTTCTGTCTCTTTCTGCTGCCTTTTTCGAAATCAATTCCTGGGTTGCACAGCAATGGAAGTGATTTGCATTTTGATTTGTGTTTTGCAATAGTATGCATAAATATGCATGTTTACTGTGCTAGGATTGATAAAGATACGGTGCGGCTGCCCTTTGAGACGCCTACTTACTAATGGGAAGTCTGTGTGCAGGGAAGACGACAACACTAAAACCTGCTTATAACTATTGTTCCAGGAACTACCCATTTTAATAAGTAATTTCTTTACTATCCAATTATTAGCAATTGTAAATCACTCCTTGCCTGGGCACAGTATCTAGAGTTACTGGAACTGTTGCAATACAACTCTCAGACATTCCAAAAGCTCATGTTATTAAATTCTGCACTATAGCCAAATTTAAGGGTATTTTCTCAAAATAGTAAGTTACAATGAATTAAGTATTATTCCACAATGTACCCATTTAAAAAGAACAACAACCTAACAGAAAAAAAACTATCACAATACCGTAAATAGTTTTACTTCCCGCTGTAGCTTTTATAGATCTCAAAGTAGTAAAATAGCACTCTCATGCAGCCTGTGAAGGGGAAGGTAACTACCAAAACCCGTAAGTATGCTTTGTAAACTCAAGAACAAAGTTTCAGTATTTTTATTTTACCTTTCACCGAGGTAATCTCCAATTACCGTTTTATTTAATCCTTCTCCTTTATAAAGGAACTGTGCAATGTCTTCTGCAGTGTTCTGCAGGAGGTCATTTTCTATCAGAAACTGTATTCCCTAGGAAGAGCAATTCCAGAGGAAAAGGAATGTTATGTTTTCTTCCACAAGCATTTATGTAAATATCGCTTATAACAGTTGGTATTAATATACTGACACAGACATATACATAGCACATTAAGAATTACATTAGCCTACAGATTTTTTTTTTTTTTAATGAAATGGTAAACAAATGTTTTTCAGTTAGATAAACAATATTTAGTACTGGTTTAAAGATTAAAATGAGAACACATTTTTAAGGCTAGAAGTACTTGGTGGCAGTTTGAATCCCTCAACAACAGAAATATCAAACATTAATTGAATAATGCTCTTTGGAGTTAATGTGTGAGTTGGTCTGTTCACAATATTGCATAAATGTCTGCAAAGACATAATCTGTAAAATCATATAATGAAGAGGTACGTAGGAATAACTTAATTACCACCATGACACAAAATAAAGCATCTGTTATAATCTACAAACTGCAACCGAATACATCAAGCCACTACTTGCAGCAGAAGTCAAGGCTGAAGATACTGAAACTGGTTTAAAAGAGTTTATGCTGACACTGGGACTACCAGTGACTTCTGGTTGTGCTGGAACTAAACTATTCACAAAGGACTTGAACCAGACTATTCACAAAGGACTGTTCACGAACCAGTCAAGCTTCTACCATGGAGTTTCTATCAAAGCCAGGAGGAGAGTCTTACCCTGTCCCTCAGGGGTACTTGACCAAGCCCCTGGACTCCTATGCCTCCATAAATTACTGGCCCTATATATAACTGGCACACTCTAGGGATGCCCAGAGAACTTTCTGCAAAGCGGTAAAGAAAGGAGACTAAGTGTTATATAAAGATTACGTGAAGGATGGAAGGGATGTTATTCCAACACTCAGCAGGTCATGAAGAGATAGTGCTCTTTTTTTCCCCACCACACACCCCAACAAAGATGTTGCTATTCCTGCTGATTTCAGAAAACTGTTAACAACATGCAAGTGAAAAGTAGGAATGGCAGCTCTAAGTAACCTTAATGTCTTGGATTCCAAATACGTACAGAAGAGCTTAATAAATTATTCTAAATCTTTTCTACTAGAATATTTCATAATTTCAGAAATATTAGAAGTTTTTCAATTTCTGCAAATGGAATATATTTCTTTTTTATTTCATTACAACTGGGAAAACTTCCATTCTTTTTTGATATAGCATAGGAGGCCCTGCAGTAACATCCAAGAAAGTAATTATCCTTCTGTTTGGTTGATTCTGTTTTTTTATAATGAAATGATTACCTGCCTGACACAAAAAAAAAAAAAAAAAAAAAAAAAAAAAAAAAAAAAAAAAAAAAAAAAAAAAAAAAATCCATTTTCTGACCTAATTTAACAAAGAAAATGTGATGTTGTAGGGCTTGAAGCTTTTTTTAAAAAGTCTGGAATGCAATTCTCTCAAAACAATTTTATCATCATCTGAAAACTTAATTTCAATGACAGGCTGGTATTCTGACACTGACAACTTAGTATTTTGATAAGTCATTTCAGAACAGACATGATTTCGTTGCAAAGACTATATCCGTTTTATCTTGAAGCAGAAATAGCTGAGCTTTCCTCAAAAATGATCCCTTCAAAGCTTATTTGATAACTATTTGTACAAAAAAAGTATTTGACTATGAAACATAATGTTTTTTCCCATACCGAGTTATTCAAAAAGCTTTCTCGGCTCTGTCAACCAACAGAGAACCTTCCTTCTAACAAACATCAGAAGTAGCAGTTGCAGATTGCCTTGTTCGACACCTGGACCATATTATTCACGCTTAGTGTAAACAGACTGACCAGGATAGTTTTTAAAAAGTTGTACAAGTTACTGAAAAAGATAATGGACATGACTAGAAGCATGGAAAACAAATTTCTGTGCACAGAAGCAGATACTTTAACATACTACAAAAATGAATTTAATTCTCCTTTTTCTGGATTTTTTTTCCTGGTTTTTTTTATTCTTAAGATGTTAAAGAACCAGAAGTCAAATAGACAGGAAAAGGAATTTGTCTGGGACAACAACTCCAGCGTCTGGAATAAATGGTAAAATAGGTCAGCCAAATCCCCATCAACTCCTACACTATCTTTTGTCTTGATGCAAATTTTCTTTCTGTAGACTGATAGGAGACAGCTGTACTAGTTTGGCCTCCCCACACAAAATTCACGGCTACAGAAATATTCAGTATTCACTACAAATATTGCACAGATTTTTTTTAAGTCAGTGCAATGAAATCTGCTTTGAATTTCATAGCTTTTACAGTAACTTAATTACAAATTTTGCCATTATTTAAACCCTGCCTTTGTCATAGAGAATTCATTTTCTGGGCCCAGCACAGGCAGTACTGATTTCCACTGCTGCGAATTTCAAGCACAGCTTTATGTCCTCTGCACAGGGATTCTTGAAGTGTTTTACAAACTTCACCATTATAGCCCTTCCCCCACTAGCTAACCAAATCCAAACAGCAAGGTACGTGATATTACATCACGTAACTGCGTTACACACAGCTATTTTGAATGAGGATTTTCTGGGTGGGGGCAGGGAGAGTTGCTCTACATATAAGTTACACACTAGAAAATGTAAAGGTCTTCAAATAAAAACTGTAAAAGAAAATTACCTCACTGTTTTCCTGCTAATATGAAAACATTAGAACTCTGTTACTTGGTTTTAAAGATGAAAACTTGGGGGATTCAACGCAGGTATTATTACCCCAGTTCTTTCACACTCCTAACTCCAGAGACCATCTTCCTTCCCATTTATGAATAAAAAACATCCTTTTCGCAATGACCCCAAGTTAAATCTCCCAACATTAGAAGGACATCTATTTTAGCTGCTTGTAATTTAAAGTAGCAGCTGCAAACAAGATGATCTAGCTTTAGAGCAGCCAGCCACTGCAGGCCACCACTGATTCATAGACATTATTAAGAAATTACTACTGTAAGTCTGTTTACCACATTTAAATTATGTTACAGTAGCAATGCGGCCACAGCATCTATTTATAGAAATAATTTCACCCAACAAGAACAGTAACAAAAAATAGTTAACATTGGAATGAAAGCATCTGACATCATCCTGTGACTTTGTCACAAACTTCTGTGATGTTGGATGTGAAAGAGCTGGAGGACAACAGCAAACTGTCAGGATATTTGGGGGTATTCCGCCCTTAACAGAACTGGAGTTAGACACTCACCAAAATGGGAAATAAAAATAAAAGACATGGTCAGCAGCTTAAAAATGGTTCTATATCTCAAAGTACTTGAGTGTTTCTGGTAAACTGAAAACAGCTTGAAGATTAGCAGCCATCACTGCACTTGGAACATTACAGAAAAGCCACCAAAATGTAACTGAATTCAATTCAGCTGGAAAGAAAACATGTCAAGAACTAACACAGAAAAACAAATGCTAAACAATTTCCAAAAAGACCTTAAAGAACACTCGCCACAAATTCAAAATGGAATCTCAATTACAAACAACAGAAGGCACTAAAACAAAGCAAGGAAGATGTAAAATGAAAAGTAAAGGCTAAAGGTCAAATATTTCAAAGCAGCTCTTTTAAATATATTGGGGGAGGTCTGTAAGAGCATGTGCAGGTCCCTGAATTTTCCAGAAAATTAACAATTATTTAAGAAAAGTAGAGGCACTGCAGAGAAATGAAGTACTTCTTGGCTAAATGCATGGTAGACTTCTTGAAATTGGTAACCAAGCTTCTACCTGCAGGTGTTTGTACAAGTCATATAAGTACACATATATATGTATATATGTATGCAAACATACAAATACTCATACATGCCTTTTTCACAAACAGAATTTAGATATGCAAATATAAAAGTCTATATGAGAACAAATTTAAAAAATGTTAAAGGTATTTGGAAGAAACAAAAACAGGAGGGCATTAAAAAAAAAAAGTATGGCCTCACTAATAACCAAACATCAAAATATTTTTAGAATTATATTTGATATATCAACATAGAACACTTCTATCAGGTACAAATAGTCTTTCTGCAAGCCAGCTCAATCAATACCTGGCATATTTGATTGTTGATAAATAACCTCCATTATCAAAAAAGGTTTGCTTAAGTGAAAAAAGCACACGACTGGCAAATGACTAGATGACTGCTTCTAATTTAACCCTCTGCTCAGTGTGTTACAGGATATACAAATAAGGCCTGTGAACTTATATTATCAGAAATGTTTTCTTACAAAAACACGATTGTATTTGTCATAGATCATATTACAAGCAGGAACTTGATTCATGACAAGTGGAAAAAAAAAAATTCTCTACCTTCTTAGGGTCCATGTTGAACTTCTTCCTTCCCATAGCTATTTGCTTATTTCTTTGTGTAGTTTTGCTACACATGGAGAAAAAGAAGAAACAACAAGCAGTTAACAGTTGTTCTTTTATGAAAACAACAACTTCTGGATGMGCTTCTCTTAATTTGTGTTTTGGCTACTTTGTATCTTCTATTACAAAAATAAGGCATTCACTTTTTATAAGGGGGGAAATTACGTTACTATTTTCAATTCTTTCAAGTGATTGCAGCTTCAGAGAACTATATAATTATCAATTGGACAGTCTAAAATATTACATTCTACCCAACATATTCTCTATCCAAACGAATGACACACCTGAACAGGATAAAGTCAGGCTTTATAACAGATTGAATAAAGGTGATCCAATGTTTGTTTAGCATGATAAAGCTATATTTATTTGCTATTCCTGGAAGGCCTGTTCCAAGGTCTTACTGAATCATGTCCATATGTTAGCATTACTTACCTTTCTTCTACACTAGTCAGATTATCAATTTCKGTCATAACCTCAGCAATTTCAAATTTTAATCTCTGCCAAAAGAAGGAAGGACAATATGTTAACCTACATTAAAACACTTTTTGAAGTAATCTATCATATATTAATATGATCAATTAGGTTTTATTTTCTAATATTTGCGAGTCACCTGAAGAAAAGTGAAGAATCTTATGGCTTCCTTAGATATTTAGCTTAAAGATTTCACCACAACCGAATGACTGTGAAACACATGGATCTGAACTCCCACTATGTGCTCATGTCAGAGCATCAAGACCAAAGTGCCATTACCAATTTCAGTATAAAATTTCTTTACCCAGATTTCTCACTCACTCCTATCCTTATGCAAATCTGCTGTTTAATGAGTTCTTGATTACACAAATCAAATGTGTACATATGCACATATTGCATTACATAAATACAGAAGTTAGCATTTTTAAAAGTACACAAATAACGCATAAATCCTATTCATTATTAGTAAGATTTAGCTTAAGCAATTTATATGCTTTTAAAAACATTACCTGGAATTCACACCTAGGTATGCACTTTACTGTAACTTAATCTACTGAAGCAGTCTTCTAAGGATCTTTACAGATAAATCAATTACCTCAATATCATCAATCAGTTCTTTTTTCCTGCGACGAATATTTAAAAGCTCTTCTTTTTCTTCTATGGAGAGGTCATCAGGCACTGGAATAGCGCAAAATGTACAGTCTTTTAGCATTTGCGAACATACCTCATCGCAGAAAACTGAATAAACCTGATTAAGAAAAGTAAGTTCACATGAAACGCCATGGCATTTTTTTTTAGCTGGGATCACTTTCAGGAAAAAAAAAGAAAAAAAAAACCTAATTTATTGAAATTCTGCTTTACAAAATCATAAGTAAGGTAATTGAATGAATGACTATGGATAGAAACTATCTTTCAAAAGAAAGCTACACAATCAAAGGGAACTTGTTATCATATAACATGTGGTAAGATTTGGCTCTACAGCTTAATTGCCAAATTCAAGTCTGATATCATTCCAATTATTTCAGTAACAGACCAAAATTCTTCATGTAAATGAATTATGATTCAAAAGACATGACTATCTTTCAGGGGAAAAAGCCAAAGAAAAGCCAAAGCTATATACAACTCATTACCAAGATGCGTATCCTGGTGCTGATTTCAGACAACATCAGAATTTTAGTAGTATCCCTTCACTTGGTTGCTTTGTAGAGCAGAGATGCAGGTAAGTACAATACTACTAACACCCTTAACAGCAAATACTTTCCATCAGTAGGATATACAAATAAATACACAGTCAGAATCAGTTATTTAACACAGCGTATCACAAACTTATGTTTTTGTATAACATCATTTACATTAGTCTGAAGTATTTAAGCCAATTTGAGGTCTCTCCTTGGCTATGCTAAAACAAATATGTTACCCTGTTGACAAAAATTACTTGCTACTGAAGATGCAAGCGTGTTTCAGTACACAGCTATGGCTGTCACTCACTCTAGCAGCAGCCCCTTACCCTGTAGTCTCTGCCTGACAACCAGCAAACGTGAAAAGTTATTCGCACAAAACCTCTGCTTTTCTTGAGCAATTAGATTTTCCCTAGCAAGAAACTTCTTTGGACAGAGATTACTCTCACTCACTTGCACAGCACTAGACATCAACCACGTCCTTTGCAATGATCCTATAATAACCGTTTTAATGCTACCCACTTTCTTGGAAATAGCTCCTTAATTATAGAACAGCTTTTCCTTCCAGCTCAGTAGAATAGAACAACAAACATAATTATTAAGATATTTAAATGGTTCTGTCCCAACAGCAACACACAACAAATGCAGTCATTTGGGATGACCAATGCTGTTTCTTTATGTCATATACACATATAACAGACTGTAACAACAGGATCACAAGCAAAGTTTCAGCTTGACAGGAGATTTTTAAAGACACATTTGAAACACAGCCTCTGTTCAAATCTTAATAATGAAATATATTGATTATTTTCAACATCCAGTGGTTAAGCTCCTTTCTTTTTAGGATTCGAATCATAACATAAAATCCAAATGGCAACAGACCTTGTGAGACACAAAGTAATTATGGCAAATGATCTCATTTAACTACTCCAGATATAAACATGATTAAATTACTTCCAGTTTAGGAAATGACACTCTTCTGTTGAACAAATACCAGACTTCAATATGTTTACCTGCATTTTCCCTTCATCTTATCAGAAACCCACCCACTCCTAAAAATTCCTTGCATGCAAATACTGATAACATTCTTTTCACATCAGACCTTATAAATACATGTGCCTATATCCCATCTTTGTCTTACATGTATAGTCTAAGATCTTAAACCATCAAAACTCAAGAGATTTTATGACTATACGAACACTATGTACATACACATACCACAAATATTCCAATTAGTTAACTGAGGACTGACAATAAAAAAAAATGATGACTGTTACTGTTGATTATTAAAAAGGCAAACTGTGTATAATCAATCACTCTCTTAGCTAGAAGTATGCTCAAGTATCCTTAAAGCATTTTTGTAGTATTACATCGGTAGACGAAATTAGATTAAAGTTTTGCAGTACCAGTATTAGTAACAGTTCTTCATTTTTTAACTTTTTGCCACAGCAGACGTTTTGGTAACTCTCACCTTCGTTGGCAACTGGAAATACTAATCAGAACCCAAATAGAAAATAATCTTTAAGCATTAAATATTTAGAATTCATAGATGGTGCTTGATTCTTCTTCAAGCTGAGTTACAAAATCTGTGGAGTAGCTGCTGTCACAAACTCTTCCCAAAGCAGAACGTCAGTGAGTGGTACTGCAGTTTCTTCTCCCTTACACTACTGCGCAGTGAAAACTCTTTGGGGACAGGTTTGGAATATCTAGAACGAGTGAAATYGCTATTTGGAATCACCACGAATTGTGACAGTTTTCTATGCTCAAGCAACCCACCAAAGAAAAGAAATCAAACACCTCAATCCTTTTCCTGTAGGAAAAATTCAGTGCTGTAGCACCCGAAGACTGACTGCTGTATTTTTTCCTTTCCTCTGATCACAGCTGCAGCAGAGAGACAACCCTCACAGTATAATTAATGATGCTGTTAGACAAAAAGGAAATAAACTAAATGGAGTCAGACTGCCTTCAGCATTAGGAAATAACATCAAGTATCTATCTGCCAGATGCAAGACAAGAAAAGTCTGCTGGAAAAGAAGATTCTGCACTTGGAGAGCACTTAGAAGATGGCACTTAAAGAAAACTGCACATTAATGCAACATCTTTAAATAATGGTACTAATATCAGAGCCAAAAGATTCCAGCATCTTTTGATAAGAATAAAAGAACCAGGATACAACTGAGCGGGGACTACAGTACTGCTCAGCTTCCAGAAACTATTGGTATAGTCAATATTTTACTTCTACTCACACTACCAGCACAGAGAAGGGATGATTGACTTGTCAGGATGACCCCTAAGTGCACTGTCCTATCATCACCATAAATTGGCATGTGTGCAAGATATTGAAGACGTTTGCCTTATTCTCACCCTTCTATTGGTTGTATATCATCACTGCCTCCTTTCTCCAGTGCTGCTGTTCACGCTGATGAGAAAACTTATCAATGGGAAAAGGAACTCACCAAACAAAAAGGTTCTTAAGAGACTATATGTGGCATTACAGCCTGCAAGTTCAGAGGCTGAAGGTGTCTGCTCCAGGAGGCTACATGACTTTATGTCTATTGTCCCTGTTGTTTCGATTCTCTTAGACCAAAATTTAACAATATTTCTGTATTTCAATGAAGGCTTTTGAAATATTAACATTGGACGATGTGCCTACCTTACCTGAAAGGAAAGAAAGAGTGGAAGATACTCAACTGCAGCTAAAAACAAAAAAACAAAAAAAAAAACCAAAAAAAACCAAACAAACAAAAAAACACCACTAACACAAAAGGGCACCCTCCATTAGTTAAACCTTTTCCTTACAAGTAAGGAAAAGTAAGGATCTACTCTGCATTTTTCACATCAATTATTCTTTGCTTTTCATTGATCCCTAATGATTCAAAAACACCTAGAAAACATTAAAAACCCTATGTCCTACTTCTAAATAGATAAAATGTTTCCTCAGTGATAGACTCAAATGGCAATCAGTCCTTCTAACTTGAGCATGAGGGGCCTTACGCAACCTGCAATGTAGGGACCACAGCGAGAGCCTGAAAATAATTTTCTTCGGAAAGCAAACCTGTAGAGCTGTGGTGCCCACACGTTCTTAGAAAATGGAATAAGCACTTTGAATATTTCCAGTTTGAAAAGAAAAATATTCATTTTATTTATTAAAAAAATTTGAAAACCACAGTCGAGAAGTTTGGCGTCAAGGCTGATGTTAGACTCATGGCAAGCAAACGGGAGATCAAAAATGGCCGATGAATAACAACAGTGCATTGAAACATCTTTACTGTCCTAAGCAAATATTGCAGATACATAACAAGTGATGATCTGCCCTGCCAAGACCCCTTCCATAAGCCACTTTTTTGACTTCAGCAGCTAGAACACTTCTGCTTTTTCTAACCTTTTTTGACTTCAGCAGCTAGAATTCTTCTGCTTTTTCTAACCTTGTGTTCACATAATCCTCCACACAGAAGAGCTCACAGAGCGCATATTACGTATTTGTTCTGTAAGACAAATTTTCTAGCTGTCCTCTCTGAGTCATTTCCAAGTTTTTTGTCTTTCACCAATCTAAACACAAAGTAGACAGGATGGGAGGAGTTAGCATGAACATTTAAATACTAAAAAAGAACAAAAGCATTTCAATATAGTGAACAAACGGCAGCTGCAGCATGCTTTTATGCTATCTTCTAATCTTTAAATAACGACAATGTTCTAATGTAAGTCGTTTGTGTGAAAACCTTTCAGCTTACATGGATAGCGTTTCCTTTTTGTAAAACTTCAGAGTTTCAGCTACTACTAAATAGAAAGTCAATAAATATACCTACTGATATTTTATTTAAGAGGAACAAAGTTGTTGAAAGTACAAATTATATTCTTGGCCAAGTAGTAAGACATGAAAACACAACACCATATAAGTTGCTACTACTACTATTCCTACTACCAACAGAAAAAAAAAAAAAAGAAAAAAGAAAAAAATTTAATATATTCCAACTTGGCCTATCTCTGTTCAATTACTGTAACTGATCTAAATGCACTTAAATGAATTTCCTGTAAACAAACACTTATGGGAATACACACTTTTAATACAGGTTTGTTTACTCTAAATGTGTTAGAAAAAAAAAAAAAACACCAAACAAACAAACACCAAACTGTAGCTTGCCACAGAAATCAGTGTATTGTCCTGCAGTTGTGATGTCACTTTGTTAAATAATTTTCCACTACTGACAACCCAAGTACAGTACCCAAACAAGAGCATTAGCCCAGAACTCTGACATTTATGAAGACATAAGAAGCATTTTTGAGCAAGCAGGCACCAGAAAAAGAAAAGTCTTTTCCAGATTGAGAAAGAACTGCAACAGATCAACTTGCAAAGAAAGTCCCACAGGTTAGTGAAAATTAGGAGCAAATCCCATAATAGGAGACAGAAATCTACTACTTTCCAAGTCCATACCCGATACCTTCATCTTTTTCAGTAGCAAAAATTAAATCCCTTCCAGCTCTCCAATGGTATTATATGAACCAAAACTCCTGTGTTTAAATTTTCTTTTACTTACTAGCCTTTTGATCGGCAGTCACCGGCCAAGGTGTAAAGCAATCTCACTCCACCACTTCAACTGACTTCAGAGTTCAGTCTCTCAAGAGGGCACAGTAAAATAATCCACAGCCAGCAGAAAGCAAACATCTAACAGTATCTAATGATAGATAAAACACTAATTCTGTAACCCCACTTATGAAGCAACACAACTCCCTGACTCTCATTGCTCAACTAACTTTTTGGTTTCATAAAGATAAATATTTTCCTTCCTCCATGTCAGCCCCAAATTGGTGGTCTTAAGTATTTTCATTCCAAGCAAAGAACAATTACATGGAATTTAATTTTGCTGCAATTGAAACATCTTGCAAGTGTAAAGATATTTACACAACACAAGGCTTAAAACTAAAAAAACCTATCCTCGCCTATACACAGAATGGGTAGACATGTTTCTTCTGGCCTTTAAAATAATACACATTCAACTCTGAGAACAAATCTGATTGTCTCAGGACATTTGCCTCAACGGATATTCTCAGGCTATTCTCTCTTCCTTTCCCCCTACATGCTCCCTTTTTTTAAACTTAATTATAGGAACATTTTCCAGCTTTCAGACAAGATGTATAAACAAAGCTGTGACCACTTGTGGCTATTAAAAATTCCACAGAAGTTTTTGTAGGAGGACATCCTCCTGAATAGATTTATTTCACAGTGCAAAACCAAACTATATCTGCATTAAATTCTGTCAGTGAAACTAGCTGGATTTGGTTGCTTCCTTCTTTTAACTACCTTACTGCATTAATCTTTGCTATTTAGTCACTGCTGAACATGTTCTAGCATAGGAGTGATCACACTTCCATTAAGAGGGGAAATAATCCTGTACACAATATCCTTTCACATACAAAAAATTACCAGTCGGTGCTATGAGGAATTTAGGACCAAGTCCATGGCTTGCAGAGTTATTTTGAGAGTTTTCAGTCACAAGGGACACTGTGGCCAGAAAGCGCATTAGTGGCCAAACCCAGAAGAGAACCTCAAACTCACAAGAGAACCTCAAACTCACATCCATCGTTCTCATTGTTTAGCTGCTGGAAATCACACCATTACAAGATGTTCCTGAAAACATTTTTCACTGTAGGATAAGGAGATACTTTACAGGCAAGTTATAGTCAACATATTGTTCTTTTGGGCTTCTAATAATATGTGGGGGAAAAAAAGCCTAACAATATTAATCCTATTACCACATGAAAATACGTTTTCAGGAATTTAGAGGAAACAGTTTCCCTCTGACATTACCCACTAAATCTTTAAGATTTTTTTTTTTTTTTACTTCCACTGCAAGGTAGGTTTAATTATAATTATATTATAGCAGTGATTCACATTTATCTTTTTTTTTTTTTTGAAAGAACAAACAAAAGCATAAAAAATTGGAAATATGAAATACATTTTTATTCTATACAGAAAAGAGACAGCAGGGTAACTGCACTGCCAAGTGTGAAATAATTTCTTGTAAAAAACAAACAGTATTTATTATGATCCATAAGAATTACTTCAAATAAGACAAGATTATGTTTTTGTCCTGGTCAGAAGTAGCCATATATAATTTAATTAGCATAAACATCCCTAGTCAAGCAGAAAGTAGGCAGTTCCAAAATTGTGCAAAATCAGGGTCCAGATAACACTGATTTGGGGGGGGACGGACGGAATCCAATCCATGCATTTTACCTGCCTCCCAAAAAACATTTGGTTTCAGCTGTCACACACAGCAGAGTGCTGCCTCGCCATGGTACCTGCAAATATGCTTCTGTCTATAAAGTATAAACCACAGTAAGTGCATTCCTTGAACCTGATGAACAGGAGTTTGCAGCAAATGACTGCAGCATATGTATCTTTACAAACTGTGTATGTAGATAACATGAGCAACAACAGCTGTGAGGTGGAAGAAAAGAGTATAAAGGCTTTTCATAGCTCTCACATGAGCTGCTAACCCTTGCTGCTAGCTATTAGTTGCCCTTCTTAATGGCACTGAAGCACAAATAGATACTTTACAACAGCTTTCAGATCTTCACATTGCTATATAGATATACCCATAGAAAGAACTGGAGAGACACCTACCTTGCTTTTTAGTTCCTAATTACGCCATTGACACAGATATTTGCCATTTGAAAGCAAGTATGTGTTTAAGTTAATGAGTATTTCTTTTTTACTGTCCATGCTCTGTTATTTTTATGAACAGGCAGTACTGAAGGCCATGATTACATTTCATTTACCTCCTTTACATCTTACATTCAGTAATGTATCTTATTTCATCATTTTGATGTATTTCCATTAGGAAGCCAAGTGTTTTGCAACAACGAAGTAAAAGAACCACCTTCAAGCAAATAAAGGAGCATCACTTGGGGAGAAAGAAGAAAAACCACATGGGGACCAGCTCTGAGCGATATTTCACAGGTAGCGAGTTGGTACCAGCTCCCGTATGTTCCTTCATTGCTTTGCTACTTGCTGCTCCTGGATATATGATGCTGCCTGGATCCCTTTTTTTCTGGGTTTTTTTTTGCTAGTTTTGCAGGCCAAATGGTTTCACTGACGGACCACAGAATTGCCCAAGCCAACGCAACAGGCGCAGCAGAAACCCCTAGCAGCAGGAAGGTACAGAGGACAGCAACCCCCTCGAGGTCAGCCAGCCCTAAAACCAGCTTAGCTCAGCCCCAAAACCCCACCCTTACAGGCTGTATTTCTCTAAATCCTAAAAGTAGTTCAACCTGATATTAAAAATAGATAAGTGTGGATTTCCTTTTAGGAGCATTTTTCTTTTGAAGTCGCTCGACTCTTGCTTCAAGATCAGAAGATGCTTCTAGGCCAACTTTTCTTTCTAAAATATGTAAATACGAATTACTGAATATGAAAAGAAAGCTGAGTTTAACTTAACATTCTAAGTCTCTTACCCAAATACATTAATACTCGCCTTAATAACATAAAGTGTTAAAATATGCATGGCCATGCATATTTAAGAAGTGCAGAAAAAATTTATGCTAGCTAACATGGAAATTATAAAGGGAGATGTTGGCCACACTGTAGTGGTATGTGTTTCGGGGAGGGTTATGAACAGATTAGCACAGATACAGGAAATACTATCCAAGATCACATGTGCCTTCGTTAGCATCAATTACCAATTACTGTTCAAGAAATCTGGTGAATCACCATTCTAATTACAGTGTTATAGCTATACGTTGTCACTTATACTATCATCTTAACATTATAGTCCTCTTTCAACAGGGAAAACAGTAACATCGAAGTAATGTGGGACAAATGTAATACTTCACAGTGCCAAGCACCGTAAGTAAAAATGCACAGTCGTGCATTGTCTTGCCATTTTAGGAACAGTGGTGCATTTATATTGCCTTAAATTTTTCTTACTTGGCTTTCAGCTTTTTAACAAAATGACTGCATCTGATTTCCTCACAGCAAATAATGGGGAGGGGTGATCAGAATCAGCTTTGTGTAGTAACACCACCAGTATAAATACAGATACTACACTTCCAAAAATAAGAGGCCTCAAGCCCTTTCTTTACACTGCATCAGATCAACAAAACACTGTCAAACAGAATCAAATTATTTCCCCACCCACCCCCCAATATGTATGCTGCAAGGCAGAGTCTCACAGATAAATAATTTTGGGAGAACTCAGTAATAATTTTCTCCCTATGGAGCACTCGTATGTGCAAAACTGGAGAAACAAATAGGTAGGTTACTTCGTGCTACAGCTGAAATCAAATAAATTTTCTCTGATGTTTGCATTTGAAAGCCTTTGCTCATATTACATTACAGTAAGCATTAACACAAAATCTAGTCTTTATAGAGTAAAAGTCAGCAAATTCTGAATTTCTTTTGTTCACTTTCATAGCAAGATCCAGGTCACAAGAAATTTTAGCACCCCCGAATGAGAGAATGATCCAGCAATAATGCCAGGAGAGACCATGGGTAACAGCTGATAGCAAATAATGTATCCACTTGCAATGCAGAACAACAGCCACTTTTTAAGTGGGAGTCTTGGAAAGGAAAACAGGGTTCCCCCTCAGCATTATCTAGGAGGTGAAAGGAACAGATCACTATGCCAAGTATGCACAGCATAGCTAAGTGACACGTTAAAGATATCACATATTTAATTGAAACCCTTCATTCATTCCAGTGCAAAGAAAGGGCAGCAAAAGAGCAGTGGATTTTGCTTGCCTGCAGCAGGAAGAGAAAATTCTGAAATTAAAAAGCATAGATGGAATAGCTTTCCAAGAGTAAGATTTTTTTAAGCCATAGAATAGAAGCAGCATGTACCTTTTAACTTGGGGCATTTATGATTTTGCCCGATAAAAGTGTAGTGTATTACTACACAGAATTATACGAAGAACGGGATGGAAATGGACTGGATGGTCCCATGACCAATTTCTAAGACAGCGCAGTTCACTTCTGATTGAGCCAAGCATACAAGCAATGCTGACAGTAATTAAAAAACACTTTATTTTTAAACAACTGCAAGATGACAAAACTTCAGGTAAGCAAGCTTTAACCGATTTCCACTAAGTCTTCAGCAGACTGACATTATGCTATATAATATGAAGACATTACCTAGTTCAAATCCAGATCAGAAAATTGGCAAAGAATATCCACCTTTGTGAGTTATACTACATTCCCTATTCATGTAAAATGGAAAATGGTTAGCACTGGACTGCCTCCAGTCCATCAACCACCACCAAAGTCGCTCTCCCCCAGGGGAACAAAAGTGGTCCTGTACACACTCTTCAGCTGACCAGCATGGGAGTGATCAGCACAGACTGCTGATGGAAAACAGGTCGAACAACTGGAAGCCCATACAGACTGGGAAGCTGGATTACTTGAACTACTGCTGCCACTGACCAGGATGTGGCTCTGTGTTCACTTCAGAGGGTTTGGGATGATTCCTAGCAACTCTGTAGAGCGTGAGGCAAAGTTTAAACTACTGACAGGAGAGCAAATCCCCTCTGTCGACTCCTTTTCCTTGTCAACCAGGACAGGACTCTCTCTCTCCCAACAATTCCAAGGAGTATGTGTGGATGAAAAGGAAAGCAGGGATACTCCATCTCCCGCTGGCACACAACTCCCAGTAGTCCCTGTGAACAACTGGACTAACCACAGATGTCCTGCTGCCAATCTAGACTGCTTTCAGCTCCAGGATCCAAGCATCTCAGACCAAGGATGGAACAACTCCTTCTGAAAGCAGAAATCATTTCATCATCTCTTGGGTGAGGAAGACGCAAACAAGAACACACTGATCCCTTCAGCTTTTGAAATGTTATGAGAAGGAAAAAAAAAAAAAAAATTGTAGCAATGTGTTTCAGCTTTGCCCTTACAAAACAGCTGTGTTTCCCACAGCACCCCCAGTTACTGGGGAGAGGAAATGGTTGGCTGGCGTGCACCTACATTTTTTCCTAGGATAGACCCTGGAAAAAAGACTCGAAAAGCAAACACACCAGAGTAGTAGCAGACATTCCTGTCAGATCCATTTCGCGTAGCAGCATGGAAAATTGACAGGAATGTCGCTGAGCAGCTGCAGGGGGGTCCCAGAGCCTGTGGAGCCCGGTCCCTGCGGCCGCCCGCCAGCAATACCCTCAAATCCTGCTCAAGATTCAGGCACAGCTCATCAGACCTACCGTGTTCCCAGCAAAACATTTGGGGCTCAGACAGTCTTTCTGTCACAAATTTCCAGTAACATCTACTCTTGGCAATAAGGGAGCTGCTTGCTGTACTTCACTCATTAGTGGAGTGCATTAGCCAGTTACTTAGGATTGCTGGCTGTTTCTAAAGCACACAAATCCAATTTTCAGAAAAAGCAAGGCAAAGTTCATCTTTCCCCTTCCCCCATCCCTGCCTGACACAGCTCTGGAGTTAGATTTCAGAAGCAGTATTTATTGCAGAAGCTTTCTATTTATTCACTTTCCAAGATCAGTTGCACACTGAAGGAGGTGGAGCAACTGCTGGATTCGAAAACCACGGTCATTCTCTGAAGAATGTCTCCAAAAGGCAGCTACAGAGTGCCATATAGGACTGCTCACCTATCAAATAACTGCTCAAGTAGCATTTACCTTCCCCCAAAACAAGACAAATTCCAGGATGCACAACGTTGTGCACAATGTGATGTCTGATGCTGTGTAAGCCTTCAACATTCCTGCAGTCTCCTCCAAAAAAGTAACCCTGATACCTGCTATGGAAAGCGTTGAGCTACAGTACTTGGAGAGAAACGCACTATAGGTAATACAATATTTTGCTTCTTGGCCATCTCTAGGCTTTAATTGCTCTAGCTTCTTGCTATTACATCAACAGGCCCATTGGCCATGTGCCCTGTAGCCTGAGAGGGCACTAAGAGAGGTCACGAATTTATTCATAGATTTGTTAGTGAAGGAATAGTAAGGCTTAGTTTAAGACTGCAAAGCATTTTCAGATTCCTCAGAAAAGAGTATATTTAGCTTTTGTGAACTGTTGGTTACCATCACACCATGAAACAACTAGCTTGACAGGTCACTAATCCAGATATAAAAGAACTTTTTATCTGGTCCACTGATAAGAAGTTTACTGGATGGATCCACTTACCGTAAGGTCTAACCCCTGCTCTCCCCTTCTTTGCTTGGCAAAAGACCATCGGCAGTTCATACCAAATCTGGCTCACCATACTTCCAAAATAGAGCACATTCAGCATATGCTTGAATCCTTGTAAGTGCAGACATAAGTTCTATGTTACAAAAAGAAAGATTTTTCATACTCCAAGGAGATCTTCTGGCATTCTGATCAAAAACTCATTTGAATAAATACATTCTTCCTATTTAAACTTTCCCTAACAGTTTCAGCCAGATCTGCTAAAATATTACATTGCCCTTTCTAAGTTGTTTTTTCTGCCTGATATTGGCAAAAATCACTGCATTCCTTCCAGAGATCAGTGTAAAATAATCTGAACATATAATCTTTTGTACTTTATTTTCAAATAATTTAATCATTTTTTCTCAGCTAAATATTTAACAAGAAAAAAAATGATATCCCTACAACAACTTCAAAGATCTAAGCAATTTAGTTTTATTACTCCCAATGTCTCTAACTTAACAGCACATAAAATTCAGCATTTTCACTGAAAATGAAGAGAGATTTAAAAACTTTAAGCAACTAACTCTCATTCAACCCTCAACCTCTTTTTAAATCCACCAGCTCCTGCTGCTCCTATTAAACATTCTTTCTCAGATTTCCACTTCATCCTGCCATGCCCAAATAGGAAACGTTTTTGTTGACTGGGAAACAATTGAGTGGGACCAAATGCTTTAGTTCTGCTACCCCTCAACATGAAACAAAAGGTAACAATAAAAGATATCACTTCCTAAATAAGTAAAACCTACAGCAAATCATTATTTTTTTACCTGCAGATACTCGCTTCATAGACAGCATGGTTATATGTAGCCTCTGCTAAGCACCTTTCCAAAGAGGTAGTCTCTTCTTCAGAGCAGTGCTCTATCTGGCATGAGCTTTCACTATGCAAAGACAAATTTTGTATAAGGCTGAAAAAAATCTGACTTATATTAACATACTTGCGATCATCCTAAATTTGCCTTAGGGCAACCAGAAATACCAAGTTGTAACTTCTGTTTAGCAGTCTGTAGCAACAGTGTCTGCAACTCTGCCAACACAGCTCATGCAATAAGTAGTGAGAAAACTTGTTAATGCAGTTTAGAGATTCTTCTGTATTTCACAAACACAGACAATACAGCAGTGAGTACAAAACACCTGGAGAATACCATTCACAAATAAACTCTTTATTGTTTTAAGTATTTCTCGACCACTGCGAAAAGTGATTGGTAATAAAAGTGGTGGCACCAAGTTTTGTCACCAACAATCATCTAATCCTGACAGCATACACCTAGACAGGCAGCAGTCTACAGTCCACTTCAAAATTATACAAAAACTAGTTCTAAAAGATTCTTCAATTACAGCATCTGTCCTACCATCTCTTCCATGTCTTAATAAATTGGACCTTAAAACTTTTTTGAAGTATTTGAAGCTCGACCAGAACACCTGAGTGCCATACCCAACTGAAGCTGCAGATGTTTAGCCAGTATCTCTAAATGTCCAGTAGTTAGTTCTGAAAAATTACATTTTGATCCTTTAAAGAAAAAAGGTCAACAAAAATCACTGTTATACAAGTTTTTAATCAGGCCGTTGGATTCCATTAGATCTCACTGCAAGTATTTTATCATGAAAGTTTACAACTGTTAAGACAAATGGAAGCATCTAATTTTTCTTTTTCCTGAATTCTTCCACAGTTGTACCTTAAAAAAATGTCTTACCATATGCCAAAGGACCTCAAAGCATAATTAATTACAAACTAACTATCAATGGAAGTCTAGCCATCCTGCATTATCCTAGCTAAGAACTTATGAAAATAAAATCTTATCATAAATTTTCCATTTTAAATGCCAGATTGGTCACTAATGAAATCTAAAAATATTTTCTACTGATTTAACGATGTACATGCTTTCACTAAATACTGCAGCACGCAACTTTGCGTGGCACACATAATGTGCTCATACTAAATAGATGACATAGTTTCCATAAGAATTAGTAGCAATGGAAAATGACAACTTATACAAACCCGCAGAATATAATCACGACATTGTTCATTAATGCCTGCCACCACTGTTAACTCTATTCCAGAAAGTCTCAAGAGGAAGCTAGATATAGTAGGAGAAGCTGATGAACTTCCAGCTGCAAGGGGGTGGGAGGGAAAGGAAGCAGACTGATTAGTTGAATAGATTTATTGTATGCACATATTCTATGTTAAAACCCTGTATCTACTATAACATAAATTTTTTTGAGTCATTTGACTGTTCACAATTCAAATACAGGAAAATGCTATCAGGCTAACATGTGTTTGTTCAGCAGGAAAACTTTTCTTCAAAATGTAAATGAGGCAGTGAAAAGCCAGAACTTTGCTAGAATTGTCATACTATTTTTTCTCAAATGTGAGAAGGACCTTTTGATGTTCTCCCGTCACATTAGAAAATCATCTCTTAAGTCCATATGAGCTCCAGAGAAAAATACAATGCAGTGACAGCTGAAATGCAGTGTTCTCTCTCTCAAAGATGCAAGACATTATCATACTACTTTCTTCAATTTAGCTGGCAGATTTTATTCTCCAGCCACGAATATTTTCTGAATTTTCCTTATAATATATCATGAATACAGCCAAAGCATCTTAAAGCAAATCTGTAAGCAAAGTATTCTAGTTGCTGTATTTTAATGGTCTTTGACATTGGCAGAGTCTACATAAACCAATTTTGCAAAATGCACTGTAAGTTCACCTGCACTTCAAGAAAACAATTAAACTGAAAGAGATTCCTTTAGGCTCTTCACAATTCAAATAAAGATCATAACCCTTAAAAATTGGGAGAAAATAACTTTGACTACCATTCTTGCAAAACAAGGATAACATGAAGTAGTACTGCTTATTTAATCACTGCAATGTCAAAAAACAAAAAAAAAGAGGGAAAGCAAATTATTTGCCTTGTATTAATTTATAATACTGTATTAAAAAAGAAGATAACCCTTGGCTCACAATAACCCCATGCAACACTGCAGGCTTGGGGAAGAGTGGCTGGAAAGCTGCCTAGCAGAAAAGGACCTGGGGGTGTTGATCGACAGCCAGCTGAAGATGAGCCGGCAGTGTGCCCAGGTGGCCAAGGCGGCCAACGGCATCCTGGCCTGTATCAGAAATAGTGTGGCCAGCAGGAGTAGGGAGGTGATTGTCCCCCTGTAGTTGGCACTGGTGAGGCTACACCTGGAATACTGTGTTCAGTTTTGGGCCTCTCACTACAAGAAAGACAGTGAGGTGCTGGAGCATGTCCAGAGAAGGGCAACGAAGCTGGTGAAGGGTCTAGAGCACAAGTCTGATGAGGAGTGGCTGAGGGAACTGGGACTGTTTAGCCTGGAGAAGAGGAGGCTCAGGGGAGACCTTATCGCTCTCTACAACTACCTGAAAGGAGGTTGTAGAGAGGTGAGTGTTGGTCTCTTCTCCCAAGTAACAAGCGATAGAACAAGAGGACATGGCCTCAAGTTGTGCCAGGGGAGGTTTAGATTGGATATTAGGAAAAATTTCTTCACCAAAAGGGTTGTCAAGCATTGGAACAGGCTGCCCAGGGAAGTGGTGGAGTCACCATCCCTGGAGGTGACTGTAGACATGGCACTCAGGCACGTGGTTTAGTGGTGGACTTGGCAGTGTTAGGTTTACAGTCGGACTTGATGATCTTAAAGGTCCTTTCCAACCTAAATGATTCTATGATTCTATAAAATAAAAAGAAGATAAAATACAAGAGTGTTTGGGAGAGGAAACAATCTGACCAAAGCCTGAACATAGGTACACAATATACATCACCCAATGCAGTAATAGAGCAAAATAAGTATCATCATTTGCTTAATTAAACAGAAGAGGAAGAAACACACGCCAATTAAAAAAAAACAAATTTGGCTGCAGGTTTACAAAACACATTGACAGTGAATTAATTCAGTCACCATGCAAATAGTATCAACTGTTACTGTCATAGACTGCAGCAGTCCTGCCACCGAAACAAAACTTCCTCATTCTTACAATTGGCATTGGTGACCACGTTCAAGAACTCCAAAAATTATTACATATTTACATTGCTATATGGACATCATAGATATTTTTGCATTGTAATTGATTTGTGTTAGAAGTGTTTTGCCTTCAAAGCACACTGTTTTGTCCACATTTCACTTCCACTTTGAAGTCACAGATCAGCTCCTACTAGCTCAGGAAGGAAAATAAATTGTTGTTGCTGTTATGTTCTAGCACTGTGGGGCAAAACGCCAGGCTGTCCAGCAGCCAACAGACCAACCACAAATCTTTCTCCTTTTTTTCTTTTTCCTTTTTTTTTTTTCTTTTTTTTTTCTTTTTTTTTTTTTTTTTCTCCCCCCAATAAAAGAATTAGTATCAACAACCAATCAAGGCACATGGAAAGGAATGCACTAATACTGTTCAGGATTACGCTCGAGACAGTAGTTATGTTTTTAAATTCCTTTCACTGTCACTAGTAACATAAATAACTTACAGTATTTCAGGCTAGCTCTTCCAGTCAATTAGGACTTATAATTTGTATACTATTGTTATGAAACTTATTAAATTAGACTAGCATAATTACAAAGTGATTGAGTAACGACATTCAAAATTAAAGACTCGGAGTAATAGTAAAAGAATTCCAAATTCAGCTAGCCATTTGATGGACTCCATCAGCAAGTTAAGTTTGGAAGGAAGATTTGGAAAGGACAGTGCATTTCTACACTGGCATCACTGGTCTCAAGTAACTAAGAAACAGGATGACTGGCTACAGTTATAAAGAAACTTGAGAAATATGACCTTTTTAACAAGGAAAAAAACCAAACTGTTTTGAAAGAAAAAAGGATGCATTATTTTGATCATCATCAAGTATTCTCACCATTCCGTATACCTGCRGTATTGCTCACTTATTTTGTTTAATCTCAATCCAAGGCATCGTCTACAGAGTTGGAAGCACCAAAGATACCAAAGGTAAACCAAACTCTACAGAAAAATATTAGGCTTCTCCCCTCTTTACATACTTGGGCTCTGTAAAACGAAGACTAGCAAAACACAACATAAGTGAAATTAGTAAAATCAAAACTGTTTGACATACTCCACATGGTAGCATTACATATTGTACCAAGACTTTAAAGAGAGTAACGAATTTTGTTTTAACTAAAACCTTGTACTATGAATGAGAAACTGGTCATCTTTTATCTGGAATCTACTTCCATAAGTAATCTAAAAGAACGGCCACCTTTCCACTCCAATCAGCTAACTTCACTACTGTTTAAAAAATAAACCAAGAACTCTTAGATGACTTAAAGTCTACAGCAAAATCGGAAGGCGTTTAAGTATTTCAGGATGGGATTTATGGCAGAGTTCTGAAATGGATACTCCTAGTTCCTGTTGCTTTTACTGGAATATTTTTATAGAGAGTCACTTTTTTCCCACCCTACCCTTTTCCTTTACTGAATTTCCACACAATAACTTAGATTTGACCATCACCGGACATCTGAACAACAATAAAAAAAAGTTACAGCTGGATCCTGTATTAGTCCCAGCTGCACAGGATCTTTGGCTGCCTTCAGAAAACAAGAGAACCAATAGGAAAACAGTAGGAGAACTTCTTTTAGCAGCTTACCTTTGAATAAATTGTTTTTCCATATGCTACTACAACAAACTATTTTACTACTCAATGCAAACTGAAGTTATTCTTCCTATTTTTCATCCCTTTTCTAAAAAAAAAAAAAAAAATTCCTTCTTCAAAAACCTTTACTACAAAATGCCAGAAAATAATCATCTCCATATGCTCTTTCAACTCTAACACACCACAATGGATATATCTGCCAAGTCCACCCACCCACAGGCTCCATAAACTTTAGAGTACTATTTGTATTTAATTTGGATTACCAATCTCACCCAACCTTTCCCCTTCGTAACACGTTACTTTTTCAGGCTTACAACACAGGTAGAAGATACAAAAGGAAAATAAGTTTTCAGCAAAATAAGAACAATAACGTAATGTATACTCTCTTTACTTTGGATATCAGCGAATTCACAGCGGAAGGACTTAAACTAGTCTTCTTTTTATGTTTGCTCTTATAAAATATCACCTAATCTTTTAAAACATTCATGTGATACTATGTCATTTATTGGTACAAGACCAAGACTAAACATTGCAGTCTTTCCAACTTACACTGCACAAAATGAGAGTGAAGAAAGTTACATGTATTTTGATTTTTAAAAAAAATCATTGGGGGTGGGGAAGCTTCCTCTCAGATATGTAAAAAAAGAAAGTTACTATATTTAATGCACAAAAATCCACTTCCTAGAGCCAAAAAAAAAAAAAAAATCAACTCCATATGCTCCATTTATCTGTCCTTGCTAAAACATCTACAGCAAACTGAAATGTCACAAGCTGCCTAGAAAGGTTGACCTCATGTAATACATAGAACATAGGCTTAAGACCCAGTCTGAGATTCCCAGATTACAGAATTAATCAGCAACACCTACACAAAGAACAAACTAGTCACATACCTGAAACCTTTTAATCTCTCCCTTCTGTGACTGCAAACGACGCAACAGTCATTTCTCTAAACTTTGCCTCTGACTAACCTTGGCTACCAGTTTCAACTTCCACTTAGGAAACAGTTTCTATACAAACTGCAATTCAGGAGTAGCAGCACAAATGATAAGAGATGGTGGGAAAACAAGCACAGATATTCTCCTGGTCTCCAGATGAATGTTGGATGCTGCTTAAAAATGCTGCAAGTACATGATATGATAATTTTCATAACTAAAGGGTGGTACAGTAGGTCAAATCTGACTTGCAGAACAGAAAGTTAAATAATAATGAAGTTCTATAAAATAAAAAAATTACTTTTGAGACTATAAACATATACTTCCATAATACGGACTACCCATTTAGGCATTTACGTGACTGATACCACATGTGAAATGAGTTTTCCCCAATTAGTATATACTGGGGTTACAAAATACAAGACTAAACCAAGGATTACTTCAGCCTGATAGAGGTTCTTGAAGGTATACTCCTGAAATATTGTTTGTTTTGGGTGGGTCTCAAGCAGAACCCTTTCAGTTAAAAGAAAAAAGAAATTAAAAAAATTAGAACCAAAAATAAGAAAAAAGGGAGAACCACAAAACAATATATAGACACACATTCACCTACCCCACGCAATAAAGTCCATAGATCTATTACAATGGATCATCAGCCTGCACGGTTTGTACACAGCAGCTCCTGCAAGGGCAATCAGAAACAGCTGAGCACTTCATATGTACAAGAAAGCAGTCAGGTCCATTTGGTCTCCTCAAGAAGGACTCAGAACGGTCCTATGCAGGACCAAGCCCCTCTCCTGTACACGTTAGGAGTTTCATGGTCATTTAACTCGCAAGGTTCTTCCCAAGGAAGAGAGTTTCTCAGTAACAGAGCCACCATCTCTTCTTACAACCACTTGGTTTAACCTCAACTTCCTGGGAAAACTTTCCTCCACATCCCCTAGCTGGCCAGTTATGAGATACTGAAACAAAAACATGCAGCAGCTTTACAAATTCAAAAATTGCATTTGCAAGTGGTCAAAGTTGTACTCAGACAGAGTACACAGCCTGGTGGGAAAATTCCTCCTCGGTGTATTAGAATGACTAGGCAGGAAGTTCATTAGTCCAAACTTACATGAGCAAGAAAGAAAAAAAACTTATTTGGAATCTGACTACTAAATATAAGAAATACTGCTGCAAGCAACAATAATTCCTTATTTTATAATATCCAATGCAATTACAAATGTCCCTTTTGACAATTCCCCCTCTCTTGTAGTAAGGCAACAGGATCTGTTTATGTCAGAATTTGACCCTACAGACTGCTATGAGCTAAACAAGGATCTTATTAAGGAACATGATATCTACAGTACATGAAAGCAAAAATGTAACAGCAAATAAAGACTCTTGAATACTTGGAATTAAACAAGAAAACAACCTGAATGGTATTTTGCAATATGAATCAGATAGTTAAAAAAAAAAAACAACACAACCAACCAACACCAAAAAACACATCTCCATGCTAGAAGTTACACTGACTATTAATGAGGCAGTTCTATAAAAACGTAGAGGTGACTCATTAAATGATTACATCTCACAGCTCCTCTTAGAGAAAACAGTAAGAGGCAGTTCCCCTACTTGCACATGCCAATTTTTTTCAGCCTTTTTTTGTCCATGCATGTGTGTGAGAACGAGAGTGAGCACAGGAGAGATTGGACACATTTCTTTTCCTACCCATCAACTCCTCCTGCCAAAGTACGCCTAGCGTAGCACTCAATTTCAATCTAATTTGACTGAGGAGTAGATATTCCTACAAGCTGTGTGAGAACCGGTAGCTGGGTAGAAGAGCCACTAAAATTAATTCCCACAGTTATTGTTCAGCCTCTTCCATACCCTGAGAGTCAGCAGACTTGCATTTCATCATTTTCACACAGCTTGCTTTGTTTTGTTAAGAAACTCAAGGTATTTCATCTAAAAATCAACAACGGTTTCTCCTTTTGTATTAAGGACCAGCATCTGCAAAGAACAGCAGCAGCTCCTCAAAATCCAACCGAGCCCTTGGACATGACAGCGAAAGCCAGACTCGAAATCAGATTCAACTTTCACAAATGAACTGATCTTCAATTCTTGTTGAAGAATTTTCTTGTGGAATTCAGAAGAATTATTAGTTAATAGTCTTGCAGTAAAATCTATCCTTGTTGGTACAATTTCCATTGGGTTGCTAAATAACAGTATCAGTTTCACATATAGTGAAAATATTTCACATATTTTTCACATCAGTTTCATCATTTCTTCCACATAAGGTAACTATTTCTTTTTATAATAAACAGAACATCTGAAAATGAGGCTAATTAGTAAAACCACGCCAAGAAGCCCGACCTGTTGAAAAATTAGATCAAAGATCTTCAGTACTCCATATCCTAGATGAGATTCTGATTTAGATTTCACAAGCTTCCAGCATGCACCATTTCCTGTTAACTCCACGAGAGCCTATTGAATTTGTCAAATACTTTTTTCCTAGGAAATACTTGATAATGTTTGTGTTTGCCTTTTAACATGTCAACTTTTATTGGAAAACCTACACACTTATACCTATGTACAAGCAGATATCAGAACTTCGATGAAATTGTGGAAGCAGCTATGCATCACTTTATTTTCCTTAAATAAAACATTATATTACCAAATAATGGGTTTGAAGAACCTCAGAAAGTAATGAAATAAATGTGACACAGATGTTCAACAAAAAACAACAAAAAAAAAAAGAACAAGAATGTTTTTACTTCATAGCAACCAAATAGGTCAAGCCATTTCCTTCTTCAGGCAAATCTCAGAGGACCACAAAACACATGGTTTTCTAGTGGATTTTGTGTGTCTATCCCACTAAGAGGAAACACTGCTGTCCAAAAAATTTGCAATACTAAGTTTTCCCATGAAATTGTTGGAATTAAAAGAAGGAAGTCATATGCAATTAAAAACAATTTGCTAGATGTTAAAGTTATACAAATGGCATAATTAAACACACTTTTACCACGTTAAGTCCCATACCTTTTCTATTCAACATATTGCTTTAAAAGAATGCACAGTGAAGAAGTCAGAAATGCCAACGTTATGGCTGTTCACATAATTTTTCCTTCGCTTCTGTAAATCTCAAAGTAAAATATCACGTGTTCTTCATTTCCATGGGATTCCTGCCTTACAGTTGTATAAGTTGACAGGTTTTTCTAACAAACCAGCTGCTAAGTACTTATTTTTATCCTCTGTGAATGAAGCACATGGTCAATGTGTCCAAACTCTTCACTAAAATAGGTGCAATCCTTCCGTACATGCTTAAGTACTCATGAACTACAGGGAGACAAAGTGAAGCAGACATCATTAACTATCACTTTACTTTAAAAAGGAGGAAAAAATTCATATAGATTCATTCAATCATCACAAAACACTATCCTACACGCTGGCTAGTCCCATGCAGAAGTCTACAGAAAATGTCACGTGTGATCCCATAACCAGATTAAATCTATTTGTGCATTCAAACAGGAAAATTAATATTGCATAGGAGAACGTAACTTATTTTGTAACTTTGAGATTGCAAAAGTGTTCCCACACTTTTGCATTGCCCTTTTACTGCCATTTTTATTACAACTTTCTAGAGACTATTTTTTAAGAATAAATTATAACATCTAACTATTTACTTGTCAATAACCACTTGGGATGTCAGCGTGCGTCCACAAACATCAAAAAAAGGCAGTGGGTGGAAACAACATTAAGAGCTCTGTTTTAGACTCATTAAGCTTAAGATGACAATTACGCAATCTTAAGATGTCAAACAAGCCAACATTTTAGCTGGGACAGATGGTACTGGATACAGAGTACACAGTATATGCTGTGAGTCATCAGTTTAAATACGATAGTTCAATTTTTATTTGCAAATTTTATTATCCAGAAACAAGATGTAGAGAGGAAGAAAGCATTAAACCAAGCACAGGGTCCTGCAAATCTTCACAAAAAGTTGGAGGCAGAAAGATCATCTTCCAAATGAAAAAGCAATTAACAAGATAGGAGCAGAACGAGGACAGAACAGTCAAAGAAGCCAAGAAAGAGCAAGATTTCAAAAAGAAAAGCATAGTAAACAGTACTAGAGGCAGCTGTCAGGACAAAAAGGAAGAAGGGAATGTACTGAGTACAAGAGGTCAGGACAAGTGTGGAAAGGACCTAGGATGAACCTGGAGGAGATACTCTTCAGACAGTGACTGCAAACATCTCATGCAATGACTTTCAACATGAAAAGGAGATGGGGTGGTAGTTCAAAAAGTAAATGGGGCCAAAGATGGGGTGTAAAAAGAAACAGACTAAAGCACGTTTGCATTGGGAGGGAAAGGAAGCAAGCAAAAGATAACAGCAGATAAGATGGAGCTACAGTATAAGCAAAACAGTTTAAAGCTTTTAAAACCTTTCTGTTGTACTAGGAAAGGAGAGACTTATAGGACAAAAAGATTGCAAGCGGAAGAAACCAGAGGAAAGCCATGACGTATTTCATTCATTTTCCCTTGAAAACATGTTCAAAATCCTATAAAGAAAGAAGGGGAGGGAATAAATATGATGGAATTGAGAAATTCAATGTGAACTGCAGAATGTATTTTGGAAAACAGTGTGGTGCCTCAAGATCTGCCACCCCTCAACTGATAAAAGCTCTTATAACTTTGATACTAACATTGATACTGAGTGCAATATCCATTCAGCAACAGTAACACATGGGGAGCCCACTTTCACGTGGCTATTACTATGATTCCCAAACATTGTTCCGCAAAGTCCATTCTGTTCCTGTAAGTAAATCCTACAGCTTTCTTTCCTAGATGTAATAGTACACACAGATGCTATGTTATAGGCATACTGTTCCACTAAATCCATGGCATGCTTATATTGCTGAGCACAAGTCACTAAATACCATTATATAACAATACATCAAGTTTGGCAACCAACAACCTCTGGAAATTTTATCAGCAAAAATTTCATGTTTTCTTCCAAGTCACAGCTAAAAATATTGAACATTAGGCTAAGAAAAAAATTAAAGTGTTACTGCAATTAACAAGCCTATTTTCTGATACCACCAGAAAACTAATATTTACAACATAATTATTAGTATTTTACTATGGCATTTTTTATTAGAGTGATAACAGATTAAATGTGTTTGGTGCTAAAAATTAAGATACTACTGAGCTGACAGGTAATCTGTACAAATGTGAGATTAGTTTAGCATGAAGAAATATTTATTTAGCAAGAAGAAACTTAGCATGAAGCTCTGCTGGCTGATAGCAGTCATATTTATGTCATTTAGTTTTTTGTGTTCTATCTCTGTATCTGCTCTTTTTCTCTCCCTCGAATCAATCCATCTGGTTAGTCTAACACTCAGGTGCATTTTTATATTCTTGGCATTTCCCTAGAGTGTTACTTAAAAAACTACAAGCCCTCCTCTAAAGAAATTTTGGGACAACTTTTTAAAACTACTGGTACAAGTTATCCACTTTGATAAGTACAGAGTGAAACATAATTAACATTCTTCTGTGTTAAAATACATTTCTTATTTTATGAGTTTCTTTTATTATAAACAAAACATGCAGATTTAGTCTTAACTGCAGAGCAAATGTCTATAACCATGAGGAGGCCACATGGACTCTTCTATCTTTCACGTCTACCTTTGAAAGATACTACAATGTGAAAAGAACAGAAGAGATCAGGCTGCTCGTGTCTAAAAGTGAGATAAATATATATACTTAATCAATTTTAAAACATTTTTTCTAAGAAAAATCTGTGGGTTTTATTACATTTAACAGCTTTTAACTATCAATGGATAACTGCTTTGCCCTGCAGAAGAACAGAAGTCATCCTGCTAAATCTGGTTTGGCAGCAAATCCATTCTTCTGAGTCCTCTGCGAGATGATCTGGTCTCTCAGTCTAGTTCCTCGTGAATGGCTGTCTACATAACAGAATCAACGTGCTACCTGGCACCACTGCTGGCAAGTATGGCCAAAAACTAACAAGAGCTTAGCAACTGAATTGCTCTCTCACCCTTCAAAAAAGCTTCAAAATTCAGAAATCAAGCACAGAGTTTGGGGAACAGTAGGGAAACATCACTGCCATTAACTAGTGCTATAATTTTGTCTATTTGTCAAGTAGAAGCAGGATTTTAATCTTTTGGCATGTCTGCTTAGAGCCCTTCGTAGAGATAGCTTAGAACATACATACAGAAGTTGACAAGCACTTGATCTTGCAGTCTTTTCCAAGAGGAATAGCATGGAGTTGAATTTGGGGGACTACGAAGCTGCTGCATGACCAGACTCAAACTCAGAAAAGCAAAGAGAAGTACTATTCTGCGCCTCCAGCACAAAGTGACCCACATTGACTGTTTATATATTTCGAAGTTTTACAGAAGATCGCTTGCTGTTTAGCAATATGCAATCATACCACCTGCTGCCAACAGCACTATTCAATGTAAGGATCTCAGTTCACTGCTACCACCACCATGTAACAGTAAGCACGTAAGAAAAGCCTCAGTCAAATCACAAAAGATGCAGTTTTAAACCAAATGAGGACAGGGAGGAGGAGAAATTTTCTGGATTAAGTGAACCAGAGAGATATTTTAATCAGAACACAAAAGAAGGTTGAGACAAACACCAACTGACTCGGATCATATCGCATCAATAATCCATGCACAGAGCCTCTGCTGAAATCAATGGGAGGCTTGTGCGTAAGTGGATTGTATAATATAAACGCATGCCCCTATTTAGGGCTCCACATACAAAAGAGAAAGCGGTGCTAAGAACAATTCCCTTAATTAACATCTCTCTTGCATCAAGTGCTTCTAAAATAATAAATCCTAGCTTTACATAGCTCTGTTTTCATTCACAGTTTTTACCAGAGGTGGTAAAACAAGTGACCCCATTTGACAAATAAAGGAACTGAAGCATAGGATGCAAATTAAACTGAAGAGCAGGGCAGCAGGCAGAACTGAACTGGGAATAGCAGTTTACCTTCTGAATCACAGTTTAATGTCCTAGATATTTAGATGCTTATCTAGTTCAAGTCTCTAATTAGGGTGATTCTGTGCAGTGCTCAAGTAATTTTGCATACTTCCTGAAGTACCTGTGCACAGCGATATGCTTATGTCTATGAGGTTCCCACTCAATAATGTCAATTTTTTGAGGATTGCAAATGTCCTACAGAGGTTCAAAACACTGGACTGCCCTGGTCAGACTCCCTTGGTACCCCACAAAGTCTCACTACTCAGCGGCACCAAAGGATTTTAAAATTGGCTGTCAAATCCACACTTGCCACATGCTTTCTATTGTTAAAAAAAAAAAAAAAAAAAAAAATTTACTTTCAATTCAAAATACCAATTCACTAGCTGGAAATGACCCAACTAATCCTGGTGTTCCAAATTGACAGCGGTCCATAAGAAAAAGCCAGACTGGATCTCTATTCAAGAAAAAAGTGCAATAGTCACAAGAAGCCTGTGTAAAACATCAATACACCGATTGCAAAAAAATTTCCAGTCTCACTAGTCTACAATTGTTTCACAACGAAGCCAAGTAAGGAGGAACATAAACTATACTGTAATTTGACCCAAAAAAGCAACATGTTTATTAATGTGATATGAAGTTATAAACAATAGTTTCACTTGCATGCTAGGTGAAAATCTGACTTCACCTATAGAACCAGCCTTTAGCTAAATATAGACTGTCTCCTTCCGAGGTCCTGAGTATTCTTCCTCCCATGAAAATCCAACTCTGAAATGCTTAACACCTTATGAAAGATTGATTCAGCAATACATCCACTTTCTAGTTTACATCTTGCATGTCATTAAGTACTACATTACACAGGGTTAGTGCCAATGACAAGCATGTTCATTTCCTTTAACTACAGATGCAAGTCCATAATACTGTGAAAATAACATATTTTGAGTTGAATGAGCTTTCTGCTCTTTACAATTACAGTGTTCAACTGTTTTGATTAATAACTTTTCAGGACTGGCTTGTTTTGTCTTCTGTTTTCCTTTTTCAGATTTTTTTTTTTTTTAAAGTTAAGTTTATCATTGACAAAATGAGCAGAAGTGCCTGCTGAGAAATGGCCACATTTCCAGACGACTGCTTGAAGAATTATTTTTCTGATTCATCACAGCTTTTTTTTTTTTCAAGTTGTCAAAACAAACACCACACCCACTTGATTTCCGAGTTCTGGGTAATTATATTTAGAATTAGCAAGCACCGTGCAACTATTAATCATACAAGGTTTAGCCCTTACTTTACCTATTTAGAAATAAGCCAATGCATTCACACGCAGTCTGTTTAGCATTTTATTTAACAGATATCCTCATCACTTCATTCTGTACCATCACCACCGACACAGAGAGTCACAGAGAATATAGGGCAGTCCATTCAGTCAATCCCTCTGCCCCAAGGCAGGATCTACTCCACCGCAGCCACCATTATCGCTGATGATACACAAGAACTGGTTATTTCAGGCAGCAGCTTTACACACGCACTCACAAAACACATTATAAATTAAAGGAGGGAAGCGTGTCGCAAGTCTGCAGTGCCTTAAACTAGGACGGCGCGTCAGCCGGTCTCCGAAAGATAAAAATTAAAAATAAAAGCTCCCCCAAGATGCGAGTCCGGATTTTCTAAAAGTAGTATCTGGCAACATTAACGCCGCTGCCTTTAGAAACAGTTCACCTCGTTTAAACTGGACGAACCACCCCGTGATTATCACCGAGCCTCCATTAAGATGACACGCACAAACAGAGCCCTCGCAGAGCTTAATTATTCTTTTCACTGCTCGTACACTGCAAGACACATACTTTTTTTCCTCCCTTCCCCTCTCCCCAGCAGACGAGCAGCTGCCCGCAGGGAGCGCAGCGATGTCGCGGGGCTGTCACGGCGGCGGGGGGACGGGGACCCGCCGCCTGCCCTGCCCGGCCGCCCCCTTTTGTGCCCGAACCCCGCCGAGCCGGCGCAAACCCGCCTCACCCCCCCGCGCCTGACCCTTCCCGGGCGCGGGGGCGCCCGCCGCGGGGCACAGAGCCCCCATTGTGGCCGCCGGCGAAAGGGCCAGCCCCCGCCGCGACGCGCCCCTGCTCCCGGCCGCCCGGGAGCCGCTCCGTACTCGCTGTTACAGTCGCTCCGCTCGGGCTGGCCCCTCAGCGCCCGGGGGGACGCCGGGCAGGACGGGGGCACAGCACTGGGGGGCAGCTCCGCCCGGAGGGGAAAGGCGCGGCGCGGAGGGGCCGCGGCGGCAGCAAATGTCACGGCCTCAGAGGCGGGCGAGCCCCAGGGAGCGGGGCGCCCCAGCCGCGAGCGCGCCTTCCTCACGGCCACGACGGCCAGGTGAGGGGCCGCGCCCCCCCCCCGCGCCGCCCCAGCAGAAGCCCCGCCACTCACCGCCGCCACCTCCGCCGCCCTCTTCGTCCATGTTGGGGCCGCAGGCAGGGCGCTCCGCAACGGCCGCAGCTGAGGGAGGCCCGGGGCTCGCTTCACTCGCTCGGCGCCCGCTCCGCGGCGCTCGGCGCCTCGCGGCCGCTTCTCCTTCTCCTCCTCCACCGCCGCCGCGCTCCTCTGCCCCGTCCCTCTCCGCCCAGCCCTGCCTCAGCCCCGGCGGCAGCCGCCGCCTCGGCCCAGCCGCCCGCCCCTCTCATGTGACCCGCGGAGGGGTGGAGGGGGGGAAGGCAGGCCCGGCCGGCCCTGCGCCGCCACCCCCGCCGCCACAGGGTCGCCGGCCACCGCCGTGCTGCCTCCTCCCCTCAGGGGGCGGTCGCTCCCTGGCCGTGCCCTGCGGCAGAGCGGGCCCTGAGCGGGGAGCCTCCCTCCCGGCTTCCCGCCTCTCCTTTTCGGTGTTCCCTCCCCGGCAGGTTTCGCACGGCGCGGCCTGGCAGCGTTGAGGGCCCATAAAACGACTTCCCCGTGGGTTGCCAGGGGCCGCCAGGGCGGGCAGGGGGTGGCCACGGCGGGAAGGGGGCGAGGGCGGCGGTCGGGGAGCGGGAGGAGCCTGGCCTGCGGGGCACCCGCTGGGGAGCAGCCTGAAGGCGATGGCGGGAGGGGCTGAGAGGAGCCGTCGAGTCAGTTGGGTTTCATGTCGGTTAGGGTTGTCTCTTGGGGTCTGCGGTAGCCAGAAAATGTCTGCAGAGCCGCTGACTCTTTTGGAGGGCTCTAAAGGGAGGGAAAAGAGCGGGAGRTGACAGGAAGGCGAGGGCTGGCCTGAAGATGCATCATGAAGGAGGACGAGGTGCGTTGAAGTCTCCAAAAAGGAGCCTGAGGCATATGATGTTTCTGCATGTTTTCTGCTGATTCTTGCTTGCTCCTTGTTCTTGGGTCCGGTCCGGCACTGGAGGGTGCTTCCCCTGCCACAGGGGTCATGAAGAGCCTTGCGTATAAACGGGACTGTTCCCTGTATGCGGCGCAGGGTTTTGCATTGGTGTGTGTTGTCTGTGTTGGTAACAGAAAGGATTTGCCTACTTACTGCCCTAGAAATCAAAGTGTCTGTGGGATTTCTTAAGTCGTCAGTAAAGATCTTCAGTGAGATGCTATGGGAGTCGGGATATCAGCAGCCTCCAAAGTCTGTAAAGGTAAGCAGAAGTGTGCTGGCACAGACCACTCTTCCTTCCTTCCTTCCTTCCTTCTCAGGCACCACCCCCCTTCATTTTTTTAAAACCTTTGGTGTCAAAATTTTATTCAGATAGGAAGCTGTGGGAGGAAAGGGTCAGCCAACAGGAAAATATCATGGTTTTCATTTTCCTCTTGTAGGCTGGCATGGGACAGAGCACTGTCTAGGAAGCTGTGTCGGGAGTGCTCACCTCTTGACACTGCTGCTAATAGGTGGTTATTACAGCCCATTTTGCTGAGAGCTGAGGTTTGGCTCTGATAGCTGCTCTGGCGATAAAGCGTTTTACCTCATCTAGAAATCATAAACATCACAAACCTTTAAAATACTCCTCTGTATTTCATATTTTAAATTAAACATTGTTATAAGTTTAGTAAGTTAGTGTATAAAAAGGATATGTTTACATAAAACAGAAGCATTACCTTGGTAAGAGTTTTATTTTGAAATGTATGTCTATAAAGTGCAATACAGGATGGTTTTAAAATAAGTCTGAATGCAGATGAACTGACAGTGGGCTTTGAATATTTTTGCGTACTGAGCAAACTGATAATTTACATTAGAGGGGAATCTGGTTAATGAAAAATTCTAATTTTATAATTGATCACAGATTGTTTGCTTTCATTTCGTCTGTGTTGTTTTACACCTTTATATAAAATATATTCCTTTCTTTTGTTGCTTTTGTTTGTCAGTATCATTTTTTTTCCTTCCTTCCTATATTGCAATATAACTTAATATACTTTTGCTATAAGGAAAATTCTAGTGCAAAATAAAAGATAGCCCAATCGGTAATTCTAATAGCAGAGAAGAGTGAGCCATGGAGAACAGTCCTCCTCCCACCAATTCAGTGCAAAATTCCTGTTGACTTCATGGAAGCAATACTAGGTTTTAAAATTCTCCAAATTAGTAGCAAAGATAAAAATGATTTTGTGATGCAAGCAAGATATGAAAAAAAGTCTGTCCTAGTTATAAGTGATCAGTTGGGATATTTTACATAAACTTCATGGTGAAATCAGACAATTCCAAACTTGTGAGATAAGCAAAATGTTCTTTATTATAACTTCATTATTAACTTGAGCAAACAGTTAAATTTTCAGTATTTTGCATTACTGAATATGTAGCTTACTCTGTTGTAACTTTGAAATATATGTCATTCAATACCCTCTCAAGGAAAATCTGTTCTTTTCAGTCCTGTTTTAGTAGGAAGACTTATTAATGATACATAGTACAAAAGAGTATTGAAATTATAGTGTCTTCTTCAAGGCTGTCTCTGAAATGATGGAAGATATTCCTTGAAACTTGGAATTTTCGTATATATTGTGTATATTATAAATAGACTTACTTTTGCATGGGCCTGATCCTACAAGTGTTCTAGGCATAAAACTGTTAGTTCTGCGTACAAGGTGCTTACTGGACAAAGCTCTTTAATYTTCAGGTGGGATGTGTGATAGAAACTTTTAAGATCAAACCTTTTACCTCCTTGTCTCATTTTCCTGTGTATAAAGTAAGCCTCATGTCTGGCTATAAACCTAACTAGGTCAGGAATAGATTTTTTGAAAATGTACAAAATCAACTAAAGAATTACAATCATAGTTCTACATCGTAGCTATAGTACTTCTACCATAGCAGAACTACTCTATAGTTTTTGGTAATTCAACAGTAACAATGCCACTACTATTAAATACTGGGTAGTTCCTTACCAACAAAGATGTCAGGTAGCAAGACAGGTTACAATCTCAGATAATTTTAGGATACGCTCCAATAAACTGTTTCCTACTCATGTGAATAATTCTCTCGCATCTACTTTGTTTTCTGGAACTTTGATCATTCTTCTGTTTTGAAATACATATGAATTTTATTTTTGTCTCCATATTAATAAGGGTTTCAATCAACAGTTTTCCAAAGATTGCTTGATCTTTTTTTTTTTCTTTCTTGCAGTCCCTTCTGTAGTCATAGCTCTATTTTTACCACAAGTATGTTTTGCCAGTTTTATATCCACAAGTCTAACCTTCTGTGTTGGAAGAACTTCATAGTCTGTCATTCGTGTAAACAATAGTCTAATAGCTGGTCTGTTGAAATTATTTTTAGGGGAAAATTGGGCTTTCTCCAAAAATGGCTGTTAGCAGGGTTGATTCCTTAATGATAAATATGGTTATTTGCTGAATTTTCAGGTAATACACTTTGTCTTTTTTTTTTCTCTTTGGATAGTTTAGTATCTGTTTTGATTCAGTTTCCACTAAGTAGTAATTTAGCATGTCATTTTCCATTTTAAGGGGTCAGGAGCGCATCTGTTTTGACATTTGTCCCTACACAGTGAGTCAGTGAAGACAACTGACATCATATTTTTGTGATCTAAAAGGCTCATTAAATATTAAGCCATTTCTATGGATTTCAGTTTGAACCAGATTCCAAGCAGTAGTGAATGAAAATGAAAATTACTCTTTACGCCTCCCCCCCCCCCTTCTTTTTTAATAGTCAAAGAATTCAGGAGTAGGAAAGCCCTGTTGGTTATCACATCCTTTCCTCAGCAAGAGAGGATTCCCTTTTTTCTGGATTGCTCTTTAATGGTTAATGAAAATTCTGAAAAAACATCTTCGTTATTCATCTTCAGTTTACTTGTAGAAAGAAATAAGCTCAATCTTACTTTGATAAGTTTCCTCTTTCAGTAATGTAGATGTTTCAGTGATGTAAAATTCCATTTTATGATAATAGGTTTCATAAACTTTTTATTTCTAATCAAAAGCATGAGCTATGATGATGTTCATTACATGGCTAGTAATTGGAAAGTAGATAGTAACATTGTATTCAAAGACAAGAAATACAATTCTGAATTTTCTCAATGCAGAAAGAAATAAAGTAACTGCTGTTATGCCATCAGACTAGACGTCAGTATCGGACACAGGGAGATGGAATAATGTACCTTGCTGTTGGAAGGAAGAAAGAATCTTTAAAATCTTATTTAAGGAGGTAGTCATTCTGCATGCAGGTATTCCCATTTCATGTGTTCAGTCAAGACATCGCTAACGTGCAAGTCTGGCTTATTGTGACTTCTGTTAGATTTGGTAAGAAGGATTTTATAGTTACCCTTAAGGAGAATAGTTAATCTTAAAGACACAAACATCTGTAGAGTCTTAAGAATACATTCTTAAAGAATATAGATATATATCTCAAAGAATATAGATATATCTCAAAGAATATAGATACACCTTAAAGAATACAGATGTTGTGCAACATTTTGTAAACTAGAATTATTTGGTTGATTTTACTACTTGCTTACTTAGACGCTCACATTTTTAGAAAAATGGCGCAAGCATTACATTTCCTAAGACAATATCTTGTTGATAGTCAGAATCACTGTCAATGATACTCAGCCATTGTATTAGAGAATACTTTTGTTTGAAATCTAGACATTCAAACAATTTTTATTTGTTTTGCCTAATAGTTTCCAAGCAGGAAGGTCTTAGTCCGTCATCATGTCTTTTTTTTCCTATTTTTTTTTATTTATCAGTACTTGAATAATCTGGTATTCTTAAACCCCTAAGGCAAACTCTTTGACTTCCTCTGTCTGGCAGATGGGTTTTAGCCATGTATTGTTTCTTGAAATGTTTATGCTGTCACACATATCATATTTGTCTCAGCTGGAAAAATACATTTATAGAAAATCCTGTTTGCTGGTTGTCTTAACGATTTCAAAAGTGCTTGCACCTTTCATTTAGTCCAAAAAAATCTTACATGCAAGTATTTCATATTGCTTTAGGGAACATCAAAGTTGAAGCTTAGCAAGTCAAACATTTTTTATGAATGGATAGGAAGCTTGTTCCCTTAAAATAGTCAAAAAACCCAAAGTTAAAGATACCTCTCTTCTAAGAATTTGCATGGATTTTTCTTCCAGATGAACTTTTAAATCATATCCTGAATTTTATTTGCAGCTTATTTCAAATTCCAATTCTTGACATGTTTTGAGGTTGTTGGTTTTTTTAAAGACTTCTAAATGAGTTTAATCTACTCCTAGCATCAAATATTACTGGTTTTGGAAGTCAGTGCTTGTTTCCATTGTGTAACACTGATAGGGCCACTGGTGAGTCATTGAGTAAAGAACACCAGAATGTCCCATTGAGGAAAACCAAATGCATTAAAAATTGTGGAGGTCCACCAACTCTGTAATGCTTATGATCTGAAATACACTTTGCGTTAGAACTTGTTCTACCTGTATTAATTATGCTTAGTACTAGACACAAACAGGATGCTTTCTAGCATGAAAGCTGTGTCTAAAATAACAGAAAAAGAGGACTTGGATTCAAAGGACATGGGCTGAAACAGACCATGAGTGAAATTTTACATGAAGCTTGAGAGGGTCTTTCTATCTCAGGAAAATGAAAGAGCTTGATGTAAAGTAATTCTCCAAAGGCGAGTGCACTGATTAAGGCCAGACTCTGTTCCCACCTTGAGAAGTAGCCACAGCCTGTGAATTCACCTCTGCTGGCTAACTCCAGCTTGGGATGGTTAAATGTGTTACCGCATACCACTCTCCCGTCTCTCCAAGGCCTGGGAATTTGAAATTCCTAATTCATTCTACACTGGGAGCTGTAGCTGGGCTGCAAACCATACATGAGTCCTGCTCTAGCTGCATGCATACAGCAGCAGTTGAGGGATTTATTGTAGTAGTGCTGATAACAGGGGAGGCCCCCACAGTTCCTTCTTCCTCCCCGCCCGGAGAAGCGTTCTTAAACAACTCCACAGTGTAACAGGGCTGGCATCCCGCTGTACATATGGCAGCCAAGTGACAAGCTGGACTCGTTCATGACATACAGTGTTGGAAGGGTTAGACCAGGTGCTCTTGTTGATTCACCAGTGAGCGTCTGAAATGCAGTTGCATATCTCCACGTGAGCTGGCTCAAATCTTGCTGCTGGCTAGTCAGCAGTGCACAAATCTGGGTTTAATAAATATGGAACCATAAATTTAGACAGGAGCAGGAACTGGCAACTAATGATTGTGACTTTTAGTGCCCTCTCAGCTGTTCATGCAACCGTTTGAGAAGCCATGCTGTATATCAGCTCACTCAATCCAGATTTTAAAAGTACTGTCTAAAATAATCATTTTTAACCAGAATTATTCCATTGATTAAGTTCACACTCTGGTCCCACAAACAGTTGCATTGGCACAATTGCAGCATTGGTAGACTGTGACACACAGATGGTGTGGAAAGAAGGAAGGCAGGCTGCTGGATAGTTATTTTGTCAATGGGGACAATATCCCTGCAGAATTCTAACCTTATTCTGAACCACAGACTCTCCATCAGTTTCACTTTCTGATCCCTCATGCTCAGCCCTTCTCAAACAGTGCCTATAGTCAGAGGCACAAGACTTACATGCTTGTTAATGTCTGATCTACGCAATACTAGATCATCTAACGGTAGTAAATTGATCAAGATCAAATACGAGCATGTAATTGCATTCCTGTCAAGATTAGCCAGCTATGAGTTACAGTGTTTAGACCAAGCTTTATCCTGGCTTTATACCGGCAGCAGGAAGACAAATGATACCAACTCTAACATAAAATCATCAGGAGTAAAACCACTCACCAATCCTTGTTTTGTGAGGGTTTTGTTTTTTAAATAACTTTGTACTGGTGGGTTGAATTTGTACAAAGAATTTTGTGCCATGTCACCATCCAAAAACTAAATTTATTGTATCATGAAATTGCAGTGGTATACTGGTGAGAATATGCCTTCAGCTTCTCTTGTAGGTTATTTTTGGATACATAGCTCCTGTTGAGTCCAGGTGCAAAGGGGAGGTGATTCTTTGTTAAAAGATGATGTGTAATATTTTAAATTCTTACTGTCTCTAACCAAGAAAGGTCCCTATYTATTCCAACTGCTGCAGTTAGAAAGAAACACACGGGGTCTGAGGCAGAAGAATATCACTTAAATCCTTTCCCTCTCTTGACTATACATACTATTTTATTCCTTTCATATCCTCATGGATGTGAGAATAATCCCATACGCTTCTATACCGAAACAAAAAGGTTTTGATATTTTCTTACCATGAGAAGTGTACTTTCAATTTTAAAAGCAGATCTTCACCTTAATTGTCTTTCTCCTGCTGTATTTCTCTTTATAGTCTTAAAGAAAGAAAAACTGTCTCTAAGTACAAGAAGATGTTAAACCAGGGAGAGTCAAAGTTAAAACTTGGCAAGCACTAAAACAAAGAATTTTTCCAAGGAAATGGAGGAGACGGGTCAAATTAATTCCTTATGTAACTCCATTTACCTCAGTGCAGTTACATGAAGGATGAATTTGGTACCTTATACTTCTGTGGTCAGAAAAGGGTTTCTGTGATCTCAATCAGCACAGTATAAAATAATCATTCTTAAGAAACAAAATTGTAATTTAAGTCTGATAGAACTGCCCTTGTTATTTTTAGTCTATTAATATAATTGTAAAAGAACAATAGGTCTACAGAACAACAACAAAAACAGCTTCATAAAAAGATTAGTACATGATGATTTGCAGCTTACATCCTTAGTAACAGTTTTTTTGTGGGAAAGAGGAATTCATGACAGACTGCTAAAATGGGCAGTGACATCAGGGACAGCTTCTCTTTCTTGTAAGTTCCAAAAGCTTTTCTCCAGTTTGCTGCATTGCAACTTTAACTTCTTTCCTCCAATCTCATTCCTCTCCCCTGACCACCCTAATTCAGTTCTCCTTTCCCTCAAGTTTCTTTGGGTTCCAGTGTGTGTGCAGGGATCTCTGTGGCTTCTCCTTACTGCTGAGTTTTCTGGATTTTTCTCTTCAGGCAGAAATATTCAACCTCTTGGGACAGATAAAGGAGAGATGTTTGCCCTCCACTGTAATTTCTTTTTAGATTTTAAATTTCAATATGCTTAAATTTGAGATGCTTTAAAATAATGCATTTTCACTGTGAGAACCCAGCCTCCATGTGTCAATCTGTAGTATTCAAATATAGCTGTACGCAGAGATTATTTCCATTTTAAAACTTTGTTATGAAACATCAACCCCTGCCTCCCCACCCCACTCCCAAATTCAGGAAATACTTTTAATATCAATATGTTAGCATCTTTTAATAGTGTAATATAAAAGCATCCATATAGTATATTAGTGCAATGAAATTGAAGTCAACAGTCTGTATTTTTTATCCTTACCAACTTGCAACTATCAGTTTTAATACAGAGGAAAGGATCTGTGTATACATGCATATAAAAGATGTGAAAATACAAAGGCATTTATTGAAAACAGACAAAACCAGGAAGATGATAAAATAGCAGAAGGAAGTGGCCTCGGATATAAAAACTTTTGCTTTGTATAGTAGAATTTATCAGTAAAAGCTAAGGTTGGCAAATTGCCATGCTTCAGATAAAACAAGCAATGTAATGTAAAAAAAAAATTGACTTAGTGTACAAAATACAATAGACACATTTGAAAAACTAATGTCCTACAAAGTAATTAAATTAAACATTTTTTGTTTCCTTGTTCTACGCGTATCTTTAAAAGCTTCATTGTATTTTCAAATACCAGAAATCTCAGTTGTACAGATGCAAGCTCTCCTCTGAGGATGTCTGCATCAGGTGTGCCATTCAGCAGGATCTAGAAAATTTCCAAATATCCAAAATTAAACAAAGATGGTGGAGATATATTTTGAAAGCAAATATTTTGCTTTCAAAATAGCACAACTATTAAAGCATGTTTTATAGAAAAATTATTCACATATTTAAAATATCTACTGCATAATTTTAATCCATAAAGCTACTCAAGTAAATGTGTACTGCTCAACATTTTCACACTGGATAAAGAATATTTTTTTAAACAGAATATCTTCTCCATTTCCTTATATGTTTGTGGGGAAAAATCAAAAGCTTTAGCAAATAACAGTACATTTATACCTGAAAGACTTTTCACATAAAAGTTTTTGAAATCTGCTGTTGACTGAGAACACTTGAAAAGCATAAGAATCTAGGATATTTAGTTCAGTTTTTGTACCAGCTGAGAACAAATGAATTCTTTTCTGCAAGGATGTTTTCTCCACTCTGGCCTGGTAAGGTCTGCATTCTGGTATTCCTGCTAGAAGAGAAACCATTTCAGTAGAAGATGGATAATGAGCACAGCTAAATGCTCATGACTAACAAAATCATGCCCTTGCTCTTTATTCCCATCTGTAAGGCTTTTCCAGAACTCAGCATGTATGGAAGACTCCAAACCTGAAAAACAAGATGGCAGATAACTACAGTTAAAACAAACAGATTTTTTTTTCCAACATCTTCATCACATTTGCAAGATAAATAGACTGTTATCTGAGTACTATTCATATTCTTAAATAATGTCTCATTCTCTCACAGTGAAAACCTTTTTTAACTTGTTGACAAGAATGTTTATCTCCTTCATAGATAAAATCATTCCATGAAGTATTTTTAGGCAATTCTTATATTTGAATCTTCAGTGTCCTGATTGCTTCTATGGAATTTCCAGATTTAGTCTTTATGMAGAACAGTAGCCTGGCAGTTCTTTTTCTAGCTGCTGCTTTTTCCTGAAATGGTCTGGACTTTCTGCATAATTTGCACAAAGCTCTCCTTTCTATAAATGTTGTATTTCATTCTATTTTAGTAAAGCTGAGATATACAGATACGAGTTAAAAAGAGATAAATTCTTCTTCATATTTTTCAGCTAAAATAATGAAAGGCTGTCTTGAAACTTTTAGAAAGGAGATAATACTGTTTTTATTAGATTATGAAACTGCAAGTAATGACAGATAAATGCAGATAAAGCAGTCTTCTCAGAAATCTAAACTGCTAATCAATTAAAGATGTTATTCCAGAATGCTGACCACAGGCAATAGGAACAAGTAAAGCAGTATCTTTATCACGCTGGGATTTTGGAAGATCCATATTAATTCCACAATAATACAACAGAAAAGAAAGGTATGCTTTTACCATGCTTAATGTAGCACTTAGGGATGTGTTTCCATTCTTTGCTACTGGACTTTTTATCATTTATGGAAAGCACTTAAGCAGAAATTTATTCTTCAGCTAAACAAGCAAAGATATTCATGCATGTGTACGTTTATATGTAAATATTTATATATGGTTATATACATGCAGTCAGAAAACTACAATTTCGTGTTTTATGTTAATGAAATGGTCTTTCATCTCTAGATCACAAGATTAGAGGTATGCTGGGAGTATGATGAGCAAAAGACTCTCTGAAGGCTGCTGCAAAGCTGGTGTGGATATACTACATAGGTTTCAGTCCAGTTTTGAACAGAGGCATGACCACTCATGTTCAGTAATTGGTTGAGTAACGGGAACTCTTTTTTGATTTCCTTACAGAGCCCATTAGCAAAAGTTTAGACGCAGACTCCACCTCTGAGTTTGGAGTCTGCCTGATTAAAATAATTCCTCTTCCCCTTCTGCTAACAATCAGCAATTGTTTAACACCTCTGTAGTACTTCTTTAATAAAGCCACCAGTAATACCAGCAAATTAAAAAAATGTCAGGTAAAAGTCTCCCTGAATTATTGAATTTACTGTTAGTTGGGCTGTCTTCTGTTGTAAGTGGAAACTGCAAGGAGACACTCTATTACTACTCTGCTGATGTGTGTGTCGGTCGCAACACCCTTTAGAATAACTGGGAGAAACTGTGGATTCTTCCTTACAATAACAAGAAATTATTACAACATAACAATGTTTGTCAGATTAATTTGAAAGCAGAATTTGTTGTCATTTAAACTGTGAAAAGAAAAAGAGCTCTGAAAATATTTTTTCATACCCGTTTCTTCTAACAGCCTAATTTCTTGTAAGGACTTTCTAATTAATGTAATTTGGTGTGACTTCATTAACTCACCATTTCAAGAAGATAGTCCAATATATTTTCTTGATCATTAGTAGTAGATAAAAATATTAAACTTCTATTTCTTTAACTGCAGCACCAACATGAAGCAGCTGAATTTAAACAAAGTAATGCAAGAGCCAGCATATCGCAGGTGAACAATTGTGTAGTCGAGAAACAAAAAAATTAAAATTTAATACTCCAGGAAAAAAAAAAAAAAAAAACAAAACAAAGTTACACTTACTTTGCATAAAAAGCTGTAATAACCTTGTTAACAATGACTTTGTGCAGTTCATGTGAGAATATCTAAGATGAAAAAGCTATAGTGACTAAAGCTATGTAAAAATTCTTAGCAAAAGCTGTATCAATTTAATCATTCAAATAAAGTAGCAAATTACACCATTTTATAAACTGGAATTCCTAGGAGTTTTCTCTGTTTTAGAAGACCATCCAGTATGCTGTAACTTTGGACATTGTGTATTTTATTTTTATAGTTCTCAGTTGGTAAATGCTGACTCTTTGTCTCAAAATAATACACTTACATTTTAAGATTGTTTTTCTACAAGGAGTACAATATTTGGAAATTAAGCGATGAATTTCAAAGCACTTCAGGAACATGGTATTGTCTCCATTTGAATTGCTGGGAAGATTCACTTTGACTCTACTGTCAGCAGGCCTGGACTTTTAACCTGGCCTAAATTTAAGGATATTCCCATAAAACACACAAGTCCAGACCTTGTAGTTTGGTTCACATAGGGAGATCCTCATGTTTACAGAGCTCTGATTAAGTCAACAAGGCTAGACTTCAGTACTGATCTTGTGTGATTGGATTACAGGATTGAAGCTGTGATTTGTCCTACTAAAACCACTTTGAGTTACTTAAACAGATAAATCCTACTATCAGATTTCTTTTCTTATTAATTACACTTTCTGAAATGAAAAAAAAAAAAAAACAAACCCAAAACCAACCTTGCTTGCTTTCTCTGCATTTTTAATGGACTACTACTTTTTCTAGTTCTGCATTATCATGAGGTGTATGTAGGACTGGAAGGACAACAGAAATAACTCTGGGGAAAAAATAGTAAAAGTGTAATTTTCCTTTTCCATAAAATGGATGTAAAATACTTGTGCTTTTTTTATTTCCTCTGAACCCATTTCCAGTCCTTATTTAACCCCACCCCCTCCGTGAGATCTGAACTATTTGACAGAGTTCCTGTTATAAAGGTGTCCTGGTTTTGGCTGGGATAGAGTTAATTTTCTTCCTAGTAGCTGGTATAGTGCTGTGTTTTGGATTTAGTATGAGAATAATGTTGATAACACACTGATGTTTTAGTTGTTGCTAAATAGTGCTTACACTAGTCAAGGACTTTTCAGCTTCCCATGCTCTGCCAGGTGCACAAGAAGCTGGGAGGGAGCATAGCCAGGACAGCTGACCCAAACTAGCCAACAGGGTATTCCATACCATATGATATCATGCTCAGTATATAAACTGGGGGAGGGGGCTGGGGAGCAGCTATTGCTGCTCGGGGACTGGCTGGGCATCGGTCGGCAGGTGGTCAGCAATTATATYATGCATCACTTGCTTTGTATATTCTAWTATTATTATTATTACTACTACTACTGCTATTTTACTTTATTTTATTTCAATTATTGAACTGTCTTTATCTCAACCCACGGGTTTTCTCACTTTTACCCTCCCGATTCTCTCCCCCATCCCACTGGAGGCGGGGGAGTGAGCGAGCGGCTGTGTGGTGTTTAGTTGCTGGCTAGGGTTAAACCATGACAAAAGGAAAATTAGGTCATATCTGTGTTGCCTCTTGTCTCAAGTTGTAATTCACATCTTCTCATCCCATGTTTCTGCAAAATGACCTATCAAAATTAAACCAAGAATATGTTCAAAGCACTTTTTTTTTCTTGGTTGGTCTTTTTTTTTCCCCTGAGTTTATTCCTTACCTCTCAGGTTTTGTATGCTAAGTTGAGAAGAGTCATCCTGTGTATGTCATTATCTATCACAGCTAGAATATCTGCTAGGAGGCAGAAGTGCAGTTCCCTCCCAGGCAGATCAGCTGCTGGATTTAACAAGCACACGTGAGTAACAAAGATTTACCAGAGGTATTTTCACTGATAAAAGCATTCTTTTATAGTAACTATAGTAACAATAGCCATATACAAAATGGAATCAAACCTTTGGACAATGCTGTTTCAATAGGGGCCTTCAGAAAAAACACTTCCTATGTGAGGAAATAGAAACTGCTAAATAATCCGTTCAGGAACAGCTACAATGCCTTATGGATACTTTATGAAAATATGTTAGAATTAACTGTAAATTGAGCAAGCAGCGAAGCAGCTTGATGAACTGACCATAACAAAACATCCAGTGATGAAAATCTCTACAGACTTCTAGCTTGCTGGCATTGGCAAGTAAGTAGTTTAGCTAAATAGAAAGAAATCAGAAGATACAGTTATCAACTGCAAACGGATTATTATAAACCAGAAGGAAAACATGAGGAAGAGCTCTGAAAATGATGTTTGACAGTGACAACACAGACCAGACAGCTTTTATTTTAACCAACAGATTATTGGGAACACACACCGTATATCAAAGTGAAGGACTTGAAACCTGCTATAGTCTGTACAGATGTTCTCACTCGGAAAGCAGCTAGAGGGAACAGAAGATAAAAGAAGGCTGTCCAGCTTTGAAAAAGGTTTAAATTTTCAGTCTGTCTTGACAAGTAAATCTAGTTTTTGTGGTAGTCTCTGATTTTCAGACTGATAGAAAATTCAACATCTACAAACCTGACCTAAAATGACAGACACCTGAAGGTGTACAAGCAAGCCCTTAGAAAGGTGCTATACAGTATCATAAAAATATTTTTTTGTCTTTTCATCTTAATGCTTTTATATTGAAGGAGGGGAGCAAAGACCAGAAACTGGAAATGCTGTAACTATTCTAACTCTGGAGCAGGTCATACATGCTTGCAGTCAGTGTGCAATACTTGGAATGCAAGGCTAAGATCTGAGAGGCAATTTAGGAATCTCTGCTGTAGAAAAGGTTTTTTTATCATACGAAGCAAGACAGGATTACTGAGCTCAGACGGGTTATTTGTGAATTGCTTCCAGCTAAAGTGATTAAGGGCTCCAGCCGCTAACCCCCCCAAAAAAGAGCATCAAAAACATCCTGCTTGTCATTGCTGCTGGCTTTTTGTTCAATGAGCAAGAGGTGAGCATTTGACTTCTGTGTTCATTTTGGTCCTTTGCCCTTGGGGATACTTTTAACAATGCATAATACTTGAAAGAATTCCAAAATGTATTTGTTTTGGTTTTTTTTTTTCCTTTGAACTATGAGGTTAAAGATAAATAAAGGAGTATTTTGATATGTCTAGAAAATATTTGTGATAACAAGTAGACATAGCGTTTCCTAACGCTCAAGAGACTTATAATATGCTTTTTAGAAGCACACCACAGTTCTTGATAATAAGACCCCCATCCAATATTTTCTTTTTTAATGGAAGGTAAAGCACTCCATCCACTTTTAAAAAATCATCTCCTTAAGAAATGTGAATATCTTCAGCAGAATCTTTGGTATTTGTGTTTGGTTTGAGGTTTTGTCTTTTTAATTTTAAGCTGCTATCATATCTGCCAGAAAAGGCAAGAGCTAAGAGGTAAATGTTGTGATGTGTCTAAATTGCTAAAAGGTTCCTCTGGCAATCTCAGATTTGCACAGAGGAAATTTGGGCTCCTGTACAGATGAGCTGCTCTCATAGAATTCTATAGTATGAGATGAACAAAGACAGACTACTACAAAGTCACAGGCCACCAACTTGAATCTGACTTCAAAACACTTCAGATCCTAACAGGAAGAGATTTGGATATGCACGTGGTAGCATGTCTATTCCTGAGTTTATTTGCAAAAGTATTCTGAGTTCCTTGAAGTTCCCCACGTACTGCAGATATCATGCCCGTTTATATAAATATATATAAAACTACCAATAAACCATCTGAAAGTGATGACAACGTGAGTAATGAAGGCTAGATCACATCACTGTCACAGTGGGGTGGCTGGAACATTATGGGCAGCCAAAGAGGTTAGAAACTATTACTTCAGTATCTACCATGCGAATTCCAGAAGAAATGAGGAATCTACAGTGAAGTGCAGAGAGAGCATTGATAGCACTTTGTTAACTGTGGATGTCTAACCACATGCCGAAACTTCACAGACCTTATTAGATGATTACATTCATTTTCCTTCCCTCCCCTTCTTTTTTTCTGTTTAAATGCATGTTTTGAGGGAAAAGATGCTCTCAGCATTCATCATTAAGAAAAATAGTACACGTTATTTTGTACTCAAGGTACCAGCCTTTTCTTCAGGGTTGTCAATACCATTTCTTTTCAGAATAAATACAGCACATAACAATAACATACTTCAAAAATTTATCACTTGTGGCATCAAGGGACCCTGAGATCAAACAAAAACTGTAAGTTAATTATGTCTTTTGAGTTTAGAATCAAAAAGTCATCTGATAGCAACTTTCAGGAGAGATCTGAAAAGTGAGGGTTTTCTGTTTTTTTTTTTTTGTTTTGGTTTGGGGTTTTGTTTGTTTGGGGGGGGGGGTTATGTTTTTTAATGCTCAACATTAAGCAGAGGATACATGTTTATTCCACTCCTTTAATGTGAATATTTTATTCAGCAAAAACAAGAGGTCTGACATCTGTTAATACTAAGGTGATTTTAACCCTGAAGAGAAACATCCAGCAATGTTATCCTGACTTACACAAGATATGGCTCTTCTACATATTTAGCATGGTTTGCTTTCCCCTTCTAAAATGAAACTATGTTGCAAGATTAGAGCTAGGTAATTAGGAAATACCTTGGAATTACATTGAATGTAACTGGTTTGTTAAGGCATGTCACTAAAAAAAAAAAAAAAAAAAAGGTGTGTAAAAAGAATGCCTATGAATGAATATTGGTGGCTAACATGATTAAGCTAGCCTAGAGCTCAGATACCAAATTTCCAAGGCCAAGCATAAGGCATTTAGTCTTTTTATTCTCACACAGGTTTTAAATTTGTTTGGTATTCAGTAAACACACACATCTCAAATTGTATCTCTGAAAAAGCCACTCACTGTCTGACTTTATATTGTCAGAAACATGATCTCTTTAAGTACATCTGTACAATTTATACAGTGAAAAATTGGAATGAGAAGCAMCAAAACTAGCTCTTTTGTTGAGCACAGACAGAAGATCATTTTTAAAAAGATTTTTATTTCTGTTTTTAAATAGCTTGATAAAACCCACCAATTGGTATTCAGAGTTCAGTTGTAAACAGTTACAATACATTACTGCTGTGTATTGATTTTGTACATTAACCTATTTGCAGTGACAATCCATAAGACAAGTCAAAGTCAGCATATTTATAAACTGAAATGCACTGTACTAAGAAAAAATAATGCTGTAACTGAAAATATTTAAGAGACTGATGTTTAACTCCCTCCTGTGGTGTAAGCGAGCAGCATCACAATGAACAGCTTCTAGAAGCTTAAATAGCACTTTATATTATTCAAAAGTCTGTATTCACCTCATTAGGACAACAGGTTTCAAGTTTACTATGGAAACTCCTCTCACAAGTTAAAAAGTGTTACAAGAAATTTCTAAAATACATACAATGTTGTAAACATCTTTCTCTGGAACAAACAAAAATGGTTTGTGCCAGCCTTCTCCATCTCCCACATTGCAATAAAAAAAAAAAAAAAAATTAGAGCCAAAGACCAAGGCCATAGACTAAAATTGTTCTGCATGGATAACATCACAGTTCACAGGAAGTCTCGTAAGTGTCAGCATTTAAAATTAGTGTTAGTCATCAGCAGATAGCAGAACCYATTTTCAAGAAAGTTTATGGAACACTCATCAACAAGTAATGAATCAGGCACTAAGCATTGGATTTACCTACTTTTAAGAACAAACACTTAAATTACATCTAGGTATTTTTATATTTGATAATAGGTAAAATTGACTACAACCAGAAAATTAAAGAACACTGATACTTTTACAAGTTTGGGTTTTAACCATTTTTGCTATCAGCTTTATACATATCTTCCACAAAGAAGGAAGAAAAGAGATTTGCAAAACAGACTATAAATATATTGAGATCACAGAAATAAACTGGATCTTTTCAAGGCAGATTTTCTTTCTGGAAGTCCCTCAGGCCATTTTCTAAAATGTTTTAGCTTTTAAATTTATTTCATCATTACCAATGAAATAACCATCCTCTTGTATCACCAATTCCAAAAAGACTAAGATAACTGAGATTTTGGAATGCAATACAGGATTAATTTCAAAGTACACACCAATAGGATTTACTTAGTGCAGGGTGGTAAAGGATAGCATCATTCTAGTACTTCCATATTATTCTTATTTTCACACCGTCAGCAGATTGATATCTATGTCCTTGTATTTAAGTATGTGAGCTGATCATAAATATTAGTATTTTCATAGGCAACAAGTTGTTTATTTGAAAGTTCTATTGAATGCAGCTCTTCCTTGAGGATTAGAGGCTTTGTAGTCTGAGATATCAAAAGGGCATTCATCACAAATATTTTTAAAAAATCCAAAAAAGGTATTTTTTCCCCAGTTATTGACTGTACATCACAGAAACAAGTGTCAGAACACATTTTAGTCTATGCACTCTTAGAAAAAAAAAAAAAAGGTTTCAAAAATATTAAGAGTACATTCATGTGAATTTTTCAGAAAGTTATACTAATGACTTAAAAACCTGAAGAGTATTGAAGCTAGTGTAACTAACTGTTTCTTAAGTTTTGACCTCAATGYATTTGATAAGCCCCAAATTCTAGCTGCAATTCTCAGCTGACAGAGGTACTACAGATTTGAATTAAAGATTAGATTTTAATCAAAGCAGCTGTTTTGAAGGGAAAAAGCAGAAATATGTCACATTGACTACCTATTGCTCTGTCAGATATACCACTTGTCATACACCCTAATGACAGACTATGGATGCTTACATCTCTACATGGTTTCTGTCAATTTGTTATGCATAATTAATTACAGGGGAGTGTTTCTGAAATGGAACAGAATATTAGCATACACTTATGCTGAGAAATGACGGGGAGTGAAGAGAAGGAAAATATAGGTAAGACCACGCCATAAAAACAGAAGGAACAACTTGACAATAAGATGATACATTAGGAGAGTACGTACAGGCTTGCTTCTTCCAAAAATTAAAAGTGTGTATACCTATAAGGAGGGGCAAGGGAGGAGAAAAGGAGAAAGAAAGCAAATTTTGGCAAAGTTTAAGAAAGTGCAGTCTTTACAGTCCTTAAAAAAACAACAACAAAACCACCAAAAAAAACCCAAACAACAAAACACCAAACCCCAAACAAACAAACAAAAAAAAACCAAAACAACCCAACACTGAAAAAGCAAAAGGCTAAAAAAATGTCTACAGATAAAACTGTCTCATGGTACATGATGATGCATACAGATGATTTCTAAGATTGCACTAGCTAATACCACACTGAGAAGTACACCACCATCTCTACTGCATTTTGCATTGTAACATCAGAAAGTAAATAAGCATTTGCATAAGCATTCCAACATCATACTGTGATAAAACACTTTTTATCTACATGCAGAGCTCTGTGCACACACATTTAAAAGTGTATTTTCTTTTTCAAAGCAGTACACCATATAGTAAATTTCCACTCAAGTGTACATTTATGGGACACTACTAGGCAATTCTCTAAATATTGAATATTTTCTTACTTAATTTGTTTTCTAATGGCAGAAATAGAACTCTTTGCTATGTAGTGCAGGAAGGATCTGGACACTGATCAATGAAATTTTAGAAATCATGAGTTGTTTAGTAGAACCCTGACATTTTGCTTAGAAATACCTCTTTCCAACACCAACAGAATAGCAAGATGAGAGAGGAACTGGAAATAAGAAGGCAACTCCTGGTTCAGTATAAAGGTCCCTTACCCCTACTAAAAATGTTATTCTTCTGTACTATAATAATCAACTGTCTCAGCCCTAACAGCACATTTACTCAGAAAAGCAGTTTCCACATCTGACTTATTGAAGCCGTGAAACTCCATACAAACTGTTTCTTAGCTGAGACACCTTCCATCTTTTGAGATGAGTTAATATCAAAACATTTGTAGGAAGAGAACAGTGGCCTAAACCATATAGTGTTTGATTTATATACAGTTTCAAAGGATTGCCATCCTTCTGGTTCACTATTCTCCCCCAGATGGTAAAAGCCATTTGAGCATTGTCGCTGCCAGTCAAACAGTTCTATTAGTGCAAGAACAGCGCTTTCAATTTATGGCCTCCCCAAGTTTAAAGTGCAGTATATTACATGAGATTTTAACATACCAAACTATCCTTTATTTGAATTTCAGAAGGAATGTTCAAGTTAAAGTTACCTTCTAGGTTTTACGCAATAAAATCCAAGGCAAAGTACATAAACTATCTTAAAATGGATTAAATCCACTCAAGACATATTCTTTATATCTTATGTTCAATATACATATAATACACAAAAAAAATCCATCATTTCGCTTAGCTGTATTGTACCTGTATTTAAAGTGATCCTGTAATAAGTAATCAAAGGCCACTCACTCAAAGCAAATTTTGCTTAAAACAGGACTGTATTAGCTGGACTGTGACACATAACATGATTCAACATTCCAAGATCCCCTCCTGCATAGGCTTGTCATCAATAAAGAGACAACCCTTGACACCCCACTGTACACACATTTAAATTCTAATTTACCTAACAATATCACCTACAAGTTTTTGTTGTATATAACTATGGTTCCCTAAATATGTGGTTCCCAAGTGATGTACAGCAGAGCAGAGAATCTTCCAGGCCAAATGGTTCAGCTGAACAGAGGAGGTCTCAAGTAACAACTACAGGTACAACTGTGCCAATTGATTCTTTATATAGGAAGTTCAAGCACTCAATTGTGGATGCAGGATTGTGTTTATGTGCAACTTGGGGGGGGAAAAAAAAAGCTCACCATACAGGAAAAGAGTATTTCTTTACCTATATAGCTAGTTATAGAGATTAAGATGCAGTTGCACAATGTTTTGTTTAGCATTCAAGAGCCAGCTTAAACAGGCTCCAACCCCTCCCCACCTTCATTCCTCCACCCCTCCACCCTCAGCTCTGCCAAGTGTTTTTTGGGTCAAGCTGTATGCAGACAACAGCTTAACACCATAACTCAAGTAAGCCACAGACTTTTGGAGAAGTGTCTGTTCCTGGTGTTTTGGGGTTTCAGGTCCACATCGCTTCAGCAATCTCGATCCACAAACACTCATGTTAATACTACTGCAAGGGTGATAAATTGCAGCAGTGGAGATGGGAGGGAATAGTATGAATGGCTTGACTAAGAGGAAACTGTTGCTGTCAAAATAATTACTTACAATATGTAATCCATTATTATTTTGCAGTTTTTGGTAATTTTGTGACAGGTAATCATGTGGCCAAAAGTCTAGAAGTTAAACAATTGATAAAAGTACATACCAGGGAAAAAGTTATTTTCTAAATTAAAGTAAATGGCGTTTTATCTCTTCTAAATCCAGAAGAAATAGCCAACCAATGGGGATAATAAAAACACAACATATCATTTAGCATAAAAAGTAGTATAACTTACTTTCAGCACTCAAATAAGCTTAAAAAATTCCAACAGTTCTCCCCATAACACTGATAACCAGCATCTCATCTTCATAATCAAGGATTTCTCTACACAAGTGTGCTAACACCCAAATAAACACCACATCAGAAACTCTGCTGGCTTTCCAGGTGAATTCAGTTCAAACTAAATGCTACATCACTTATTCTCTTTCCAAAATGAAGCAAGCTAGCTAGCAAAAAGGATACTTGGTGTGTGAATCACTGGCATGACTTTACTCTGCATTAAGTCCTCACTTTTAACTCAGAGTGAAGGGTGAGCTGAAAACGCATCCTAACTCAGCATATCAATACCTCCTCCTTTAGGTAAGCCCCTACAGCACATTAAGCTCACCTACACCAATTCCCTTGTTGAGAATTTTGGACACCGAGTTCAAACTTTGACCTATTGCACAATGAGTTTCTCCATCTAAGTGCCCACGGGAGCCTATTCCTGCAAATTCTTATTCACAGGCAGCTCTATTGATTCCAACATTCTTGCTCCATTCTTTGCCAAACCCTGTTGTCAGAAGTCTGTGCCAAAGCCGAAGTCAACAGGCCCAGAAATGATTACTATGCTTCAGTGATAACAATCACTTTTTCAAGGAAAGAAAATTTTCTTTTAGAAAAATGTTTATAGTGTCTATTGTAGCACAATAAATCTCATGAGATATTGTTTAAATTAGAGCAGTACCATCCTTGAAGAGGAACACTGCTGAGAATTATGCTGTATTGAAGACCACCCTCCCAACAGCTTTCCAATTCAAAGTGTTTTAAGGATTGATACATTAGTTACTGTTAGATTCAGAGCAGGAATTCAATTCTACAAGAAACAGTTTCATTGGAAATGGTTGTAAAGAGTAGCCAGAACACTCTGCTAATACAAACCCTAAAGAAAACAAAGGATCTGTGCTAAAAAATCAAATGGGTTCTAGTCTAGTGTTAATGGCAGACCTGCAGAAGTCCCAAAGAGTTTTGAGATTAAGAAGTTCTTTCCACTCAGATGCAGATATTCCTTACAAAAAAGTCCCTATTATTCCAACAGCCAGTTTTACTAGCAATTGCACAAATATAATTTTCACTTTAGCTGTCTACTTCTCACTAAAACCTGAACTGTAACCTTGTCTCTGTTAGTCAATTAAGTTTCTATTAATGTTAAAAATAGTAATTATTAAAATCTTAGTACTTTTTTACCTTCACTACTGCATACCAGAGAGCTGCTAGTGCAAAAGCTAGCACACAAATTACTAGCTCTATGATGTGAAAATTATTAGTCACATATTGTATGTTCGAAAGCATTTGCTTGTATCCAAGTGTTTGCTCTGAAGATACAAGGTTTAAGTAACAAAGAAAAAAACATGGTTTCTGGTTGTTTAAGAGTCCCATAGCATATTCATTCAGTGAGGCAACTGGAATAGAATAGAGATCAGGAAGTCCACCAAGCTCCAACTCTTTAAGAAATGCAAGCTGCAATTCATTCTCTTTGCTGCCGCTTATGTCTAATTCCAGAAACTGCAGGTTTTTATTATACTGCAAATTTCCCTGCCAGAAGCGTGCAAAACATACAAAGTTGTTTCCTGGATAGCATGAGCTAAAGTCTCCAGCAAAACTACAAGCTTTCTCCAGCCAGCCCATTACTGAAATACTATTAATGCAGTGAGAAACCCTATCAAGACTGTCTTTCCCAGAAGAAAAATGCAGATGAAATGAATCCTTCCAAGGAGCAGCTGCACTTGAGTTCGTCCCTGCTGATTCACTCAAACTCAGAGGCATTTCCTTGCCAGTAGAAGGCTGAGGTATAGTATTAAAAAGAGAACAATTCCTGGTGTTAAAATAAAATAATTCTTGTAAACTGCTACTATGATTTTGATAATTGTTCAACACGGAATGTATGCGTGTAGGGTGAGCTGCTGCCTTGTGATGATCTGGGCCACTGTCACATACTTGTTTCTGATTTAAATCTTCTTTCTTCATAGTCCTAGAGAAGATAAGCATAGCTTTGCTATTTCACAACAGGCTGAATTTGAAGAAGAGTGTGATTGACTCTAGTTGCAGCACAGAGTGCAAGCAGCACACCAAGTCACAAGTCAGTGGATCTCAATATGGACCTAAAGAGAAAGAATGCAGAAAGTTATTACACTAATATCCCAGTTTCTTGGTGCCCAGTATATAGGAAAAAAACAAAAAACAAAAAACAAACTTTAACATAAAGAGAAAGAATAACCCAACTGCAGAAAGTAACAGTAGTCCAAACAGACAAGTCTCCCTACAGGCTGCTTGAGCACAGCCAAAGGGGTAGGAAGTATTCCCAAATATAAACTTTCTTCTGTAGTTTCAGTTTAATCTGCTACAAACTCTCTATTGGTAACAAGCATCAAAGTGAGTCAGCAAATGAGCAGCTAGAGAGATTCGCTGCCTAACAGTACCATTTTCCTTAACCAATAGAAATGCAGACTGTAACTGATTAGAGGCTTAACATTAAAGGCAAATATTAAAATATTCCTGTAAACAGAAGTGCCTGCTGAAATCAGACACACAACACTGGAAATCAACAATGTACCATGCACAGCTTCCCAAAGGGAACTGGTCAGACTGGCTGCACCAGCATGGTTAGAGGGCATTAGTTATATTGTAGTCAAATGACAAGCTGATGTTGTTACAAGAGAACTATTATGTGCCAACACAGATAACAAGCAAAGGCAAGGCATTTTTAGCCACCAAGGTTACTAAGTTATGTGTGCAACTCCTGGCAGTGTGGCTCAGTTTCAAGCTTCAGAACTGTAGGACGAGTCCTAAAAATAAAAATGAGATGCCACATTTTGACCTCTTCCCATTTCAACTTACCTTTTACAAGTCACAAACTGCAACCAGACTTGGTTTCAGCACTTGGCCACTAGCCAGATGTCAAAACTTTCATTACAGCTATGTTTATGAGGAGAAAGAAAGTGTCCAATCTCTGGCTACAGCAGATGTTTGTTGTGATAGTCCATAGCCTGCTTCTGTTGCCAGTTAAGTTAAAAGCAAAGCTTTAATTTCATCACGAAACCAATGAAACTTCAACCCTACAAAGAGTGAGAGCTCCTAATGTCTTTAGGTCAAAGCTGGTTTAGGGAGTTCCACGTTTTGTGGAAACAGGCTCAAGACAGGAGAGATGCAAACTAAATCTGAACTGTCATTTTCATGCAATGACGTTATTATTTAAAACTACTTCTACATTTTCCCTGCTACAACAGTTCTTGACTTAAAAAAAAAAAAACAAACTGATGGAGGAAATTTTTTTATTAGCTCCTTACAGGGTGCCAGGAATGTACTATCAAAATGCATATATTCACAATTTATTGTCTGTCTTTAAGTTAACTATGGCTTGGTAACACCAATAAACTTGAGATGAGGAAGCGGCACGTTTGCTGCTAACACCCAGAGGAAGCAGCGTAACGGGGTACTTGCACCCGAACACAGGCAAAGGCAAGCCTGCGGAGCTGACTGCACCCCTGCAGAATCCCAGCGATTCTGCCCGTGGCGACACAAGGGAGCGCAATGGCCTCCCCCCGCCCCAGCCCAGGGCAGGGCACACGTCCGACGGCGCTTACCGTTAGCCGGGGGAAGCGATAGCGGCTGCCGAGCCGCCGCCCCCGGGAACGGGCGGTCCGCCCCCGCCCGCGCCCAGGAGCGGCACCACCGGGCTGAGACCCGGGACGCGAGCCCCGCCTCGAGCCCCGCCGCCCCCCCGCCGCCGCCCACCTGCAGCCGCACGTTGAGCATCATGGAGGCGACGATGTAGAGGTAGGGGAAGTTGATGCGGAGCTTCCAGGCCAGGTCGAAGAAGATGAGGAGGGTCCTGGTCAGCCCCTTGCAGAACACCCCGTAGGACCTGGCCGCGGCCGACTGGGAGAGCCTGGCAGCCAGGGCGGACAGAACCGCCGCCATATACCCCCGCCCGCGGCCCCGCCGCGCCGCCCGGGCCCCGCAGCCGCCCCCTCCCCGCGCCCGGCGCTGGGTGTCGCCAGCGGGGAGGCGCCCTCRGCCGGCGACGTGCGGCCGTGCGTAACCCCGACGCCGTGCGGCGGGTCGGCTCGCGCTCTGGTGCCGCAGCGCGCTGACGCGCCAGACGGCCCCGCTCGCCCCTCCCCCCTGCGCATGCCCGCAGGGGAAGGGCGGGGCAGCGGGCGTCGGCGGGCTCCGCCCCCCCGCCGGGTGGGGGCCGGCCTGAGGCGGGCGCGTGGCACGGCCCGCCTGAGGGCGGGGCGCGGGAAGCGGTGACCGTTGGAGCGGGCGCGGCCGCGGCCGCTGGGGCGGGAGGGTCACCGCCTCCCCTCGCGTCCCTCAGCGCTGCTGCGGGCCGGCTGGCTTCGTTCCTCGCCAAGGCCTCGTCCCTCGAGCGGTGAAATCGTACTGGGAGCCCACGGAGAGTTGCTGTGATTACTGAAATCCGTTTATTATAATATCATATATTATGTTATTAATATAATTTTATTGCCACAGAATCACGCTGGTGCAGAGAGAAAGAGTAATTCCAGAATAAAACTGGACGCCTTCCCAGGTTTATCTGCAGTCCCTTTGTCTGTAATCCACTAGTTACATAATAGAGCAGAACACCCCTGGAAAACCCCGTGTGTGTCTGGAAACCGTAAACGGTTCAGTTAAGGAGACTACAGGCACTAGCTTGTGCTCTCAGGAATGGGACTGTTTTAAGGACACAACGGTGTTTGGAGAGCTTGTCAGTGTTAGGGGTGAGGAGGTGCTGCAGGCCCCTCCAGCCTGACCTGCGGCTGCCCTGGGGTGAGAAGGGTTAGAGCATGGTTTTAAATGGCAGAACCAGTGAGTGGAGCTGTCCTAAACGCAATTTTTAACCCCATCCAGCCTCTGAACAGACCTGAAAGAACCCATTTGGATCTCAGGCCTTTAGATAGCCCCTTCTTAGCATGGAAATCCCTGATCTACTTCCTTCAGACCCAGTTCTCCAGCTCCAGACAGCTGCAGGTCACTGCTGTCTTCTGAGTAGATCTGACTGAATTTCAGGCTGTGGAGTTAAATGTTGTCTCAGCGTTAAGATTATCCTACTGACTCTTACAAAGCAAAACACCACTCATTCAGATCAAAAAGGTCTCAAAGAAAACGTATCCTAAAACCTACCTTCTCAGGAACTTGTCCATCTTCCACAGGGCATCCTAGCAGTTTCAAAGCTCTTCAGATCCCTCTTTAGCCACAGACTTCTGTCAGTTCTTTAATCAAAGATGAATGATCCTCCCTGAGGCCAGGATTGATCTGTCTATGATTTCATATCTTCCGTGTGCCTGGCTGTCTTGAGCCTACCTGCACTATTCCAAAGAGGCAAAATTTCAAAGGACGTGTTATCTGCACTGTTTTCATTTTGGAGAACTTGAAATAATAGCCCTCACTCTCCCCATCAGTTCATTCAAAAAGTATCCTTCGGGTTATTATTACAGCAAGCCATGCAAAAAAAAGGCAGGAGCCTGAAGTTATGTATGTTATCTATAAAGTTCATGCAATAGCTTCTGATTCCACAGTGTCTTAACCTCTGTCACGAAGTTTTCCAAAGATGGGTATAGTGCTTCTGCAAGCAGGGAAATAATGTACACAGCAGTGGTTTTACCGCTGTGTGGTGTGTGGTATCCCCATCCTCCCTTCTACGTCAGCTCAGCACGTCTGGTTTGTGAAGACAGTAGTGTATCTTTTTTCCTGCTCATCTGGAGTCTTTAATAACCCTGTTAGCACTGGAGGCCCAGGAACTGAGATGTGTCCAGGCCCTGCACCGGAATTCCAAGGTAATGCGAATCCCTTATTGTCTCCATTCCTTTCGCTGTTATACATACCGAGACCATCTTCTCAACAGCTAAGCACACATGTGATTTAGCTGCCACAGGACATTTAGCAGCTTTCCATGATTAAATTGGAATGCAATGTGATACACAAAGGTTAAATCAGGAAGGCGATTAACTTTTATATTTATTGCTAGATATCTGCCAGATTCTCACTAGTTCTGGCTCATGTTGCTCATTGAAACAGATGTGACACAGTATCAATTTAAAAATCTTGATTAACTGTAAATTACTTTTTACACTAAAATAGGCAATATAATTAATGAATTAGTTCATAATAACAAGTTAGCATCGGTATTAATTTGGATGTAATTATTTAATTAAATAGTGAGATTGATAAAACACTCTTTAGCTTTCCAACAAAGAAAGTAGCGGATAATGCAATTGAATACCAATTGAAGAGATTCACCAGATTTTGTCACACCAAGATTTGGAAATCAGCTAATTATTTTGACAGTGAAACTAAACCTCAAAACTTCCCACACTTCCTCCTTTGATTTCAGCTCTGTCATGGTGGTAAAATCCTTTTCAATTTAGCTATTCACTGATTACTTTAATATGCAGAGTTCAAAACTATTGACATGCAATTTGTGGCTGATGGCTGCAGAGATCATTTTCCATCATTTTAATGCCATCATCCCATTTTTGCTTCCTAACCCTGACTTGTCTTTCTCTGTTGCATCAGACAAGCACATCCTTATCTTTTCAAGTCTTTTCATGTTATATTTCATTTTACCTGAAATTTCTTCTCAGGTATTCAAATATTCCTCTATTCAAAGAAAAATGTTGTCAGTCAACATTACTGACTTGTTACATTTTCAAAATGTCCTCTTAAGCTTTCTTAACGTATATCCATTATATTTAGAAGTAGTTCCTCATAGGTTCATGCAAAGATTCCTCTATTCTCCTTCAGGGCTCTTAAGTTACCGAATTTCCAAAAGAATGAAAAATTAGGCCCTTAATGTGCCTACCACATAGACCAATATTATCTAATTGCACTCCCCTGTTTAACTGGATCTGTCTGCCCTCTGCTTGGGATAGGCCTCTTTTGGGAAGGGACCTCTCTTTGCTCTGGAGCGTGACACAGAGCAATCCTTATGCTTGAGATCAGGTCTCCAGGGCTCTCTGTAAGAACTAATAACAACACAGATAAACTATGAACACTTAGCATTTAAATGAGACAGAGTTTAGGGTTATTTATGCTTACATTATGCTTTCTTTCTGGTGCCTTTTTATATCCATTGCTACATATGCAAAAATTGCATAAACTGATTGATAAAATGATTGCAGAAGACTGAGATCATAACAGAAACTTGAAAAAGGGGAAAAGTCAAATATTTTAAACAATAAAACATTTTGTTCTCTTCAGTTCCTGTGATCTTCTGTACTTTTTTGGACTGAAAGTTCAGTTAAAAAAAAGCCAGATGGTTCCTAACAAACCCCTTCTTGTGAGTGGGTTTTTTAGGACTGCAAGGAAACTTGTCATCAGCTATGGTAGCCTGCCTGCTGATGCCGTGCTTTCCTTCCCCGGCAGGGATCTGCCTGGCACTCTGGAATCCCAGGCACCCCTCAGAGAGTTTATTGTCCCTGGTGACAAAAGCGTTCAGTTTACTCTTTTGGTTTGTGATGACRTCGAGCTTAGAACCCCCTCTCTCCAAAATCTTTCAGAAAATTAAGTGTACAACACACTGTGGATTCTAACAACACAGGGTTGGCAAGGTATAGTTAGATACATTGGAGATACATACCGACAATATGAACAGCTCTTGCAGAAGCTGTTGTGTTACAACACAGTGTTGCACACAGCTTGCACTGAGGACCATTGGTACTCCAACACAGGCAATATTAAAAAGGCACAAGACCTCACTGGAACAGGTATTTTTCATCAGTTTAATAAAGGCAGGGTCTAACATTAAATCAAAATACGTAGCTGCCAGAAGCAAGCAGAAATACCAGTCACCCAACTGCATCTCTTGGTAAAACAGAAAGACCGTGATTGACCTATGTCACCGTTAACCTAGATTGTTATGCAAAGAGGACAATTTTGTAATTTTTATATTTAGAAAATGAAGAATAAATAAAATATCTTATTTTGGGAAGTCTTCCTCACAGAAACTGTTACTTAGCAGCTTATTGGTATACAATCATTGGGGGAAAAAAAAAAGTTTTTCATACAATTTCTATATTCTATTTATGCTAAAATAAGCTATTTTGTACTTATTTATGATATTTATTCCTGTTATAAGTTCTTCAGAATTTCTACAAATGGTTCCAGTGAGGAATAGATTCCGGAATATATCATCACTTTTTGACAATTGTCTTATTTCTGTGATAAATGTACACTTCTGTTCTGAATGCTGACCGTGCTATATGAGGAACAACTGTTTTTAATTTCTGGCTTTGATCTAGTGTGTTTTTTGAAGCTCTCTGGTTATTGTCTTGCTTTCCACTCCCAGAGAAGTTGTTAATTGGTATGTGAGTCACAGCTGTGCAGCATGACAGAGGGAAGTAGGCTTCTTACCACTCCACCTGTCCTCAGGCAAACTGACCGCAGAAGACTTGGTCCTTTCAGGTCCTAGCTCTACTAAAGTCCATAAGCATGTCTGCAAGCCTGGAGCAAAAGAAACAGTAAATCTTTCTAAGCAAATCAAGTGGCCAGGTCAAAGCTTGTAGCCTTCGGTCTTTATTAATGTGAAAAATGATCAGACAATGGAAGGCAGTAAAACTAGTAATACTGAATAGGCTTATGTAACGGTTAAACCTTTATCCTTTTTCTTAATATTTTAAAGCTTATTTCTGTGAAATGCTTGATATCAAGACAGGTAGAAGTTGAGGGGAACCTGCAGCTTACACATCTGTGTACTTCAGCAATGCCTTACCTCAGGGCATGATGTGATGCTTACAGTTATAAAAAGGCTTATTCCCATATTTCTGCTGAGGGAGTTACAGTGATAAAAAACTGAAGTGACACAGAGAAGGCTCAGGTCCTTGTTTATAAATATATAACGATGTCTCTATTCCAGAAAGCTTACAGCCATATACAGGGATTACTCTATATAGTCCCACTGCCTTCAACAACAGTTCTCACTGTAGTAAGCACTGTCTGTTACTGCTTGCTAAACCTGAGGGTAGACATAAGTGAATGCAAAGCCTTATGTGGTTTTTATAACTGAAAGTCTTGACAGAAGAGATATTTATCAGAAGCTACCTAAAGAAAATACAGGACTTCTTTCTGTTGTATATGTATACCAGCTAAATCATCTATGCTAATATCACATGAATGTGATGCATTTATTTTACAATGCTTCATTATTAATGTAGAGATTTATATACTAAGATTTTATTTTCATGCTCCTTCAATCTGTTCTCTCTGATGCAGCAAATGCTGACATTTAAAAGTTGTGGTTCCTTTTTTATTGCTGGCTTTGGTTCCTCTAGAGCAGACTGAGTACTATATTTGAACAGCGTACATATCACATGCTAGTACAGTTTTTTTTTTCAACACTCAGCAGACTAATCATGCCAAAAATGTCTGCCTGGAATATCTAGAAATTGCAGACCATTACTTGTGGATTATATTCTTTTCTAACATGAATTTTATGTCATGGTATCTCCCCAGCTTCAGAGAAGATACTCTGAATTTCCTCCACAGTGATAGCGTCACTTTCCTAATTAAAACTGTGTGCTCTATTAGCTTGATGAAGACAGGTATCTAAAGAATTCAAAGATCATTATGAAAAAAAACTCAGAATCTCAGGCAATTGTGGTAGGTGTGAATCTTTAAGTGCTAGCTACTATCCAAACAGCTTGAATAAGTACTACCATCCTGATTTAAAAGTGGGAAGGCAGAGGGGCTCAGTGCATGACAGGCCACAAAGGCAGATAACACCACAGGTGGAACTAGAGTCCAGGAAGGAATTTTGGATGCCTAGTGCTGTGCGTTAAGATTTCTTTCTACCAGTTACTATACCCCTAATACTACCTCATTAATCACCTGACTTTTACCACCAACTCAAATCAGGATAAAATCAAGCCTTAAGTACAATTTTTAAAGACAATTCTCTTAGCTATTTTAAGATGAAAAAGCATCTGGAAACCCCGTTTTTTTCCAGTAAGAGAAATCTCTCTTCAGTTGTTTTGGTTTTTGTTTTTTTTTTTTTTCCTTCTGATTTTAAGAAAAATATCTAAAGAGAGCAGTGCAATTTGCTGAAAACTTTATTCTGCCCTCCTGACACTTTGTGATACACCTTTGCTTCATGTAAAATTGGATCTTGCGCTTCAGTCCAACCCCTAGTTTCAAGTGGCTGTGAATTACAATTACAGCTTTTCGCCCCTAAAACAGTTTTTACGCTATCGGTAAGGACAGACTTTTACTTTTGACCTAGATATTGTAGCATGTTGTTTCCTGAAGGCAGCTGAACAGAACTGGTGTCAGCAGGAAGTGTCATCTAGGAGTGAGAGAATACACCTATGAATCACTCTTAGGTGTTCTGTTTGTTTCACTGACGTGTTTCCCTGTATGTGCAATGTGTATACTGGTACTTCTCTACTTCTCTGTGCATTTGTTTGTGGCTTTATTAATGAACTAACATGTTAAAGAACACAGTAATAGTTTGGGATGAAAGATATTATAAAAGTGCAACTAATTATTGTCTCTGTAATGCTGATAGTCTGTGTCATGGTGAGTAGAACTTTCCAGTATTGCATCAGCGTGATTACCCTGCCACTCCCCATCCACAAAAGAGAATAATCCTCCTTCAGTGCCAGCACATACACAATACACACATTCAGACAGTATCCGAAACAATTTTAAATAATGATTTCCTCTCAATGTCTAAGAAAAAGACTTTCAACAACTGTAATGGATGAGAGAAGATAAGGTGATAGATTGTGGAACAATATTAGGACTGATCTAAGCCTCAACTTTACGATTCATGATCTTATCAGAATTATGGAAAGATTTATAATTGGTTATTGTTACTGCCATTCATTGTTTTCTTTTTACATACTCCTCTGTGTAGTGTATTTGTAACTATTCTACATACAACTCAGCACTGCAGTTGTATCTATCAAACTGATATTTTTTCTATTAAGTAGTTTGTTATTAACTTCTCACTCCTTTGCCCTGTCTTTCATACTGTTCTCTAAGTTTCTTTCCTTTTGTCAAACTAATGTTTCAATACGTTCCCTGTGTCGGTCTCTCCTCTCATTCTCAGGGAGAAAAACGTATCTGCAAACAGTGTTAAGCATTTGTAGCACCATGTAAGTTATTTGTTTCTCTTTAAAAAAAAAAAACCTACATACTAGTTAAACAAAAAAGATGCAAGAATAAAGTGAAATGTAGCTGAAATGTAGTGAGTTTAATAATAGAATAATTAACACATCATGTACTCTAAGGAGCATACACATACATAACAACTTGTCTTCCAGGGCAAATAAACAACAGTTACCTTAAGAGAGATATCAACTAGGATTTCAAATTGAAAATTTTGAACAATTCCAAAAGGCTCCTTTTTGTCATATGTGAGGAAATAAGGACTTACAAACATGTGGGGAAAAAAATTGTATAAATCTGTTACCATCATCATCTATCCAAACTGTAATATTGTTTTTAATGACTAACAGTAAATATTTATCTAGGTATTTTCTAATGTTGGCAATTATATACCCAATTGGCTATAAAATTGTCAATTTAAAACATATTCAAAGCATACCCTGTGTTTTAACTTAAGTATTTTTTTGACAATGCAAAACAATTGATCCCAAAAGAATAGGATGGAGGAGCACTGAAAAGAACATATGTAAAAAGATATTGCTTGTTTCATGACAAGATCATAAAAGCAATTTGTGCTAATGTGTTTTCTCTATTATAGCCTTCATCCCTGTCTTTGTATGCTATTTTGTAATAATATCATAAATTTTGTTGTACCTCTTTTTCATGTTAAAAACTCTAATCATCCATCTGTTTTACACTGGATAAAAAAGAACCAGTGGAGGAATAGGTAGGTGGTGGGAAAATCAGAAGCAGTTTTACATGTCACTTGAATCTTCGCATGTTCTGGGTCTCCCCAGGACCATGACATAAATTAGACAGTCTTCATGTCTGCTCTATTTTCTGTGCAGTATCTCGAAGGCCCCAAAAGCTGTTGTAGCAGCCAAGAACAGCAGGAGCACTGCGATACTGCCCACACCTCTCTTCCGCAGCTCCCGGCTGCTGGGTAGAGAACAGTTGCCAGGTCATTGGCAGCAGCAGAGTCTTGGCTTTGAGGATATTTAGCTTAAATGACAAGTCGTTTCAGCTTCCATCTGTATGAGGGAACATGGACGTACAAGTACTGGAAAAATAGCCTTTCAGGTGACAGCGATAGTTACCATGTTTTCCTCACTGGTGTGAAATATCTGAGAATTACCTTTGCTCAGCAAAAGAAAAATGGAACAGAGTAAATATCACGGAATGCTCTGTCCACTGATGAGGTTGCGTTGTGCGGTATCAAAATAATTTAGAAATGTTCCGAAATTAATCGAAGATCCAATCACTGGAAAACCCATGATGGTACACTGTATCAATTTCAGTAAATTCATCATCACTTTGCAGAAGCAGCACATGCATGGGCCCTTTTCCCATACTTTCTTTGAGGAATGGATGACAATGCAAACAAAGGGAATAGCAGTCGTGTGCATCAGTCCAACCAGAAGCTTCTCTGCCAAGTAGAATTATGGCAAGAACTAATTGTAGAAATTAAAAGACTCCTGGGATCATTGGACCTGCTCTGCTTGACTTTTACTTCAATATTTCCTGGAAATAACTGGTTTGCTTGGGGAAAAAAGAAACCCAAGGCTCTGTGTAGCCTGACAGTCCCTGAGCTGTCCCATCTTGTGAAGACTGACTGTGCACTGATCTGGCCTAAAACTTGCAGAGTTAATTAATGTCATAGCACATCAGGAGGAGAGGAGGGCGGTGTGAGGATCTGTTGATGAAGGGAAACGTTCTGGCTGCACACTGTGCTGGCACACTGAGTGAGAGGGGCTGTCCCATGGTGGGAGGCTGTCTGGGGAAAATGGGCATCTGCCCACAGCAGCGCATCAGGAACGTTGCAGGTTGTCTCTGGTAACTTGAGTTACATCTGCTCAGTCAATCTGTGGGGCAAACATAATTTCACATTGACTTGCTTCATGACATGCAAAGAATTAGATTGGTGCATGATGCCCTGGTAGTGGATGGGTGCTAGGATTGTGTTACACTGTGTCAGGGGTGAAAGACAGGATCCAAAGTGGTGTCAGAAGACAGCTTTGTGTTTGAGAGGAGTTTGTCATGACATGACAGCGTGGCTGCCAAGTCAATACGTCACCAGTGAAGGCAGTGGACAGGGCTAGTGTGGGATGATGCCCCGACTTGTGTCCACGACCAGATGCTGGCAGCGCGGCCYCCCCGCCGGACGAGCGGCTCTCCCGCGGCCTGCATACCGCCGCCAGCCCTGCTTGCAGCAGGAGGCTGCTTGCTTGTCTCAGCAGTGCCAGCGCATGACATCACATTTCAGTAAGGCTCTGACTAATTAAAGAAAAAAAAAAAAAGGGATCACCCTGGCGGCCTCCCTGGTGCTGAGGCGGAGGGAGCCGGAGGGAGGACCCCCGCTCCCTCACTGGGTTAGTAGCACAAGCATGGCGGCCGCTCCTGCTCGGAGGTAAGCGGTGCTGAGCGCTGCCGAGCGCGCCCGAAGCCCTCCCGCCGCGGCGGAGAAACCCGAGCGGTGCCGAAGCGGCCCGAAGCCCGCTCGGCGCCGCGCGCCGTCTGGCCGAAGAGGCCCGAAGCGGCGGCTCCGAAGCGGCTCCCCGTGAGGGCGGGGTGTCGCCGAGCGGGCCCGAAGGCGGGGCCGCGGGGGCCGAGCGCAGCCCGGCCGGATGTGAGTGGAGCGGCCGCTTCCTGTTTCCCCGCAGTCCTCCCCTCTCCCCGCCTTGGGTGGTGGCCGCTGCCTCGTCCCCGCTCCCAGGCACAGGGCGGAGGCGGCCGCGACCCGGTGCGGAGACCGCCGCCGGCTCCCTTCTTGCGCGGCCCTCGTCGCCCCGCTCAGCAGCAGGACCCGCCGCCGCGGCGCAGCCCCGATGCAGGCCATCAAGTGTGTGGTGGTGGGCGACGGGTAAGTCTGAGGGGACCCCGCGGTCGGGCCCTCGCCGTGAGGAGCTCCGCCGGCCTCTGGCGGGGCAAGGGTGTCCGCCCGTGGGGCGGGGAGCGGCGCGGGCCGCCCGAGCCCCGCCGCAAGTGGTGGGCGCCCCCGCCACAGGGCCCGGGCGCGGCCTTGCCGCCCCTGAGGGGTGCGGGGGCTCGCCGGGGCCGGGGGTGTCCGCGCCGAGGCAGTGGGGTGGATGGGTGGGTGGCGGCCGCGGCTTCCTGCCGGTGGCGGGGGAGGGGAGGGAAGCGTGGGGCAAGGCGATGACTGCTGCGAGCAAATGGTGGCTGCCTCGGGAGCGGGAGAGCGAGGTTTCTGCAGGGTGTTAGCAAGCGGTGGGTGTCTCCGGTGCTGGCTTCCTCCCCGAGCCCTGGGTTGCTGTTGGGGAAGGTGCTCCGGGGGTAGGTGCTGTAGTGGTGGCCGAGTAATTCATATTCGTGCTGACAGAGGTGGCTTTCGCCTGCCGTGGTGCGGGAGGGTGTGCACTTCGGGTTTGTTCTGGCAGGGATGGGCCGCCTCTCCCGGCTCACCCTGGGGCTGTCTCTTGTTTCTGGTGTTTCATACGTCCCTAGACACGCTAAAGTAATCAAAGTGTATTAAAAAAAAATTTACAATGCTTTTAATGATATGAGAAATTTAATATTGATTTGAAATATCTTTTGTGAAAGTAACATTTATTTCGTATTACTGCTTATAACTTGATTTTTGACATCTGATTCTTGCAGTAAAACTAAACGAAATACGCTAAACTCTAAGCAGATCATAAATGCTTGTGAGCAGAGACTGTTTTTCCGCATGCATACATCTAGCCTTGTAAGGTTCCTGTCTAAACGAGACTGATAAAGCACTTGAAATACAAATAATTAACGATATACTTGTCTGTAAAGGACTGTTACACCTACAGCATTCTGCTATGGTATTACTTATAAGTGAAACAACTTGAGGATGCTTTTTAGACTCGAGTTAACTCTTAAGTTTAGCTTTTGGATTTCAATGTGAGGACTGCTGGAATTGTGGTGGGGAAAGAGTTTGTGTGTTTGATACTTTTGAATATTCTCCATGATGTTATTCCCATCAACTCGGAGGCATTCTTTCTCTTACTGGATGTCAGAGCTCAGGGGAACATCACAGGCCAGCTGGAAAACAAGACTTGTCTTATGCAGTTTGAGAGTTTTTTTTTCCCTTAGGAGAAACAAAAATCCCAGTGTAGGCTGAGCATAATTGGTATCACAGCAAACTTCTGTAGATGACAGAGGAGTGAAGTGTAGCTAAATGGTCTTGCCACTCTCTGTAATTTCATGTGGTGGCTTAATCTTCAAGTTATTTATGTGGTTTTTTTTGTTGTTGTTTTGTTTTTTAAGACGTAGAATCCCTAAAAAGGCAGCTGAGTATGGTTGAAGGATAAATTTACTCTGTGTGTCAAATTTGTTTTGACTTGCTGTGTAAGATTTTGAGCAATATGAATGTGGAAGTGGTATCTGGACAAATGAAGACTTTTCATAGTAATGTAATTCTTTGATGCTAGATAGCATAACTATAGACTGTTCTTTTGGTTATATTGATTTTAAAACCAACAAATTTGCCTTTTTTTTTTTTTTTAATTCAACTGAACTGTGTTGTCTGTGACAATGCTGTAAATAAATGTGAAGTATCATGTTTGGATGGGGAAAAAAAAGTTCAGTCTACTTCCTCCACTAGATTTGAGAACTCAGCATAGACAAACTGTGTAATGTTCAGTAATTCATTCAACAAAACAGTTATTTTTGTCACCTGCTTTGTAAACCATCCCACTTCCTAACATGTTTATTGCTCTTTGTCTTGGAAATGAAAGTGGTGTAATTCTACCTGTTTTGTACATATGTGTGAACAAAATACAGTAGTTTAATTTGTTTTCCTTCCTCCTTAGCTAGAAGCAAATCTCTCTTAAGGTTCCATTCAGCTACTATTGCTCATTTTTTGGTAGCTTTGCATCATTCTCCATTCAGTGTTTTTAAAAAATATTTAACTATTTGTGTTTCTCTGTGCTGCTGCTGCTTCAAAAGTTCAAGCATTACAGGTATTCTAGGAAATGTGTAATATTTGGCTTAGATAAGGCTAAAGCTTTAGTGTTTCTGTAAAACAATGCAAGTTAAATATTTGCTTATTTAATACGAAACTTGGGTATTGTTTTATGTACCCTCAGCAAAGATCTGCTAGGAACAAAATAAACAAAGCTGTAGAAGTACCTGTGTGGTGATTATTTTTTTAATTTGAGATGAGTGGGCTGTTTCTCATATGTAACTCACGTTTGTTCTTAGAGCTTTGACTTGTATCTGTTTAGACAACTAACTTGACTAGAAAAACATGGCATGTATGCTAGTTTTGCTATCTTATTTTGCCCTTGGTTTTTTTTCTTCACTGTGAGGATTATTTGGGGAAAAATAAATGGTAACTGTTGCTTTGACTGCTTGATGATATAGAGCAGTAGGAATGTGCAGGACAGATGAAGAGCACTCCACTTGAGTAACTGCAAGAGTTGCTGTTGATCGACACTTGAGAAGAAGCATCGGTGTAAGTTATTTTTAGCAGCTTTTGTTTTCACTCTAAAAAGGCAGCTGTTACATGGTATGAAATCTCCAGTGATGTCATGTAATGTTAGGGGGAGTTCTGCATTTTGGAGAAATTATTACTAGAGGCCACAGAAATGGTCAAACTCCATGCTCTTTTGTAGGCATTTTTTAGTTGTAGAAATACTGCAAGAACAAGAGCAGTGAATTGAGAGTCCCTGTTTGGAATTCTGCTTAATTTGAGACCTTGTCTGCTAAAGCCATGCTGTATTTGATTTGAAAGCTTGTCGAGAAGGGAGGTGGGTAGGGTAATTGGCTTCTTATTGAGTGTAGTGTAAGATGCCAGACACCTCAGGTCTCTCCAATGCAATCTGTAGAGAGTGCAGTGACTTGAAATTTAGTAACTTTTGTTACTGAACTTTTAAAGTTTAAAAAATGTAGTAGTATTGTAGGTACTGAACAGCATATTTGGGAGAGGGTGTGTCATAGTGAGTGAAACAGCTTATCTGGCAGAGCTGTATGTAACTAAATCTACTATAGCAAAAATACTGAACTTTTGGTCTGAGGATGGTACTAGAGAAATCTCAGCTACTGTTTGATGTTTGAGCGAAGACCTGGGCTGTTATGCATCGTGTCTGCTAGGGAGGTAGTTCATGCGGATCAAAGAAAGAAAGAAATGACATAATCAAAGCTTTTTATGAAGGCTGCCACCTGTTTGTAGACATCAGCATTTCCAGAATTAAACCAGCAAGTACTTCAGCTGGTCTCCATTACCATGGCTGCAAATGGGAACTAAATTCTCACAATTAGTTTTTAGTTGTGGGAAAGCAGGAGACTCTCAACCATCTGTGCGGCTCCGGTGCCTTTAGAGTGGAAGAAATGCTGGCGCAGATCCTCTAACGGCATTTTCAGTGTATGTCACTTAACATCACTCTAAGCAGCTCTAACACAGTGGGGAAACTTCATAAAACTTGTTAGTGTAAATAAGGCCAGGAAAGAGATGACATGTTTTGTTTTCAGGAATAAATACATATGTGGTTGTATAAATACATTGATTCCTGGATGGTACCTGGAAGTGATAAGGGACTCAGTGCTGTCTTTTGTAAGGCTTTCACTTACTGTTAAGTGGTTAAAATGCTGGATTTCTGTAGGCCATATTTTTAATTACAGTCAAATGATACTAGTTTCATTTATGTAATAGTGGGTGGACAGAGCTATGATTAAGTAGTTGCTAGAAATCTTGTTATGACTAATCTTGGTTTGGTGTTATTTTAGTTTCTTAGTCTCAGCCTTTATGTACAAGGATTTATATTTTGCCAAACAGTTGGAATTCTCTTTAGGGGAGTTGCTTTAATACGGAAGTTAGAAGTCTAAAAAAGTTGATAAAGTACTTAGAGGATGTACTTTATTTATAAAGGTAGGCATTAGTGTTTATTTTTAAGACTGGTGACCATAATGATCTGATTCATAGGGCAGTGAGCCAAAAGGCAAAGAAAGCAGGAAACCTAGATGGAGCAAGTCTGAAACAGGGTTGTTGAACATGTTTTTTCTTGTTTAAATGACTCTGGCTGATTGGTGCTGCAGAAACACACTATAGGCACTTCTAAGCTTGGAATGAAATCTCTCACTGCCTCCTTCCTGTGCTGTTTTGATTAGCCAGAGCAGACTCACCAGTTTCAGTGCAAGGTGAGCAAAGGAGCCTGGGTGCAGAGGAAAGTTCTTGAWCGCTGCTGAAAATGTGGAGTTCAACGTTAATTTGTTAGAAGCTTAAATTACCTGTAATGAACTTGCTGGAAAATGAAGCATCAGACCAAACAGGTTCTAGAAGCGTGAGAACACATAGCCTCTGCGCCTCAAGAAGTTTCCCTAAGAATCTGGCTTTTGCTCCTTTCGGTATTTTGAAGGTTTTCCACGTTTGTCCTTTATAAGCTGGACCACCGTAGCCTGCTTTATAGTGTTGTGAGTGCAATTCAGTAGTGTATTCAAATTGATCTAACTGATAGCTCAGGGAGCTAAAATAGCAAGTTGTCCTTATGGGAGAGGCGGAGTGAATAGCTTGTTACAGAGTCAGTGAATGCTAGTGCAAGAGATAAGATGGGATCTCCTCTTTTGACAGCTGTTAAATTAGCTTAGCTGTGTTGTCATACTGCTTCCCAACTCTTTCCCATGGAAGTTTTTGAATGGCAAATCCCTCTCCTACTTTTGAGTACAAGTGTATCTCAAGCCYGCTACTACAGGAAAATGTTCAGAAATTGTACTTATCAAGAATAGAATTACATGTCCCCTTTTTTGTTGTTATAGCTTGGTAAAAGAAACTGCATGTTGAAAGGAAAAAAAATAAATCTCAGACTGTGCAAGGAGCTGGCATCTTGTTTCCTTAAAGCAGGTGTGAAAAGTAGCGTGGAAAACTGCATGGTATGATCAGAGAGAGTTGCAGCAGATGGGATGTTATGCTAGGTGTCAGCTCAGAAACATAAAATTACAATCAAAAAATGGGCATGTAGGATAAAATCCTATATAATTTTGCACACTGAAGCAACTCTTTCATAGCTCAAGCATTTAAGGTAGTGTTGTCAGATGCTGCTGTCAGCTTCTTGGGCTAATGCAGTATGGAACTGCTTAAAGTTTAATGGAGAGACTTGTTACAGATTGAGCTACAACATACACAGCAATTTATGGTTGTGACAAAGCTCAAATTTACTTAACCTGCCTGAAATTGTGAGTCGCTAAGTAAGGCTGGTTGGTTAATGTTGAGTGTTAAATCATTTTAAATAATGTTTTGAAGACGGTCTTTGGTAAGTGAAGGGACAATCCACATGCTTCCAAACCAAGAGAAGAAATGCAATGACTTAAGTCAAAGATACATAGTAAAGTTCAGGTATGAATGCCTCAAAATGTTTGCAGCTGGAGAGCTAGTAAGCCCTTGACTAAAGCTTGTTTCTGTGAGGTTTTTTTTTCCTTCTGCAAAAGCTAAAGGATAATAGGATATTTTTAGCAATAGCATTTGGTTCTTGGGTTGGGTTTGTGGTTTGTTTGTTTTTTAATATTAACTGTTCTAGACTAAAACTTTAGTGAGTTCCTTCAGCTTGTGAAAGATTTAGTTCAGGAGGCTCGTGAGTCAAACCTAATACTAAAGGCAAGATTATACGTGTAAGTACAGTAAGGTTTTGAAGTTACTGCTGACTTGCTTTGAGCAAATCGCTGTAGTGATAAAACATCTGCAAGAAGACACGTTTTTCCTTGCATGGGAGTTTGTTTGAGAAGAGTGATTGGGAAGACTGTAAGGCTGTCTGGGCATTATTGCTTTTGAGGAACTAGTTGCACACTCACCTCTGGAATCTCTCACGCTGTTAAAGGATTATGCATCTCAAGTGAGAAGCCAGCATGGGAACTAGTCTGCAGTGTCAGAAACAGTCTTTGCAGAGTCTATTTTAAAAAAGAAATATGGTCCAATTTAAAGTTTTCCAGCCCTTTAATTGAAACTGTAACAAAAATTCAATGGTGGTGTTAATCTAATGTTTGACTCTAGATAAGATGTGGGGAGGAGAGTGGAGAGGGAAGGAGCTGGCTGCCAGAGTTTTGAAGGAAACCTGGAACAGAACCTTGTCCTACCCCCATTTGAGGCTGTTCAGAATTAGACCTGTGGGGAAAGGTTCAGTGTTCCAAGTTCTCCAATATTGGACTGTAATTTATCTATAAATCAGTTTATGAAATGTTTGAATAGTTGGTTAATGCACGYGGGGAGTAATTTTGCAATAGCAATAAATATTGTGAGGATTATCATTTGTATTTGTTCCTCAAATACTCAAAAGTAACAATGTGTTGAGAAATTATACTTTTCAAGCTTGTTCAAACTTATGAGAAAGTATACCATTTTCTGGGAAAGACAACAGTTTTGGAATTGTGTAAAGGGTCTCTGGAAATACTTTTCAGTGTTGTGGGGTGGTTGTTGTTGTTGTTTTTAATTTCAGGGAGTTGGAGTAGGATGGTCTTGATGAGTATTCAGTCAGGTGACTAGCAGATGTTAGTAGTCTTATTAATACTTGTGGGTTTTTTTGTCTAAAGATTAACAAAATTTGGTAATTTACCACTTCACAAAATGGATGTTTATATTAGGTGTGTTTTCATTGCCAGTATTCTTAAGGCTACAGTCTGTTAGCTGTTTTCCTGCACAATAGTGACTACTGACACTCAATTGTTCCTTAAATGACTGGATGTAATCAGTCGTCTTCCCTAAAAGGAATATTATTTCTCATTATTAAAGATGAATGTTTTTTACATGTGAACTCTCTCTTTTTACAGTGCTGTAGGTAAAACATGCCTACTCATCAGTTACACAACCAATGCATTTCCTGGAGAATATATACCCACTGTGTAAGTACTTGTAAAATCCTAAAAACTCATTTATGTCAACTTCTCTGTGCTTACTGCCATTCCAGATTCCTTATTTGAATTGTTTGAATTGGCTGCAAGCACCCCTCAGTCTCATCTTAAATGTTTAACTGAGTATCTAGGTGTGCGTAAGGAGAAGCACTTTGGGCTTTTACTGCTTAGCACAGTCATACCAGTGCTTGTTCATGCTCCATCAGTTTTGCCTCTCTGCTCACTAGGCCTAGTTTATTAGGGACTAACATTTACTAACATTTTATCAGATGCTGTTCTCTTTTAAAATGATGTGTTATTTCTATCTTTAATATCATTCATAATAAGCAGTCCCAAGGCTGAACAGCTTGTAAAACATCGTATCGTAGTCAGAAATAGTTGGCTTACATGACTAGAGATTTTTTTTTTTTTGTTCCTTCAACTTTTTGTGCTACTGCCAATCCTGTGCTAAGCCAGCCCCAGCTCTGTAGCTCCTCAGGCGTGATTGTGGGGATTCATTTATTTTGGTGCTTCCCATTTACTTGCATGTAAGGATTTGTCAGTATCAGTATTAGTGTAGTTCTCTTTTTGAGGGCTTGTTGGGGGGGGGAGGCATTTTATACACGAGCAGCTGCTTTGTCCTTTTTGGATGTGCCTATATTTATCTGGCTGTCTTGCTCTCTGTAAGTATTGATGAGTTTTCCAGATAACAAAATACATTCTAATGTGATTTACAGATGCCTTTAGTTACCCTTCCAAGGCCTTGTTGTCTTAATTACTCCTGTTTCCTTTTTTTAGTCTTAAATTCAAATTTTTGCATTACAGTATGCTTGTGTTCCCAGTGAACTTGGTTTAGCCTTAACAAGTCATTAAAACCTTTGTGTCTACAGTAGTGATGAGATAAAAATCATGCCTCTACTGGCCCCTGGTTATCAACTTTGATATTTCATTGGAGGGGTTTTTGATTAGCAGGATTAATAAGGTTTTTTTTCCTTACCTACTGTTGTCATTAAGGATTCCTTGGTTGTTGCTCATGTATCTTCTAGTCTAAATCTTACAGAATGAGACAGATTAACTTGCTGAATGACCCACTAAGACTGGAAAGTGCTTGCTAAGTGCATCACCTGCTTTCCTGAAYTTACTGAGATTAACACTTCCTTTGGAAGAGCAAAAGCTGAAAAAGCTAACTTCTGTTCAGACTGGACCAAGTCTGTTGTGCATATTTTTTCCTTCCATTACCGAATACCAGGCTCAGTATTTAAAGAACGACTTTATTGTTTCTGGGGAGCAGAAGGATGCAATAAAAATGTTTCCTTTTGTAGTATTCCCAATTAGGACTCCGTAGGAAAAAGTCCTTGGGTGCCCTATTTTACTGCAAGCTAATGCAGCTAACTCTTTCTTTATTTTTCAGTTTTGACAACTATTCTGCTAATGTAATGGTTGATGGAAAACCGGTCAATCTGGGTTTGTGGGATACAGCTGGTCAAGAGGACTATGACAGACTACGTCCACTCTCCTATCCGCAAACAGTAAGAACTACAGTGTGAAATTAGAAAGAATCTGTACAGCTTTGTCTAACATAAAGGTTTTTTCTTTTTGAACATATGGCCAATGTTGTCACATCTGGAGTTGAATTTATTAGTAACAGTGACTTGTTGCAAGCTACCTTCCTTCATCCTATGTGCTGTAGCTGTAATATTATAATCTTTGATGTGTGTACAGTTGTACAAATGTTAAAATTTGCATGCTTGTGTGTTTGTGTGCACTGATACATGTTGGCTTTTGTGTAGTTGCAGCCTGAGAATCAACTAGAATGCCTGATTTAAAACAGGAAAAAACAAACAAACAACACCTGCCCCTGCTCCCCCCCCCCCCCCAAAAAAAAAAAAAACCAACCAAACCCCAACCAAGCAAAAAAACCGAACAAAACCCAAACCAAACAACAACAAAACCAAAACCCCCTTGGTGAATAGTCCCATCAGCTAGTCCATTGATTTTAAGGTTAGCATGCCTGCCAAAAGCAGGGTTTGGTTTTGGTTTTAGGCATGATGTTTGGCTGCAACCTGACACTGTCACTGCTAAGCACTTGATATTGTTTAGTCTCTGTGAAGATGTTCTAAATGTGAAAGAGGCAGTACTGAATGAAGATGTTATTGGTATTGACAGAGGGTGGGTCAGAGCTTTGGAATAGCCCGTGGCTATTTTATTACTTCTTGTAGTTTGTGCTATAACATCAATACAAATGTGCTTCTGTCTTCCATGCTTGCAACTGGTTAAGTCCTGTCTGCATGCTGCATCTTTCCTTGTATAAAAATGCTGGAAGTAATCTGCTCTTTTCTTTCCAGTGCAACTTCAGCTACAGTTAATCTTTGTAGAGACTGGTTTTCTAGTCTCTTTAGAGCAGTTACTTTTATCTGGTGGAGCTGTGCTATAAGTAAAGAAAGGTGGTAATTTGCAGGGKTTTTTTTGCATTGATTACTGTTGTTGTTAACTGTCAGATATATATATATTTTCAATGCTAATAATGTAAAATGCAAAATTGTTCCAGTTATTCTACAGCATAACTGCTCTCTTGAATAATGTGAATCTTACTTAATGAACTCTGGTGCTTTTTTTAAGTAAACTGTCTTAATTCACGATTTTCCTTAATTCACTGCTCGCTAACTCTTACAGTTAGGCTTTCCCATCAGTTACGATACCCAAGATGGGTATGAACTTGCCAGTTAGAAGCAACTCTAGTAGAAATGCCAGAAATATCTGCCTTTTCTAGGAAGAGAAACAAAGGAAAGCTGTTTTTTGCTAATATCTGGATATTTATAGGATATGTAGGAGAACTTAAGCTTTGCTTAACATCGTAAAAATATTTTCAAAAAAGTATCTCGGGGTAGAAGAAGGTATGTTGAAAGGTCACTCAATAGTGTGAGAAAGCAGAGTTGTAAGGGAGAATATCGTTCCTCCCCTATGACAAAGGGACAGAATGCATGTGCATGTCTTCAGCCTGCTAAAATAACTGTGGCTTTCTGATAGACTGCAAAAGAATTCCATGTTAATCTAAGCATACTTTTGGTAAAAAATATCTTCTGTACAAGCATGTATAACTGTTAAGTAAAGGTTTGGAGTACTTTCAGTTATTTGGATTGGTTTTTACAGCAGAAAATGAAACAGAGTGGTAAGTCTTGAACCTCTTATGAAGCAGTCTTCAGATTTTATACTTGTGCAATACGTAAGATTGATCATCACTTAAGGGACAAAAAAACCCACGAAACTAACAGAAAGCACAGAGGAAGAGAACAGTGGAGCTGATGAAGCCTGACTTTTTTTTAGGATCTGCATTCAGCCTCCCCCTTCTTTCACTGTGCTATTTAAAACTCACCCCTCACATATTCTTGTGACCCTCTGTTTCCCTATATGTGCACCTGAACTATGTCCTAGGCAAGGTGAAAGCAGGTATTGCTGATTACTTGGCCAATATGTGTATCTCGATTAGCCACCCAGCAGTTCAACAGCTATTAACTTCACAGTAAGGACTTTGCCATAGTGGAGGCATTAATTTGTATCTTTTCCCCTTATTCATATTTTAATTTTTTTCCTTAAAATATACAGGAGTTTAATTCCTTCTCCCAAATGTATTTGAAATCTACCGGTATTGCAAAATACTTGGGGAAGGAAGAAGTTGGGACAGAAAAGGTGGTTAACTTTGTTTCTTCAGGAGACCAAACCAAAAAGAAAAACCAAAAAGAAAATTAAGTTAGGAGGATGCTTTTCATGAGAGGTTTGCTCTTGCAAGTTTCCTCTGACAATGCAGACAGATGCTTACAGGTTTATGGGGAAGTCTGGTGGTCTGTTCTGGATGCAGGTAGTTGGTTGTGCTGAATTATAGGGCAGCGTCTCTCTTAAGAAGAAAAGCCATGTTGTGAATATTTGTGAGCACAAATCGCTGACTGAGAACATTTTCCCGTAAATCCATTTTAGGAGTAACTTTATCTCCTACTGTTATTAGGTTGGAGGAACCAATGGTAAGAATATATCTTCCAGTCTGACAGATCAACCTATTGCCGTATGTAAAACTTTAAATAAACTTCAGTTCCAAGTTCTGTCATCTTGTCTTGCTTATGATAGTGATAAATTGGCCCCTATTTTTTAAACAACTAGTTTTCTTGGAACTATCGAATTGCTAGATCTGAGAACTGTTACCAAATCTCTTTATATGAGTTGCTAAGACTAAACCTTTTCTTGAAAGTAAATAGCTTTTCCTCCTACTTATTAAGATTGGTAGTGTGCCAGACACCTGAAATCTTCAACTCATGGTTACACCGAATTTTTTGATCTCTGGAGCTAGTAAAGGAGAGAGTCTGCATAATGTGCAGAACTTCAGTCACCACAAACCTGCAGAATTGGAAAACAGAAGTAGTGGCCATAGTATCACGTTACTTGATGTTGTTTCTTTCTTCTTCTGGGACGCTGCTACGGAAACTTGTTGGGGCGATGCATGAACAACTGGGTTGCAAGTGCTTAGCAGTGCAGATGTCAGATGCTGACCTAACAAAATGCCTTGAAATGCAGCCTTGAATCAACTAACACTCTGAAATGCCTGATTCTTTAACACTTTTGATCCTGGAATAAGTATGGATGCAGAGGTAGGTTGGGGAAAGTTGGGCTTGTTTGAGAGATGCTTATTGAGTTTTGGGTCATATAGCAAGATTACAATCATCATCTGGTTAGAGAGCAAAAATTAATTTTGTGGTTATTGTGAATGCTTGTAGAATACAGTGTGTCATGTATGAAGCTCATTGGTTTTTTGAAGTGTACACTGTACGGCAGTTAGTGTAAGTATTTGCTCTAAAATGTTTTTACCTGCTTACTTACAATCTTTCTTTTGCCTTCAATTGAAAAGTGAGATATGCAAGATCTCTGAAAACACCCACTTTCTCTCTGCTTTCTCATAATTTAGAAAGGGAAGGAGGGAGCTTTGAGGTTTTTAATACCCTTCTCAATCCTAATTTGGTTATAGAGAAATTCTGAAGTCTTTTTATACTGACATTCAGTAGAGGTGACAGTGCTACAAGATTCTTCTGACTTGGGCATGGAAGTAATAACTGTAGAAATACTGTTGTATGACTTTTTTTTTTTAATTCCATACTGTATACTTTACCTTTGCAATTTAAGACTACTTTAGAGTAGTATATTAATAGTATATTTATATTTAAAAAATCGGTGCCAATGGTTAACACTTTGCAACGTMCTATGCTGACGAGTTACATGTCTTTCAAGGCTTAAATCACTTAAGAGGTCTGCAAGAGCATCCAACCCCAGTTCAGAAGCCAGTCTAACTACTCTTCATTGCTTCCTGTGTTCATCAAGGATCGGAAGTGTGTGTCTTGGTTTTGGGTTTTTTTTTCTGAATGTCAGTGAGGGAGAAGAAGTGACATTTAGGGCGAAAAAAGCTTGCAATGCAATGGTATTAGTGTTTTAGTTGCTGGCTACTGCAATAGATGATTATCAACTCGATTACAATCTATTTGTTGTTGGTTCTCCCCCTTTGTGTCTGCTTGTAGCTGCCTGGGAATGGATTTCCCACTGGGAAAACTACCTCTGATTGTCGTGTGCAGCTGTATCATCGACCTTGCCTTTTGCAAGTGTGATATAGATGACAGTGTAATATAGATGCTGGTGATATTGGCTTTTTGATGGTGATGAGATTTTATAATGGTTGCTCTGCTGGGCTAACTTCTATCAACTTGTTTTGTAGGATGTCTTCTTAATCTGCTTTTCCCTTGTGAGTCCCGCTTCCTTTGAAAATGTCCGTGCTAAGGTAAGTACAAGCTGGTCTCATTTTATTTCTCAGGGTTCGACATAGTGTTCACTTTATGAAAATATTAGGAAAATATTAGGTGTGGGTTGTGGGGTTTTTTTGTTTTGTTTTTTGTTGTTTTTTTTTTTTGTCAGGCGATGTGAAATGTAGTTTGAAAAGGCAGAAATCCATTTGCCTAACTTCCAAGTCATGGGAGTTCAGGATGTATGAAATACTCTATGAATTGCTCCTTGATGCATTGAAAGGGTAACAGTTGTTTAAGAGTTTTCAGCCAACAAGGTGCTAAGATCACAAACAGGAACTTTTCCTTTTAATGCAATTTAAAGAAAAATATTAAAAAACAAATGTATGTAAAAATTAGGTTGGTACCACTTGGCTTTTTGAATCAGCCAGCATTCTGGCACGTGCTCTGCTACTGTTGCAGTCTTTCATGTCCTTGGACAACTCAGCTGTATGGCATTGTGGAGACCTCACAAATGAGAGGTGGTCTCTGTGGGTGGGGGAAGCGCAGATCAGGATTTTTCTGGTGCGTGGAAAAAACGCAGCCCTTAATAGAGTAAATTTTTAAAGTATATGGAAATACCTGTTGGCTTCATCAAAAATGTTTTGCAATTGTGTGCTCTTTTTTTAATACTGCCTTAATGGGGTCTTGCGTTCTCCCCTTTACTCTTTGACTGACTCTGGAAAGTGTCACGAAGGACTGTGAGCCTTTCAGTCGCAACATTCGAGAGCCTTTGTGGAAATCTGCCCACACGCACAACCCACGCTGTTTTTTTGCAGTGGTATCCTGAGGTGCGGCACCATTGCCCCAACACCCCCATCATTTTAGTGGGTACCAAACTCGATCTCCGGGATGATAAGGACACTATTGAAAAACTGAAGGAGAAGAAGCTGACTCCTATCACCTACCCACAGGGCCTTGCCATGGCAAAAGAGATTGGTATGATGGCAACGGGGTTACCGTTGACTTGATCTAAACTTTGTTTGTGAAAGATGTTGTACCTTAATTAAAATAAATGCCTGGCTTTTGTTGTGGAGTTAGCTAGAAGCAGTGCTGCTCTAATTGTGGGACACTGCTTTGTAATTGCCTTTTTGCTTTCCACAGGTGCAGTGAAATACCTAGAATGCTCAGCACTTACGCAGCGAGGCCTCAAGACAGTGTTTGATGAAGCTATCCGAGCAGTTCTGTGCCCCCCTCCTGTAAAGAAGAGGAAGAGAAAATGTCTGCTGCTGTAAATGTTACCCTCCCCCAGCCCACTCCAAACCCTGTGCTTTGCTCAGAACAATGGAGCATTCACACTCAATGCCAAGTTCTTCTGTTATAAATTAGTTCTCTTCCATAAATTCTTGACCCAATCAACGATTTCACGGTTTCATTTGTTTAAAGTTACCTTGCATTCTTCTAAAAGCAAACTCCTGAAAAGACAAACCTATGTAAAGCCTTATTTTTAAAATCCTCTTCTTGCTCAATTAAGTGTTGCCAAACTATCTGCTGAACTAAGTTGCATTGTTGTGCTACGAACACTAAGCACTAAACTGTTTTTTAAAGATTCTTCTTGAAGATGACTCTAATTTCTGTTAGGAAATGCAAAAACACTTTCTAGTTTTTCACGGTAAGTAACAGTACCGTATAATTAGCAAAACACTGCACTCTAGTGTGTTTTATTATTAAATGTTTTCTCAACCCACAGTCATTGCATAGCGTTGTATATCGAACCTAAATCTTTGACAATGACTGACACCCTTGAGTCACAGTGTAAAATGCTTTACCATTGGTAAGGGCTTGGTTGCAATCTAGTTCTTGCTGCTGTGATTTAAATAAATAACTATTCTTACTGAAGTGTATCTAGTCCTTTTGACAGCATTTATTGTGATGGATAAATGAAATATTGGGTTGGATCAAATGATAGTGCCAGACAGTATTTTGACACAGTACAGATGACTTAATGCTACACTGCCAGGGTAGTTGAAACTGAATCGACTTTTAGTGCAGATTAAAATCAGCGACCATTTTCCCAGAGGTGCAGTAGTGGAAGAGAGATTGGTGTTCAGAGGTGGATTCCTTTGAATTTCAAGTAGGGCATTCATTGAGGTACAGTTCTGAACCAGTCATTCCCACAACTGTTGTGTAGTAAACGCTTTTCTTGTAGAATCTCTTCTTACTGAGCAATATAACTTGTATTTTAAAAACCTGATGATAGAAATTTGCCTTTTTTTTTTTTTTTCTTTCAGAGTAGAATGTTCAAGCATATCTTCCTTATTTTCCTGTTATTTCTGACCCAGTAAGTTATATGCTTTCTGAGGAGCTTTTAGTCTATTAACTAGGTGTAAAAATCATGTGAAGCAGCTTTACACATTTTAGTAATTTTTATATTTTAAACCTCTATAAACTATGAACCTTCTCAAATATCACTATTTGCCAGGTATCCCCACCACTGTAACATTACTAATGCAGACAAGTGTTCTTTATGTCACTACATGTACATGTGCAGCATAGATTGAGTAATGGTAACTTGGGTCTGTGAGGTTCTGTAAATTAGTGCTAATGTTCTGTACGTCCTAAACTGGCAGGAATATGATGTTGAACTACACCCTTTCAACCACTAAAGCAAAATTTAAAAATAAAAGTTGCAAAATTGTGAAGTTTTTACATTGATCTTTTGCTAATGCAATTAGCAGTATGTTTTGCATGTATGACTTAATAAATCCTTGAATCACCTGTGTCGTAATGTTTGAGTTTCTGAGTGAGCGTTCTCATTCTTGTACCACTGTGAGTAAGCACCAACAGCAGGGTGGTATACTTGTCTCCTCAGTGATGTGTGTGCAACCATGGGCTCTTTCAATGGTGCCCTCATGTTAAGAACCAGAATTAAATATGGTACTTGACAACATTTCTTCAGAGGCCTTGCCTTACCATGTGAGTTGTTACTAGCTCCTGCTGCTGCTTAGGCAATGTGTTAAAGCTGCTGACAACCAGGAGAAAAAAATACCTGTTTCACTCTATTGCATGCAAACAGAAGTGCTTTTCCTCTAAAACTGTTACTTCGTTTGTAAAAGGATGGCTCTGGTGCAGTACAGTTTGTGCTTAAATGCCTCAGCTTTTGGCCTTTTAGTTTATAGCCATGCTATACACGTGTTAGCTCCCCTGCCCCAGGGGCCAGTCTTACTCCATGGGAGGTGGTGGGTGACCCTGTGGTACCCTGAAAGCAGCACCACTAGCATGTGCTCAGCCTTCACTATTGGTGCTGACTTACCTTGCTGCACAGCATCTAGCTCTTTCAACAGCTATAAACTAGTCACTTCTGTCACACCCAGCATTCCTGAACAGAATAAGACAGGTTTTTAGAGTGCATTTTATTTTGTCTCYATATGAAGTGAAGTATCACAGCAAGACCATCCACAGTTACTCTCAACCACATCRTATTACTTTTACATATTTCTATCATTTTTTTTTAGTAAGAAATGCTGCTGAGCCTTAAAAAAAAAAAGTTAAAATAGCTGCACACTAGAAACAAGGAATCCACTTTTTTAAAATCAGTACAACTGGTTCTACCTTTTTGGCAGAATTAGATCGGTGCTCAGTAGTCAGAGCTAGAGCTAGTGACTACAATGATGCCAGGGCATGAACAATATTTTTTTTTTTTTTCCTTCTCATTAAGTAGTTATAGTATTAGTTTAGTTTAAAATCAATAAAAGTAGTCATGTAGATCAACAAATACAAAAGACAGGTAGCTAAAAGAATATTGCACATGTRTGTCCAGGCAGCATTTAAGCACAACACTCCCCCTGCCCCCGGGGATACTACCACAATCTGTAAGAAAAAATAGTGCAATCAGAACTGCCCGATTAAAAACCCACGGGGCAGCCTGCCTGCACGCTGCCACCCGCCGCAGACTCGTGCACATACCCACCTCCAGCCGCTGAGCTGGCGCAGCCCTCCCACGCTGCAGGCTTGCTTCCATAGCACTCCTGTCATACAACGCCCTCCAGGCTTTGCAAAGGGCAGTCACCGGGTGCTAAGACAACAGCGTGAAGTGACTTTGAAGCAGAACTGGATTTTTTTTATTTTTGTTAAGGTCTGACAGGGCTCTGCTCTAGCGCATAGGCCAAGCTCTCCTCACACAAGCACTCACTTTGGTCAAGTATTCAATTGATGCCTCAGCTCTCGTGCGCCAGCGTACACAGGCTTAGCTAGACCCCATTGAGCTTTTTTTTGTAAAAGCTCGACCTTCAGCATAAATGCAGAATCTGTGCTTTCACCAGCAAAATGTTACTCGAGGTCACTGCAGAGGCAAGGGCTTTAGGACCCTTGTTTACTTTATGCAATGTGAGAAAAGTACTGAAATCCACTTTCATATGTAAGTGGAATGAATGTGTCCTGAATACTTGAAACCTGCAATAAAAAAACCCACACGCCTCACCTTCGAGCTACGGTTATACTACATTGGTGTTACATTCTCGTGTTTGACAAGAAATACAAGCTCTGTGTTCCTGAGACAAACTGTTCAGAGCTTTGAGCACAACATCCGGCATGTGGTCTGTTATCATCTTGGGACTTATTAAAATGCTGCTGAAGACTCTTTCATTTGCCCATCTTGCCATATATTTAATATCTGAAGAGCACAACCTAAAAAAAAAAAAAAAAAACAAAAAAACAAAAAACACCACCACACCACAAATACAACAGCTCAGGCTGTCAGAACTGGTGCTCGATGCCAAGCCTGGAACAGACAGCCTGGACCCTCCTCACAGGAGGAAGGTGGGCCCCCAAAGAGCTACAGTTCTGACCTTCAGGAAACAGCTGGAAAGGCTGCCATTCAACGTCCCTGAAGGCAGAACTACGCCAAATTATATTGCGCCTTAACCGTGAAAGAAGCTATCAAATAATCCTGCTCAAACACGGAATGCAGTCTGAGCAAAGGGGGAGGAGGGGTTAACCACTGCACATTCACACAGTTAATGTCAAATTTAGGGAATAAGTCAGTGATATCACTAGGAGACTAGACACTAGATTTAATGCTGCACATATGATGTATTTAGGATTTTATTTTACAGAACGGTACATGATGGGGGCTCCTGTGGGCCAACTCCAATTAAGAAAATGACATGATTAACTGCTGTGGAGTAAATGAAGGAAAAGAAATTAACTCTCTAATAAAGTAAAGTAGAAGAGCAGCCATCGAGAAAACCTGCCAGGTCACAGGTGTTAAAGTATCTAACTTGTAAAGCCAGTATTAAAATCATTAAACATTAAAGATGTGAAGCTTAAATAAAATACTAATCTACTGAACGGGAGGGAAAAAAGTGGATTTCTTTTCTAGCCCTTTTCTACCCTCTTCTGTAAGGTACAGATGTTTTTTTCTTCTGTAAGATGGTCTTGTGCAAGTTACAGATGCTCTTATTTCTGTTTCAGAATGAAACAAGGGAGGATAGCAAGTACTGCCTAGCCTGTGGGCTGTTTCATGTTGTTTTGTCTAAAAACACCAACATCAACAAAACACAAGCAAAAAAAACCCCTAAACACAACATTGCCCCAACAAACCCTCAATCCTCACCCTTCCAGCAGTTTCAGCTTTTCTGTTGCCTTTGTCTCACTTTCCTGTGTCCACAAAAAAGCAGCAAAGGACAGGAAACTAGAGGCTGCATAGGCATGCTGGTTACTGGGGCAACTGGACCTCTCTCCAGTCTGGCCGGGCTGGTATTATGGGCAATATTTTACCTCTTTCTCATCACCAACATTCATGCGAGTACTCAATAACTAGGTATTTTGTTACCACTTCACCGCTACCAGGACATAAGACTGCAAGATCTGCAGTCTCAGGTAGGAACTGCAGCACGCCCAAGCTGAACTGAACAGTCCTACTGTCTAAAATCATCACTTGAGCACGTGCAATATATGGGCAGAATAAGGCATGCAGGCATAAAGAGAAACAGTTTCCAGGGCTTTAAGTGAAACAGAAAGAAGCAGGGAGGCACAGAATAAAAACTGAAAAGCTAGCTAATGCGTAATAACCGAAGGTGAGTATTGGAGATGCAGATGAGAGGCAGAGCTGGAAACGTACTTTGAAAGTGAGAAGCAGCTTTAAGCAGATGTTAGGAAAACAAGACAGCGGTATTCATTACTCTACTTACCTCCTAGAGCTGGATTCTTCTACAATGTGGATAATCTTTCCAGGAAGATACAGGTGAGGATACTGAGGCGGTGAATTTAAGTGCGATTCATCCTCAAGGGCGTTGTATGAAGGTGACCGATGAACCATTAAACTCTCTTCAGCTAGAAGTGGCTGGGTGAGGGCATCTTGGTTTCTACCATCCAGCTCAGTTGGGAAGTTATCTGGATCTCCTCCAAATACTTCGTACCAACACCCACGCAGCAAAATCTGGTACTGAATTCAGAAAGAAAAACAGTCGAACTCAGGTTTGGCATCTCTTCAAGTAACTTATTCTAGTTGTGTGCTTCCACGCACATCATCTGAAACTACAATTAAAAGATTAAAAATGACTGTATGCACATGTTCCCCGAACTTTTTGTTTGATAAAATCTCCTCACTGAATTTTCCCCACAGTAATATCTATTTCATCAATATCTAACCCAAGCCACTAGTAACACTGTGGAAAACATTACAGTCTTTACCAATTGAATTATTCTGTGTGGATTCTGCTCTGCAGATTTAAGTTTTCTTGCACCTGTAACTTCTAACCGTCCATCATCTTTTTCTGCATTTACGACGTCACCCAGGCCCTCTACATGACTCCTGATCCTGGGACTACATGGAAATCTTGTGGGTACAGCAGATTTAACTTTAGATATTCAGTTTTGAATCTTTAAGCCACTCCTCTATACCTCCAGTATTACCATCTTGCCTGACACCACACTGTTCCAGCACTTTCAAAACTGTAATATTTTGTGTATATATATATATAAAAAACTGTAGTATTTCTCACTAACAGTAAAAAAGAAGAGGTAAGCAATTAACACCGTAACAGAAATATTTGCTTTCCAAATGAATTCTGAAGGTAAAATTTAAATAAAACCACCGATTTGTTTACTTACTGGTACTAAATGGTTATTTAAGTAATCTTACTGATTTTTTATCATTTTAGCTGGTTTGTTTCGGGTTTTGGTTTTTTTCCTTTCTTTTCATTTTCATTTTTTAATAGGTTTCCCTTATCAGCAAAACTAGCAAACAGATCATTTCAGGTCTTGGATGTTGTGCACGGATATCTTCCAGGTCTTTTGAATCTTAATTTCCAAAAAGACAGCTTTATAGCATAAGAGACTAACACAAGCATGACTGAATTAAAAACAAACATTTTTGTTCCAAAACACAATCGTAACTCTCGTCATTAAGATCAAAATACGCACACCAACTGTCACTTCATTAAAGCTGGGGCTTAACCCAGCTAACAACTCCACTGACTTTTAACCAGGAACTGCATTTAGTTACCTTGGGTCTGTTGCAGTTTGCCACAATTCTCACTATTCTCCTCTTTAAATCCTCCATGTTGGGCATACTTAACCTGTTTAAACACACATAGAAGTAAGTAAAGAAAAGCCTCCTATTCTCTGCAATCTAACGCATCCCTGAAAGAACAATTTAAAAATATTTCCATCTCACCTTGCAACAAGGTCTTTTCCAACAATGACTGAAACAATGAAGTGCTTAGTGTAATCTGCAAGTGATTTGCTTAAGAAAAAAAAAAAAGACACCCTTTAGATACACTACAGAGATAGGCACACTTTAGTTTTATGATGATCATTATCATTCAATAAAAATACAAATATGTGGCAACAGCAGCAGCATTTGCAATCAGTTCTTCAGTAGGCTTTCAGACCTACTTGCTACAGATGACACAGTAATTTCAATGCTGATTATAACAGTACAGATGTCAAACAGGCCAAGCTAGACTAGTCAGGTGAGCATTTTGTTTCTGAAACATTTATTTTAAACTCTAATTATACTACCTGACAGAATTCACTAGATATATTTCATTCTCTAATATTCCTCCAAGAACTCAAACGTAACTCAAGATGGAGCAAATCTAATTCTAGTGGAGATGTATAAACAAGCTCTTAACACAGTCAAGCCCAGAGTTATCATCTAACGTATTTGTCAACTACCTTGAAGATTTTTACATCTTAGACACAGAACCAAATAACCGAAGTCTCATATTTACCTTAAAAGTCCTCCTGGAGGAGAAAAGGCATAACATCTTAATGTTGGGAAAGAGTTCCTCAGCATGATCGCCAATATAGAAGCTGTTCCACCACCCAAACTGTGACCAACTATCACAAGTTTATATTCCTACAGACAGAAAGAGAAGACTGAAACATAGACAAACACAGAAAAAGCTTTGTGTAATTTTTCTGGCAAACCAAATTATTTGGAAGGTAACTTACTGGAGCAATTGTGAAAGCCTGGTTTAAAATTCCATCATTTATTAGCTTTCGATAGATGTAATTTGCAGCTTGAGTTATTCCCTACAAGACAGCATTTGAAGTTAGAAGAGAAGGGTGTATCTAATCTGAAGTGTGATACATGTATACTTTAAACACAACACCATCACAGAACAACTTTCTTTTTGCAAAGCTGGTCTTCTCTTTTAATGTGCTCCTGACAGAGGTCTAATTATAACCAAGTGGTCTTGTATGTAATGGTTAAAAAGTTTTTGGAATATTTGGAATATTTATTGGACATGAAGTCTGACAAGAGGATTACAAATTCTACCTTGCAGTTCCAGAGGCAGCATTTGAATCAACAACCAAGTCACTGAAATAATTTGTGCAATCCGACTCACAAGGAGAATACTCTTCTGTTTAACTAAAGGATCCCAGGTGTTTATAGTTTTCTTACTGCTGAGATGATCTATAAACAGCTACAGACTGCACACACCTTATGCACAAAGCCATTCTCTAGAACATCCTCCAGTGTCAAGTCTTCGCAATCTGCTGACAGATCAGTGAGAATGTCCTGTAAACAAGACAGCTTTTGTCAGACGCCTCTGCAGGGCTTCACGGCTCATGGGTCGCGCTCTGCTACTCAACGTTGTCATAGGGACATCAACAAGCTGACTTCCAAGTGTGTAAGCAACAAAACACAATCCGCCATAAAGCACCACCCAAGCAAATATATAGAGCGATCACAGTTCTGATTTCAGCAACTATTTCCAAGCTGTAAACACACACATTACGAATGCACCTCCACTCACAGTGAAAAGGAATTACCACTGCCCGCCCTCCACACTCTCTTCCAGTGGTACAGGGAATATTACCCATCTAAGGACAGGAGGGCTTACAGCTTAAGCCTGGAAGACTCATACCCGTGAGTGAGTTATTTTTGTATGTGCCAGAGTAACACAGTTTCCTCTAGATACTAAGAGTTCACCCACTTCTATAAAGCTAATTATTTATATCAGATGGATGATACCTCAAAAGACAAGGTTCCTCTCACTGCAACCACAATAGCTTCTTTTTTGTGATCCAAAGCAACAAAAAATGGAATCTCATAGATCTGGAGGGGAAAAATGTAATCAGTAAAGACACCAACTTTTTATAAGAGTAAGCATTTGTTCTCACCTTCTGAAAGCTCTCTTATTGAGCTCTCTACTGTATTATGTAAAGAAGCTGAATTATTTTCTTATCAAGTTATTATAAGTGCCTTTTTTGCAATACTGAGACTGATTTATGTCAATGGTTTTGTGGCTGTTTCTTTAGATTTGAAAAAAAAAAATCAGAACTGAAYGTTTCAGGACCTGTTTTCATTCGGCTTTGCATCTTGCACGTTATAAATGCTGAAGGCAAAGTAGAAACTTCACCCCTTGCTTTCACTGAATTAATCACTGAGTTTTTTTGCTGAATGCCTGTCCAAATTGTTTACCTTGTTATGAAAACTGATATGAATGAAGTCTCTGTACTGCAGTCCTGTTATTTTTAGGATGGATCCAAAGTGAAAGTTATGACGATCACTGCCAGTTATATCAGAATCTGTTGGTCTATTTCCGCAACTAACAAACACAGAAGAGAAAAACTTTCATGTTCAAATTTTTTAGGCTTCCTTTCAAGGAATCAAACTCAGTTACATTTGCAGAAGGATTTCTGCCAGGAATCAAATGCTCTTTTTTTTTTTCCCCTAAGTATTTTTTTTTTCAAAAGTACCAGTAGTAGTAAAAAAAAAAAAAAAAAAAAAAACCATAAATCAGTAGTCTGATACAAGATGTTACCTCTGCCCACAAACCTGGTTTTGCCTAAGCAGCATGCCATATATTTTCAGTTCAAGGACTGGCAAATACACCATTGCTACAGGACTATCAGCAGAGCAAACAATGCAATACGAAAAGAATTCTTAAGACTACAGGCCAACCACAGAAAATACAAACAAGCAAAAAGGAAATTCAAAACAAAATCTGTACAGCAGGCTTATCTCATGTTTTCTCCATTGGAAAAAAAAATATTGCATAATACAAGTCATTTATATTTCAGTAGGTTAAATAATTTCATGTTACTAATTAAGAAAATCATGGTTACAGTCACAAATGTCAGTGGTCACTTAAATATACAGTAATCCTACACAGCATTATGCATAATTCAATACTGACTGTAAACATTTTTTCGAGTAAAGGGGGCAAAGGCAATAAAATGGAGGCTGGAGGGACAGGTAACTTTTGCTAATTCCTTTAAGACAGGGAAAAATGTTGATATACTTTTATTTCTATACATACATATGTGCCCAAAAGGTAGCTCTAAAAAGCCTCATTTTAAAACATGTTTGGTTTCATTCCAATTCTTTCTTTGTCATTTTGCTAAATGAATTTTATTTATCTCAATCACAAACTTTTCTTAAGAAACAAAAGCGTGGAAAGATGTTGGAATTTTGTTTCTACTTTGATGTTTGAATTTGTGAAAGATAACTCTACCGCTCAAGCTCGTGTACTCCCAAGAGTGATATAATTCAATGCAACAAAAATAATGCTATTGAAACTATTTTATTTCTCCTAACGCTAGTTAAATAGAAGGAAGCTATGTGTTTTTAAGCTCTTGATAGAACCTACCAGTCACCATTGAGCTTACAAAGTGCAGTAAATGGGTTGGTGTATATGTAGTAGGGCCAGCCATAAGCAGCTGCAGCAAACAGCATATAGTGAGCAGCATTCTCCAGTTCAATATCCAAATCATCTGTCTGAAAGGACACAGGGAAAGAAAAGGAAGGAGAGAGAGGAAGAAAGGTCTGTTAGGCAGCCCCAGAATAAAACCTGAACACAGACCAGTGCAAATCAAGGCACGATGAAATACGCACTATCCAAAAGGAAAACCTCAAGGTCTAAGAGGAACTAAAAATAGCCACTCATATTCCAGGAAAAAGCCTGTGTTTATTTACATAGCTACACAGCTCAAGAATCTTGAAAAGCTCTTATTAAATCAGTTTCTTCCAATACTTATACACTGATAAGCTCAATACTGAAAACAACATTCACTCCAAATATGTTACTTATGGATGCCAAAGGAATGGCTAAAGAGTCTGTAGCAGATCTCTCTGGTAAGGACTTTTGAAGCATGACCCCATCATATTGGCTGGATTCAAAAAGAAGTTGATAGAAATGCATTGGTTGAAGTAGAATTACATACTTCTAGGAAACACAGACCAAAAGAAGGTAAAATAATTTACAAAGGCATTTTACCATAGAAGACTAGCAAAAATCAATTAATGAACTGTAACCTATCATCCGCAAGCATTTAAAAGACGCTATTTTTGCTTCTTACCTTGTCTGGATATTTGCAGCAGACGTAATTTAAACAGACCACAATACTAAAAGACTAGCTTTTCAGTTCTACGCAAATGGTACTAAATATTAATTTTCTCTCTGCTCCCTTTCTCTCCCAGCTCTTCAACAATGATCAAATGTCCTAAATGATTCCTTTTTGCACTTAATTCCCCATTCATACAGAAGTTCTACTTATGCAAAAGCAGATAAAAGTTTTGACTGCAAACTCATCAAGATGTTTTCACTGCACTTATTAATAATTTAAATTGTTGTGAATTTTTATAGTAGTGTTTAATTTTGTTAAAAAAACAAAAACAAAACACCCTTGCACAAAGAACTGCATTTCAATTTGATCTGGCACCACCTCCTAGAGTAATTGCACCAGAGGCTGCAACAGCCCTATCTTACCACAAGAGATGATGGAGAATGACACAGGACTTCTTCAGGCTCTTTTGGGCAACTTTCCATTTTATCTTGCTCTTGATGGAGCAGAGTCAAACCAGCTGCTATGTCACTCGGCACCAGATCAGTGTCCTGTACAAAGAAATGAAAGAGCGCTTAAAACCATCCCACACCTCAACATGGCAAAACTATCTCATAAGAAAATGCACACAGAATTGTATTTTTTCAGTTCATATAAATACATTTCACTCAGAGACAATGTGCATTGGAGAAACAGGTCACAGCAGCATCTAACCTCCCAGCCCTTTTGTACATATTGAATGTTTTCTTCAATAAGACCGATGACAATGCTACACATGAATTTCATCACTTAACAAAATACCCAAGAGAGGACCCGCTCAGCCATATAGCAAATAATGATCCAGACATTATTGATCACTGTTCTATACCACTATGTGAAAAGCTCTACGTGAAAAGCCCTCTATACTGAGAACAACTAAGAAGGACTTTACACAGGAGAAGGCTGAAGGGTTTTTATTCAACTATCTGGGGCAGCCATCTCTCCATATGACTTACACCCTTTACCCTATAAACCACTGAGTAGGCTGAATAACAAATCAGCATGCCCAAGTACCGCTTAATAAACAGGAACTACTAGTCTTGAAATCATGAACAGATTTCAAAGTCAACATTGAACTATGACTGCCCAAGCAGTAGGTGACATGAATTTGAGCTAAATCAACATTAGGCAGACTCCGATTTGGCAGATGCTCTCTGTTTCCAAAAAGCAACTTCCTGCATGTGCACACTCCAGTCTGGTACATGCCCAGAAGTGGCTCAGAATGGGAAGACTGCCTTAACATACTGTGGGGCTCAGTTTTTTAATAGTCAGAAAAGTAGTCCGATTCTTTGCTAAGGGTATGACTCCTTACTCATCGTCAGTAGGAAAAATGCCTCGATCTTCACATATTGAGGAAAAGAAACTCACCCTTGTTCTCCTGACTAGATACTCACCTAAGGAGAAAGAATACTGTTTTCTCACAGCCCTTCACACTTGCGAAGGGAGAGAAACCTTTGTTAAAGGGAGGGAAAAATCAGTGTTGTATACCTTGTATGAGAATCACCTTTAATTTTGAAATTGGCATATTCAAAACCTGATTTCAAGGCACAGGGTAGCAGGGACCTCTGGCTGAACAAAGGTACATGTGTCTTGCAATGTCTGGAAGTTCAGAGTTAGTCAGAACAGAACATAAAAAAAACATTCCATCTTACTGAAAAGTAGGCGCGGAAAAGCTCTGCGATACTTGTAAAAGCCACTCGATGGTCATCATCTTGCACAATACAGCAACACAGTAACCTGATTCTTTTCTCCCAGACTCTGGTGGCAGTGTTCTTCACATTATATAGCAACTGTCCTGACTGACTGCTTTCCAGGTTCCGATTTACACTATCTGTGAGGTAAAACGTCTTTTTCCCCCCAAGTGGATCAAAGACGATTACAACTCCAATGATGGTAAAGATGATGATAATCCAGCTGCAAAACAGAAGGAAGTGGGATAAAAAGACCGTGAAACCAGATACTTCTGACAAGCATGCAAGAAAACACACTATAGATCTTGACAGACAGAAAACAGAGTTAGGTATGAAATACTGTATGAACACCATCTGTTACCGTCTTAACGGTGCATGTTTTGTTATTGGGCTTTCAATCCACTAGGCACAAGAACAAGGCTGTCAGCTCATTTCACATAGGGCACCAAACTCAAAATCACAGCCCTGAGCTTTGGAAATTGCAACCCAGAGGTGCAAAGGCTCCACTTTTCACTACCAGTTAAGTGAGCTAGTTACTACCTTCTTCACATTTATCCAGTTTTCTACATTCCCATCTATCCCTCTTACCCTTTCTGATGTTCACCTCCTTTCCTTCACTCTAGCACATGCTCTCTCAAGGCAAGTAGCTCAAACTTGTTTAGAGAAGGATACCAACTCATTCTAGCTGTCTAGATTTAAAAATTCTTCTCCTTTCACAATGAAAACCCTTCTGTGAGAAACCACAATGATTTATAAGAAATATCAAAGTCTCCAACTGCTGGAAAAGCCTTGAATAAACACATACAAAACACATGTAAGCAGTATTTTCCATTTCATGTACGCTACCAAGCTTAGATTTGGGGGGAGGCACCTTTACCTTGCAATAACTGTCCCAATAATGACATTTATCACAGTCTTCTCGCACTGTACACTGCTGTCTGACACCCATACAGCTCCTACAACAGCCCAGATGAATTCAGGCAAATAGAGAAGTAGGCGAGTGTAAAGTAGCTTGGGAAGTGATTTTCTTGGGCCTGGATTAGAAATTGTTCCTGAAATTACAGGGAGAATTTAAAACAAGAACTCTTTATGAATGCATCTTAAGTACATAAAATCCTACCCGGATATATGAACTCTCTGAGTTTTACAGAAAGTAAGAAACTTAATTGAAACTATAAGGTATTTTCATACTAATGGAAAGCTATCACTGAAGCTGAGAAAAGAAAAACAACAATGGGTTTATAGCCGTGATTCTTCCAATCTACTCTACTACTACCCAAAATCACTCTCTAGTCAGAGACAGTTCTGCAGTGAACTTGAGGCAGTAGCGCTGTGGCCAGCACAAGCCAAAGCGGCATAGTGCAGCGTTGGCTCACCTACAGTTCCTCATGACTTTTGGTGCCTGCTTTTATTATTACTCTATTTAGTTTTTAGTTGCCTGAATATTTCATTTTTAGATGCTACTTCACTGGGCTACAATGAAGTTCTGTTTACTGAGTCACTAAATAATACATTCATTCACATTTTTATTTAGAACACAAGTAGGACCATTACCAGGACAAATCCTTATTAGACTATTTTCTGTATTGTTAGCTTACTAATAACCTCTTAAGTTTTAGCACTCTTAGGCAATAAAAAAGGGAGTAATTTTTGGCCACCTCAGCTCCTTAAACCAGTTTGTTGATCGCAGGGTAATGAGGTGGTGGGGTGTGCGTGCTCATGTGTAGGCAGGATAATTTGTAAAGGCTTAAAACGCTGCAGAACAAAAACAACTTTGGAAACTATTTTCCAATTGTAAGGCTGTGGTTCACATCCAGTGACAAAGCTGTTTAAAAAGCCTTTGATCCAGTGGTCGCTTATTCCCATTCCTGGGTTGTAGTCTGCACTGCAGCAGCCTGGTTGCTTACACAGACACAATCAGATGGAACTGTGGTTCCTGAAAACAACTTCTTCCCTTTCCCAGCACCACAACCCAGTGTACGAGTTCTCCAGCCAAGTTCATCACTGGCATCACTAACGCCCACGTCAGTACAGTGCAAGGGGTGGTGCAAGAACCATTGCTCCCAAACTCACACATTATAACCGCRGTCCAAGACATCTCACCATTAATTTTCTTGGAAATTCAGCCTCAGAATTCTTCCATTTCTCAGTTATAATGGCCTTGTAGCTGTACTTTTATACCGAACAAGGCTCTTTTCTCTCTGCTGTTTACAGCTACATCTCTCACCTCCTCAACTTTGATATAAATACAAATAGCATAACTTGGCTAATCTTCCCTTCCCTCTGGAAACCATAGGAAAACCAGTGGTTAGATTCAAGGCCAGGATTATCATCCCCATCTCTACTATGTCATACTTTCTCTTCATGCACTCTTTATGCTTCTTTCCACTTAAATAATTTAAATACTCTTTTATTTACAGTGTGTTGAGAGAACCAATATATTAGAAATTGTGGGCTCTCATCTATTACTCCAGAGACCACACACATATATTTCAAATGAATCTTCCTAGCGTTACTTTGATAATGAGGTGCCTCACCAGGAAAAAAGCTTTCCTAGCATTTTTTAACACCAAATGAAACATTTCTGCAAATGACTAGAAGTTGCATCAGGGTCCTTACTTCTGTTTAGCCATGCACCTCAAGCTGTAAGTCCTGYTCTATTTAACAGTACTTACTGTATTAGTTTTACTATGATATTTATATGGATCATGGTCCTATGTGTGTTTTTTCCCAAGCAACCCACTACAGCTCATGAACTTTTGCAAGATATGACTAAATCTGCCTATGCAAGGCAAAGCTAACATGATACTTCAGATGAGAAATTGATTTTGGATAAATTCCCCTRAATTCCTGTCAGAGAGGTTGAGCAGTGTTCCATTCGAGGTCATGTATTAATGGTGAATGTAGAGGAAGTTTTCAAGATGCTCTGATGGCAATGAACATATCTCTGTTAGCTGCACTAAGCTATTGTGTCCATTTATTATTTTAGATTCCTGACTAACAGAGGTAATACCATTAAAGCAAATACATTAATGCGGACAGACAGTTTCTCAAGTTTGACTACCACTAAAGCACTTGATTTTTTTTGCATTTTTTTAATGTCAGCTGCAGATTAAAAAACCATATATATTACAATCCTACTAGATAAATATAAAATATTAACTATTTACCTTGCATACTGATGTACACAAGAGCAGATAATGCACATATTATAGAAGCCAGGAGAACGAGGAGGACAAGCAAGTAGCTGTGCAGTAATCCTCCCCCAGGACAGTTAAACTGCCCCTTATGAACTATGTAAAGAGCAAGAATTCCAATCCACCTACAGGAAAGTAAGATAATAAAAGTTATATTTGGAAGGGAAAAGTGCATCACCTGATAAATAGTTTTCATCTTAATGAAAGCATTCCACAAAGATTAACAGAAAGGGAGTTGTTATATAAGGAATTTGTCAGAATGAAATGACTATACGGATACTCAGCAGCAATTACAACGAAGTCGTCTGCAGACCGAGCAACAGACTCCCTTTATGGTGCTACTCGTTTCCACCGATCCCGAAGAACCTAGCCTGATCTAAACAAAGGAATCAGCGTGTTAATTCTTCAAGTACCGAAACCACATTAGCACCAGCCAGCGATTAAATACAGCCAAGTGATTATGGTTCCGCGCGAACAGCAGACAGCGCAGGAATTCCACGGCGCTAGGCGGTTATGTAAGTCAAGGGGCTCTGCCACAACCCCGCCGCTTTCCCCCCCAGGGATGCGGCGCCTCAGATGAAGGGGGCAACGCTTCAGCTCGCGTCCCAGGGAGCGCCGCCGCCGCCGAGAAAGCCAGCCAGCCAGCCGCGGGCGGACCGTAAATTCCGCCCGCCAGCGGCAGGAGCCGGCGGCGAGTGGCAGCCGCGCCGGGAAGCGGCCCCCGAGGCGAGGCGGCGAGCGCCTGCCCGACGGCCGGGCTGCCCCGTCCCCGCGGGCCGCCTTACCACACCAGCCTGACGAAGAGCTCAAAGGCCCCCGGCAGGACGAAGTCGTCGCTGCCGATGGCCCAGCGCCGGCCGAACACCACCAGCCCCGGCATCCTGCGGGCCGCGCCGCCGCCGCTCCGTCACGGGCGCGCGAGCACCTGCGCCGGCCCCGCCCTCACGGGCCGCCCCCGCCCGGCCCCTCGCCCGCGGCCGGCGCCGCCGTCCCGCTGCCCCCAAGGCCCGCCCGCTCCCGCAGGCCACACCGCCCACCGGGGGCCGGCGGTACGTCACGGGAAGGCGACGTCATGACGCACCACGCGGCGCCCCAAATTGCCCTGTGGACGTGCCCCCTCCTCCCTGGATTGCGCCAAGCCGCGCACGCGCCCTGGATGGCCCCGGCCTTCCCGCCGCTCCGCGCGCGGACGGCCCGGCGAGGCGGGGCTCCTCACCCAGGCGCGTGCGCGGCGGCCACAGGACGCGGGCAGCCCGCCTTGCCCCGCCCGGGGCGCATGCGCGGAGCGCCCGGGAGGGCGGGGGCGACCGTCAGCGCGGGCCGGCGGCGGGCAGCGAGCCGGGCGGGGCCACGCCGCCCGTGGAACTGCCGCTGCGGGGGGGCGGGGGCACGAAGGAAGGGGGCTCGGGGGGTAAGGAATAAACCCTGTGCCAAATACCTGCGTATCCCAGCACCCCGTCCGTCCTGGTACAGCCGGAGGATGGCGTCTCGACCACCGCGGGTCACAGGCGGGCACAGAAAACCAGCAAAAACGCTTCACAGCTGCACCAAGAGAGGAGTCACAACGCTGAGGCGCGTCCTGGAGGGGGGAGGCGTTCCGGCTGCTCGCACTCAGCGCAGCTGCTGCCTTTTGTTACACCAGCCCTGCTACCTTCTCCCAGCCCTCGGGCGCAGGCCCCCGTGCTCCTTCTCACAGTTCTGAGCACGTACCAGGACAACATATGCAAGAGGGACAGTTTGCAACTGAATTAAAGGACAAAGCTAACAGCATGGAAGCAAATAACCTACCCAGATCCTGAAGAGTTCTCTCTCATACCAACCGATCTCATACCTACAGATCTCACGTAGCCCTATGGCTACAATTAGATCGGGCTCTTGTATTTCATTACGGGGACAGATCTTCGTTTCAAGCAACTCTGAACAGCAGTGGGGTACTCAGTGTAGTATCTGAGATATTAGAGACTGCAGCATCTTAGCACGCACACTCTGCAAATAAAAAACACTACTCACATYTGGGGTTAGGAATGATAACCATAATAAAACAAAAACATACACGAGCACCAAACCCTCATCTGCACTAGACTGGGGATTGAGCTCTTAGAACAAGCAGGACTAAGTCACCACTGCTTCATTCAGTGATAATGCCCCTCGTAGCCTTAAAAAGTTCACATTTCAATAGAGCAAGCAACGACATTAAGCAACTCGTCCTTACTACAACTTTTCATCTGGTCTCAGGCTAACAGAAAACTTCAATTCGGGAATAAAACACCCCAACATTTTCACCATTTCATAAAGTGTTTATTGAGGATGGTAACACAGGATAAATCATGCAACAGCTCAGTAAAAAAAGGGAATCATTTAAAGGATAAAGAATGGTAACTGGTGCTGCTGATTTTGAAAAGTTTATAAAAAAAAAATTAATTGTCCAAAAGTGACATCAAAAACCACTTGAAGCTGAACATGGAAGTTGCTTATAAAGCACTCATTAAAAAGAAAATGTAGATATTGTTTAAAATGATCACCTACAGATTACTGTAATCAACAACTTACAAGTCTCCCATTTCTATAGCTGCAATGGTGTAGCAGGGCTGTACATCCAAGATATTTAACCTTCTTTTCCTGAACAAAGAATACAGTCACAAACATTYGCCACTAAGCAACACAACCATATCTCTTACCCTTCACGACCTGCACTGCCAAGTGCTTTTGTTATTGGGATTACCCTCCCAAACATCATGGCAAAACAGGAAAGGGCCCATCCTTGTGGCCTCAAGAGATTTCCTTACTGTCCTCTTGCCATCAGCCTGTTTTAGAAAGGGAGCAACTACAAAATGTGTCTGTTCCCCTTCCGGCACCAACGTATATTTTAAATAGAAACTCCATGTCAGCAGATGGCACAAAGACTGGGCACCAGCACATCACATCAAACATTGGTGGTTTCAGATTTAGAGTTGACATATATTCACCTTTTGGAAAAAAATAAATATAGTGGAATGAAAACTGAATCAAAGGGAAAGAACAGATGACTACCATCCATCAAGGATGCACATATCTGTGCACTGTGTGTGGGGGGGGAAATCAGTCATTTCAAAGAAATTCTTGAAAATTAAAAAAAAAAAAAAAAAAAAAAAAAAAAAAAAAGTTTGCACTTGTTCCTGGTCATAAACAATCTCACAAAAATCTCACTTTTGGAACTATTCCAATTGAAACCATACACTGAATTTATTAATACAGTATAAGTTTCTTTATGTAAAAAATCTTTATACATAGTAATAAAAAAGATAAAGGCAAGATGCATCAAACAGAAATCTGCTGGTTGTTTTTCCTCCGTTCTTACAGAGCCGCTGATGACTACCTGCACTATAAAGAGCTGTGTTTCTGACTTTCTGTCTCAAGCATCTTCGCCTTTGCTTGTGATAAGGATTGTTCTGTCCAAGCATCCAAAAGGACAGATGCTGGTGATGGTTTTTTTGGCACTTACGCTGGCAAACTGAGCTTCTTTCCCTTGAGTACTGTAAGGAAAAGTAGGAAAGAAAACCTTTAGCAAAACAAAGATGTGATCTAGGAGAAGCACACACTGTTAAAACTTCAAAGGGACCAAAACCTATCACACAGAGTCACTTTGCTACAAAATGAGTGCACTGCAGACAGTCCTTCCAAGCTTGCCTCTCTCTCTTCAATACATACTGGTAAAACTATGATGAATTAACAACTATTCCAATCCTGCCCTCTTGTGGCACTCTAGAATTCTCACTTTTCATCCTCCGGACATACTAGCCTATGACCGTGATTTCTTAAGAGTTAATGACTAAAATAACACAGCCCCATATAGCTTTGTATTTATATGATGGAAGCTGGAATGTGAATAAGGGCAGAATTATTAATGCACCCAGCAGAAATGACTGCTTCTACACTTAGCATAAACAGAAACATCCAAAATCCTTTGGACTCTTAAGGTATTTAAAACACTGAGAGAAGTGTCTGTAAGCATGGAATCTGCACAAAACAGTGTATGTTGTCAGGAGAAGCATGAGGATCATGCTTATTGATGGAAGACAACAGCAACATGTATTTAGCCATACTTACTTTAAATTTGTCAACTAAGTTCATCAGACCATTTATACATTTATATTCTATCCATACTCAAAACAATCCTCAGAAATGCCCCACACTAGCAGAAAGTGTAGTTGATAAATCTATCAAGGAGATTTCAGCGATAATTTGCACAYAGAATTAACAACCTAATAATGTTGATATAGCAGATCCCTATGAATGTGTTAATTGCTACATTCCACAACCTGAAGCTGGAAGTTACTGCACTACTTACCTTTTGTAACATACAAATAGAAGAAGTCACAGTAAAGAACAGTCTGGACCACACCAGCAACAACAGCTATGAGGTCAAAAAATCCCTCAAAATAGTAGCGCCAAATCCAGTTGACTAAGTACAAGGCACGGTACAGACCCAAGAAGAAAAGATAGTGAGTAGTGATGGTCTCTGCTTCCCCAGTTTTGCTGATCATAAAAAGTTGAGGGAGAATAGCAACTGATTCAAGATAGATGGAGAAGGTCCACAGTATCTGAAAGGAAAAAAATGTCCACGGGTATATTCAACTGTCTTACTGATAACAGAAGCAAAGAAGATATTTGACTTGGCTTGACTTTTCACTCTCTAACAACGTTATAAATAGGTACAGTATTTTGGCAAACTATCCTCGGTACAGGAAAAACTAAGTGAAAGCTTCATAACCAACCATGGGACGGTATGAGGGAACAACTCTCTTGGCAGACAACAGACTCTCCAAACAAGCTGTCTAGTGAGCTGGCAGGCATAGATTTACTCATGAGGAAACTGATGTGCATCCATCAGTTCAGGATTCACAGTACCATGAAATACAGCTTACAGAGCTGGTGCTGTGAAAGGCTGCAGGGAAGATGAAGTCCTTTTTCCCCATGTTCTTCCAACTTTTTTAATCTATTGGTTTAAAGAATGAGTTAATACAGAACAAAATTTAAAATAATGTCTCCAAGTGTTGCAATTAAAATTCCTTTACTCTCTAATAAAATCATTTAACTCCAATAAATATAAAAATGCAGCTCAGTCCACTTAAAATTAACAACCTAAAGTTATTCTCTATTTCGTGGGAAAAATTACCCGTTTGAACTCTCTATAATTACATTTTTAATATAATTCTTCTGATAGGAAAATACATAGCTGCATTTCAAATTCAATGCAATTCTTTCCAGAACTCTAGACCATTTGCTATTCTACAAAATTTAAGAAGTATTRTAATTCCTTTTGTTTTCACCAGGTGGCACCAACTATTCACAAACTGCATTCTGGGGCATTTCTTTAACAAACGTAACAAAAGGAAGGATACTTTTGAATTAATATAACCATCAGAGTATACTGGGAAAAAGACAGTCTTCTGCTTAGTAAAATAATTGATGTTGATAATAATGCTAGTCTCCTGAAGTACCTTAAATTTTCACAGAAATCTACACTGTAAAGATGCATTAAGGAAACAGGATTAGCCTGAACCTACTAAACACAGGCATCTTTCAAGCATTCCTCAATCAGCCTAGAAATGCTCATCTTCATGTTCTAAATATTCTAGAGAAAAAAGTATAACCTCCTGCCCACAATCAACTCACCTCCAGAGGAGAGAAGTCATGATTGACAAGAAATGAGAGTCCACCAACAGGAACTATCAGAAACTCCACTCTGAATGTATCATGGTTTCCATCATAGGTGGCCTTAAATTTCATGTAGATCAGGTACACAGTGGCATATGAGCAGGCAATGTAGATAAGCTAAAGAGCAAGGAAAGAAAAAACAGAAAACAAAACAACCCACAGAGTTGCAGCATTAGATCAAACTCACTGAACAACGGTATTCCCAGGCACTAAGAGGAATAAGTGCTGTCTTTTTTAGTTGTTTGTATTGTTTGTTTACACGCCTTTGCAGTTCCAGGCTATGTGGTGGTATTTAACTTTTCTCAGCAGAGTAATAATTCAAAACCAATGACTCTGGGCTCTACTGGTTTGGTTGCTTTAAAAGCACCACCTTGCCTCTGGTTGAAGTGACTGTCCAAAGTTTCTTTAAAGACGCTTTCCTGAGTAGACAGAACTAAGGAACTGACTAGAGAAGGAATACCCCTTTTGCTACTGCAGGGGAAGACTGACCCAAAACATTTATGTTAAAAATGTGCACGTGCATATGTGCAATAATGATGGAAGGGGTCTTTTTACATTCAAAAAGCCTGGGAGTGGTGTGGCTCATGTGGCAATTAAAAAATAAGCCCCATTTGGACTCAGCCATTTAACATACCACAAATTAGCTGATTTGATTTAGACCTTTAAACAGCTCTCAAATCTGAACAGTGGCAAGTGGCCAATGTTCTCCACCAACCAACAGGCCATAAAACCTGCCAAACTAACAGACTACTAGAAGCACTGAACCAGAATTCAGTTTCAATTTCAGTTGATGTCTAACRTTACCATTTTTAATTGTTATGGTACAGTAGACTTCATAGCTATTCCCCGTGGAGTAGGCAAATAGCCTTATTTTACAGATGAGAAAACAGAATCAGAGAGAATACATGACTTTCTAAAGGTCAATCTGCCATCATYAGGACAGAGCTCACATCGTCCTGGAGACAACATAGTACAGTAGACTAGACAAATAGTTTAGCTCCTGCCTCAGTTTCGTCACAAAGATTAAATATTCCAAACCATTTATCACATTAAATGTAGGTTCTTTACAACTGAAAAGTAGCAGATTTAAAAACCCATTGTTTGCAGATGCCACTAGTCACTAAAAGTGCTGCTCACAGATACAAAATGCTACAAATACTACATTACGGAGCTCAGAATCCAAAGACTCTTTACTACACTAGCACCCCGGCTGACTGGAGATAAAGGACCGCAGGACAGGATATCAGATATAGGGAATCCCTACCATAGGTGTAAACTAATCGTAATTGGTATGGTCATAAAAGACACTAAGAAAGTGTGAATGAACCCCAACTCCTTATTAAAGATTTCTTCATGAGAATTATAGTGTGTTTTCGGACACTCAAAAAGTTTTCATTTTTAAAGATACCAAAATAAAATAAAAGAATGGTAGAAAAATGACTGCAGAGTGCACCAGCAGAAATGCATCCAATACTCAGATACAGGCACCATGAAAAAGAAACTGTAAGATGCAGAATGCTACAAATCACAAAAATTAAAGTCTGCAGGTCATTAACAAAGGCAGATAGTGCCAATTTGTGTATTTCTGTACATATTCCTGGAACACAGAAGAAACTCATTTTCCTCAATATCTGATGATCACTGCCAGACAAATACAGCAAGTTGGCACCTGTAGTTTAATTAATATTTCTTTAAAAATACTGAAGAAAATCCTAACTCTACAGAAATTAACAACTTTTTTTGCTGCCAATTACAGCATTTTCCTCAGATTAGAAAGTTCATTTAGTTATGCTCTGGGTAAGCTTATTTGTATAGTAGTTCATGTTCTCTACAACTGTGTAATGTTATATACTCCTAAATATATGTAGATAGAACAAGAAGCTATGTTGGGACACTCAAGCAGCTTTGTCTTGGCACTACAATAACGGGCTGAAAAGCCAATTACATCTAACAGTCTCTCTAAGCAGTAACCTTTGAAACTGTAACAGAGGCTTCCATTTTGCAAGTTAATATTGGATTTGAACAGAGGACCACTCTTTCATTACTGGAAAGACTCAGTTTAGTATCAAGTTGAGTATCACAAGTGTCATTTCCCATATTCATTCCTTTTCTGGGTAGGAGGGCTGCAGAACAAAGACATGGTCATGACCCTGAATCATAACCAATAAATAAATTGCAAAAAACCTAGCTGCTCCTTTAGTGCACCCAACGGTAGCTTTCAATATTCCCAGAAATTACATATGAAAAAAAGCTTGTGTTTGAAGAATATTTTACTTAATCCATAGTTCTTCATCTAGACTGTTAACATTAAAACTCAAGCATACACGTTTGACTTGTTAGAAGACAACAGTGTGAGTGGGTTTAAGATCTAAAATTTTATTTTATGGTATTACTCCCCTAATTCTTCAGTACCTTTTGCATTATTGACTATCTAGTCTTTCCTCTTGGCAAAGTTATACTATCCTCTGAACTAAAGCTGAAAAGCATCAAGAAAATCCAATAATAAAGGAACTGGATTAAAAAGGTGTCTGCTCTGGTGCCACAAACATGCTGCGCTCTCCCAGCTGACTGCTTTATTTTCTTGTACTCTGCACCAGAAATTGCAGAAATAAGTAAGAAATAACAAAAACAAATTTGGGCTCGCTAACATTCAGTGGGCATGCGAACAGGGTATAAATCTGATGGAAGCTACATTCCTAAAAGCGTACTCCTGTCAACTTTTGATCAGCCCCTGACCAGACACTAGCTACAATTCTGGCAATGCATTTTGAATACTAAATTACCTTCTAGTGGATAAAAAGAGATTTACTTAAGCTCTAATATCTCAATTGAGAAATACAATTTATTTGAACCATTTTTCCAAAAGCTTTTATTTTCAATAACTAAAATGGCATTTGTTCTAAACCAGTTTTTAAAAATTGCATGTAGAGTGTAGAAAAAAGTAGGGTTTTGAGTCCATTTTCCACATTTATCCAAAGCCCGTCTAGAACTTATTCTGTAATAACTGTGCAGTGGGCCATTTAAAGAGGCTTTTATTAATGAAATTATGCACTCTGCATGCAACATTACTAGCTTTTCTAGCTCTTCAGTATACTCTACCTTCATAGATGTGTTATACAATGAAATGAATGAAGTGAAGAGGTCCAGATAACGGGTAGTGAAGACCAGTGCAAACAGAAGCTGGCTTTTCCCAGAAATACCTAAAGCGATAAAGGAAATAATTAATCATTCAAAAAGTGATGATGTGCTTTAAAACACTTGATGCCAAGGATGAGAAAGGATATATCCTTTATTTCTAAGCAAGTTGATTACAAAATTAGGACAAAATCCAGGCTTCCAGAACTAAGCTGTACAAACAGAACTGTAAGTTCATATATCTCAGTAGTGTGCATGTAAGTTACCTATACACCATTGTACCGGAAAAGGTGCTAGCACTACACAAGATTTAGAAGTTACTCACAGCAGATAGCTTGCAGGTGATATTTTTGTAGATTACACTATCTGCTCTGCGTTATCATTGGGCACTATGCAGCAAGGCTGCGTTAGCTTTCAATTCTCAGAGTGCTGTCACATGCCTCAGTACATTCTTTAGATGCTGAATAGCTGGAAAGGTACAAGGGCAATAGATACTACAGATCCAGTGATAATCAGAAAGTATGCCAGCACCAATAATGTGATTTTAAAGGAACAAATTGATTTAAAACATAAGGCAGTTCAATTCAGAAACTTAATTGACCACATGGGGGGGGGGGAATTATCAAACAGTCAAAACCAGATGTTACTATGTACTATAACAAAATTAAAAAAGAGAGAAGTGAGCTAAAATGACAGACATCTACATTGCATCTTCAAAGTAACTTTTGATTTTAGGCCAAAGCCCCAACATCACAACATTTGTTTGTACTTAACTTCAGCCACTAGAGCAGAGTTAGAAGCATAAAAGCTTCACACAGTCAGTCACTAAAAGCTTCTGAAAACGGAGGTGAAGCATCGCTCCATAACACTGATGTGGTGGTGGTGTCACAGCAGGGGGACAAAACAACCTAGCCTGCGCCTCTATCTTGTTATTCCAATTATTCTTGTTTTCAGTCATCCAGGGTGAAAATACTTTAATCTGTTCAGCCAAGCATGCAAATATTGTTCAAAAATCAAGAGGGAAAAATATTCTCTAGGAGAGGGTTACGATGCAAGGCTGAAAATCCTTGTCCCTTTATACAGAGATATTTCTGAGAAAGGCTTTTATTAAGAGCGCCATAAAGCAATTAGAAGAAAGGCTATCTGCTATGGTTATTGAACTCCTTTTTCACTCTGACTTAAGAAACACTGAATAAGCTGCCCCAGATGAAGGGACTTTATGTTTATACATAAAGTACAGGAATGGCTGAAACAGTAACAATTAAAAAGGGTTTTTGTTTGCAACTTTCATGTGTGAAATGTCTACAAGGTGAGCCTAAAGTACTACTGCAGAACAACCCATCTGCCCATAAGCAACTGTAGTACCAGAAACAGCAAATGCCTCAAAACCTACAGTTATACAGACTGTAAAACTATAAAACAAAAGCTGTAAGTATTAAAAGACAAACAAAAAAAAAACCCCAAACAAACCGCTTCCCAAAGTTTAGGAAAAAAAAACCAAAACATTTGACATTTCTTGAACTAGAACTACATTGCAAAGACAGCTGAAGGAGCACTCTCAGTTGCATCCCAGGTGTGCTCGCTGACATTACAACTCTTGACAGAGCCCTGCTCTCATGCTAATAAAACCTCCCAGCAAGCAACGCTGTCCTAAGGTCAAAACCTACAGGACAAAGAAATCCACCTGGACGGATTACAGTACAACATCACACTACAGCATTCAGTTACGTTAAATTATTTAGCATGCTATTTTCTTTTAGTAAATAACTGTGAACAGCCAAAAAAGCATATAAGATACATTAATTATTGATAACTGCTATAAATTTGGATCTGGATGTATTGTCACATAAATACAAGTAATATACTTGACAAATTCCTCTAAGCGATTGCCAGCCTCACCTCCCCCCCAACCCAAAAGTTGTAATTTTTATTAAGGCTTTCAGTATTTACACTGAATTTTGAATTTTTAGAATAGTCAAATGTTCCTGAAACACATCCTAAAGCCAAGTTTAAACTAATTTTCAAGTTAAGTAGGTTAGACCAGACAAGGTTCAAAGTTTAAACCACAGACCTATGGAGAGACAGGCAAACTGGGAAAAAGTAAGATCTATACCACTAGCAAGAACAGGGGGAGGAAACAACTAAACACTCTGCTGTATGAATTTGATGCATTTCAACTTTAGGAAATATATCAATATACCTGCCACAGCACTGAGCTTGGCTCATGGTTGGTAACTGCAATATACTGAGACTACACTGCCATTATTCTCATCCTTCTCCCTTTCCCTTTACTCCCACAAACATTACTTAGTTCTTGAGCTAAATAAACACATTTTTATTTCTTCTTCCCAAGCTCTGGGCTCAAATTTCAAAGAGTCAAACCTCTCATTTTTGTTTCATCCTCACACATGGAAAAACTCATTCAACTTCTGCACTCTAGTTTGGCTAAAAGCAATAGCATGAAACTTTAATTCAAAAGCTCAGCTGATTTTCACAGCCAGGGAGGACAGCAGAGCTGAAACTGTAGTACTTTCTCATCAACTTCATTTTGCTATTGTGAGTTAGGTAAAGAGTGATAGGCAGCAGCAGAGGCATTCAGTCGGCCTGGCTGTGGAGTGTGTACACTACTTACTAACTATGGACTGCATGTCACAACCGTAAGACCTACAAACAAAAAGTTTTTCTAAGGAAAGCCAGTCCATACTTTGTCATGGAAACTTCACAGACTTTTTGAAGTATTTAATAAAAAAAGTAGTTGTTCAGTATGAAGTCCACAACAGCCACAGAACCACAACTTCTTTGGTTCTGCTAATAAAATACTAACATTAAGAATCCTGTACTTTCAATTAAAAAAACCCAACCTAACTCTAAACGCAAATTTGTCAATCAAGAAAGGCAAAATTTTCCTTCAAAGAGAGAGAAGAAATTCCAAACCTACCTAAAGCAGCATTTTTCGAGAAAATGCAGACAAATTGGCAGCAGCCTATGGCAAAGTACTGTCTAAAGTCTTCAACATAGCGTATGATCTGGTCCATAGTAGACACATAAACAAAATTATGAGAGACAGTTACATTACCTAGCAAAAGTATTACACATTACTTTTTTAGAGTATTCAGCATATAATTTGACAGCCTTGCAACTGCAGGTCACCTTTAACACTTGACAAATGACCCTGAGAAAAGCAAATCAATTTTCAGGCAGTAATTCACAGTGAAATCTAATTTGACTTGGAATGGATTAGAAAATACAGTCTGAACATGACAATGTTTGAAAGCACAGGATTCTTCAAGTCTCATGAATTTCCTAATTATGACATGAAGTCAATAATGGAGTTACCTGCTACATTCTCCACAGCTCCTAGTAATTATTTTTGAGCTGTTATTTGGAGTGGCAAACATTTTTCCAAATTCTAAATTTGGAAACTCAAATAACCAGTCATGCAAAAAATCGTTTCCCTGCCAGCTCTGAAATCATGACTTGATTTGCTTTCCCCTTGTTCTCTTTTTAACATACTGACTAAATTAGGAAAAAAAAAATTAAGTTTGTCAAACACTGAAAACATAGACTGCTTCATAATGCAGGTTATCCCAGCCTCACCTATTTTCCTCAATTAGAGTAGTCACTTCTTAGGAAAGAAGATGGGGACTGATGTGTCTTCAGAAAACAGTAGGTTGCAGCAGAGGTACACAGGCTGTCTCCCTCTTGTTTCCAGCTGCTTTTACAGGCCTCTCAGCTCCTCTTGGAACAAAGGCCTCAGACACACACAGATGCAACCAGAAGAGAGGAGTCGGCACCATGTGGTTTGCCAGCTCTTCATGGATCACAGCCTACAGTTTAGCAATCAGTTAGAAGCCTTTATTTATTTTCTAGGCTTCTACTGCTTCAAAAGTGCACAGTTAAAGCAGCAGCGGGTTTGCCTGCACTTCCTTAGTCACCAATAAGCATGAGGTAGAAATTTATTTAATTCGTAAACTGCTCTAATATGCAATGTAAAGGAATCGCTGAAAGCCCACTAACAAGAGGCATTTAGCAGCTGCTCAACATTAACCAGTGACTAGGGGTTATTGTTGTGTATGACTTTACAAACATATTTTATGTGAATATCTATTTATGAAGTTTTTATTAGTAGAAACTACAACTGACAACAACAAACCACTACAAGGAACAGGATGGAGCCCCAGAAATAAAATCCCATGCTCCTTTGAGGTGCTCTTCGCATTCTAGACAAACTTGTTAGGCCTCAGACACTAGTCTCATAGAAGTAACATGGATCTGGATTTACTCCTAAGGACTCAGGCAGAACTGGAAGACACCAAAAAAACCAATCCCAGACAAACGCATCCCCGTTTCTTTTTTTTTTTTTTTTTGCTCAGGAAAATGAATGAAGCAGGCTTTTTCTACTGAAAGAGTCCATGCATGTATGTTTGTGTTCAGGGATGCTGGCTCATTTGGTAAAGGGAAGAGTTGAGGGTCCTATATAATATAGGCCCATTTACTTTTCTGTGTTGGAGAAAGCAGTACCAAAGATAATGATTGGTATGAGTCTACTTTCTTATGAATAAATCCCTAGTAACAGAGATCCTCAATCACAACTGACTTATGGAAAACAACATCAGATGGCTTTTTAAGCAGAAAGATGGGACTRTTACGTTGTACTACGCTGTGTAAATAACCTCACGTCCAAAGGTCACTTAAGAATCTCTTGGCTAAAACCCTATTTGAATTTTAGCCTTGCACTAGAATTTCTCGTTTTCCTTCTTCAGACAGCAAGGGATATTTAGTTTTTAGATCATTAACTCTGCTGTTGTTTTTAATCTTGACTGCATTTCTCAAGCAAGGCGGAGGACAGAACTCTACAGAACAGCTGGAGAAGGCCAGGCCCTCTCCTGCCAGATCCAGACAGAATTCCTGATCCACTAGAGCTTGAGCCAGGAAAGTTCATTAGGAAGGAGCTCTTGTGCTCCATGACCTCAGAAACAATAGTTCTGCGCTACCACTGCATTTGGACCGTGGAGTTATTTGCTTGAGCTCTTTTGTAAGGTTAAGAGCAGCTTTTACTTTAAGTGTGTTTAAAACCAAAGCTATTCATTTACTATTTTTTTTAATTTTGCACAATGAAGTGATTAGCAAGAAGTGACTTGACATGAAAACGTATAGAATCTGTACTTCCTCTTACCTGTAGCGCAAATCTCTTTCATTTCCCCATTCTCAGTTCTTTCAGGATGCAGCTTAAACTAATTCTTCACGCTCTTAACTGAATACTTTACAGATACATCTGTTCAACAGCGTTAACTCGGTATTTGAACGATATTTCATGTCAACACAGGGCAAACCTATTTCAAGAATAATCACCCTTACTAACGAAGGAGAAGCTCACTGGAGAGAAGTCACAGTCAAACCCCAGTCCACAGCAAAAACGATACTTCCAGGGTCGGTGGCCTGATCCATGTAACACACAGAGCATGCCCATTTTGAATTACAACAACTCCTAGTTTTCTGAAAGAAATCAGCTATGCTGCAGTTATAAGAACTGCTTGCAATTCCCTCCAACCACCACACCGTACACTAGAAGAGAAAAAGCAAACCACATCACACGGAATTCGAGCAAGCACGTACAAAACACGGGAGGGAGAAGAAGGGTTTCTCACCCGGGCTGGCAGAGCAGCCGCGGGAGCGGGGCTTCTCCCCGGCGCCCGGCCCGGAGGGCGGCCGGGCCCCAGCTCCCTCCCCGCCACACCTCTGCCTCTGCCACGTCAGACCAGGCCAGGATCTCCACCGAAAGCCTATTCACTCCAGCCTGGAACCTCTCTCCTACAGCCTTCTGCTGCAGCTGGTCATGCAAACGAGAAAACACCCCACAAGCCTTAAAACCGGCACGAATCACACTTTAATTCTTACCGCAGCGAGAGCGGAAAACAAAAGGGAAGAAGAGGGCGCGTTAGTCAGCCGCGAATGCGAACCAGTGCGCGCAGGGACAGGGAGAGAGCGAGGGAAACTTCAGGATCTGCAAACTGCAAGTCAGCTACTCCCAACGCTGCACCAAAACCAGCTTTCACGCACCAGAGCGGCGCTCAAAGCTGCCAAGTAAACACGCAGACGGAAGGCTGTGCACTGTCAGGAAAGGCGAGAAAATAAGCTCCGTCTCCTTTCCCGATAGCGGCCTGGCGCGGGGAGGGGAGGGAGGCTGCCCGCCCCGCGGGGGACGCATTCCTCCCTCCCTCCCCTCCTCCAAACCTGCCTCCCCATTCATTCGCTCGCCGCCGGGCAGTTACATAAGGAAGGAGCGACCCTCCCGGTGGTGCTCAGGGATTAAAGTACAAATAATGGCAACCGCTAAACCTTTAACGGAATCGCAGCGCCCACGAGCGCACCCCCACCCCGGAGCGGGGGATGCGGCTCCCCCCGGCTGCCCACCCGCTTCCCCACACCCTGGTTTTGGAGGGGGCTGAGTTAGCAGGGAGGTCGGTCAGGACGAGGGCTGAGCCCCCTCTCCCCTGCGCTGAGGGGAGCGATCGCCCCTTTTCACCTGCCCGGGGCCAGTTCTACCCTCCCGCCCTGCGGGCCTTCGGGGGCCGCCGCCTTGCGGGGGACAACCCCCCCTCCCCCCGCTGTACCACAGCCGCCTCCCGGGCAAGTGGGGCGGGCGGGACCCCCCCCGCGCTGCTCCCCAGCCCCCCCCGGCTCGGCCGAGCTCTCCTCAGGGAGCGGTCCCTAAAGGGCGGCAGAGGCGATCGCAGCACCCCCCCCGCCGCGGCGAGGCGGCGGCGATCGCGCCCAGCCCCCAGCGAGGCTCCCCTGAGGCACCGCGGCCCGGAGCTGCCCGGCCGGTCCCGTCGCCCTCCCCTCGCCCGCCCAGAGGCCTTCCGCACGCACCCGCGCAGGAGCGGCTCTTCCAGATCTTGAGCAGCAGGATGATGATGGCCGCCAGGTGGGACAAGTCCCCGGTGAGGCGGAAGATGTTCATGGCGGCGGCAGAGGCGGCAGCGCAGCCCGGAGCCGGGGAGCGAAGATGGCGTAAGCTCAGCGGGCACCGAGCGACGTGGCCCGGGGACGTGGCCAGACAGCCACCGCGCCCGGTGCACCCTGGGAAACGGGAGGGAGCGGCCCCGCCCCTCCGCCGCTGGGGCCGCCCCGCGCCGCCTCCCGGCGGGGGTGGCGGAGCCGTTACCCCTGAGGCGAGCCCCGTCCCGTCCGCCGGGGGCGGGTGGGGGACACACGCGACCCTCCGGCCTCCCTCAGCCCTCCTACCCCCGGCGCTGTGAGGGGAGCGGCCCGCGCCCGGGCCTGGCTGGGCTGGGCCCCGTGTCGGCGGGGCCTGGCTCCCCGCCGGGCCCTGAGGAGAGAAGTCCTCGCTTGGGGTCCCGCGGGAGGTGGCCGGCACCGAGGGCGGAGCAGACCACGGTCCCTTTTTTGCCTTAAACTCTTCAGAAGCCCTTTTAGATGAATAAATTCGAGATTCGTTGTTAACTGGCAGTAAGCTGAGAACAGAGCCGTGCAGCCAGCAGCGGCTCCTGCGCGGGTGAGGCTCGGGCAGCACCTCCCGGCCCCAAGCGCCAGGCAGATGGCTGTCAGTGAAAGAAGTACCCGGAATGAATGGGAGGGAGAAACTGCCGTGTAATTCAGCCATCAGACATGTGGCTAGTTGAGCAGTTGATATTAAATAGCTATTGTTATGTTCTGTGAAAACGAGCAATTGACTTGATTCATGTTTAGTAGCCCAAGAGAGTATGCAAATCTTCCAGGAAAAAAACAGTAATTATTCCTTGCAACAATAAGGCTTTGCGAGTTAGCATGCTGCCTCTTTGCAGTCCTGAATCCCTAAACCTGAAAGAGGGCATCACCATCATAGTTGTCCGGTGTGCAGTTCAAAGAAGTATCTCCTCTTAAGCAGTACTATAATAACTCTCCAGTGTTCTCTGTTAAAAAAAACTCAAACAACCAAAACCCCCCAAACAATAACAAAGCTAGGAATAGCCCCACAGGAATGGGGTTTCCAATGACTGTGGAAAATAGGTAACAGATTATCCCAGCTAAACAGTGGTGCTTTGCTTTTTTATAGCATGACAGAAAGGGTAAGTTATTACTTAAAAATCTCTTGTTTTACATTATTACACCTGTTGTTTGAGGAAATAGCGTAAGGACTTTACTGTTACAGAATGATGTACCGAACAATGTACAGAAAATTTCCCACAGCAGCAGGTTATATATTGTTTGAAAATTTATGAAAAAGATCCTAACTGCAATCTTTCATTTTCTTGTTTAAAATGTAGCATAAACATTGAAATCTTTAAAGGGCTTACATATTCCCTGAAAGAAAAGAGAACTGATTAGTACCTCCTATTGAGTTTATCTTTTTTTAATAAGTACCCACAGTGTGACAGAAACAAATTTACTTATTAAAGAGATTAGGAATCAAAGCCTGTCCTCTTAAGTCACTCTGTTTACAAGTACAGCAATACAACTCCTTGACAAGCCCCATAGTATCTCTTATCTTACTCTTATAATGCCCTAAGAGAAGAGGTTATATGTCACATTTGAAAAATTTAATAGATTTGAACTCTAATAGACTAATTATTCTAAACAGGTATTGAATAACTTTCAGCATCAAATAATGTTTGATGTAATTACCAGTAAGTTGCCTACTTGAGGACACGTTAGGAACCCAAATCCAGTACCTGGAGAATTTGTACTGAAGACGACAGCGTTTGACAGAACCCCCCAGGTCCATGGTATAGATTGCAGCAGCGGGGAGAAAGCGCAACTACATAAGTACAACCTCTGTGGCTGCAATGCTGTGGCACTTCCATCACTATATACAAGTGTAACAGTAAGGTCTGAAAGTACAGTTTATGTGTTAGAGCACTGGCTGAACTAGCTGGATTAGCTGTTTGACACAGGCTTGATTGAAATACTTACATTTAATATGTTAGATGTAAACACTTCTAAAAGGATGAATACTGAAATAAAAGTAGCTAATAAAAACACTGACAGATGYATAACCGGAATCTATTTTAATAGATACATTAAAGGCAGAGAGCTGACATCCCTTCTCTCTCAACCCTTTTCTCAGTTCATGCAGGATATATTCAGAACTTGTTTGTGATCCAAGTTGTTTTCTGACATCTGATTAAATATTGAAACACGTCAGGCCCCAGTTAAAGATGAGCTAGGGCAGCTTTAGCTTGTGCATCCAACGGACACATGATTTTAACTATAGCAATGGCTATTCTTTGATAAATCAATACAGTTCTTTTCTACACAGTGGTTAAAAATTCTTGGGGAAAAGAGTACCAGAAAATACTATCCTGCTGTATTTGTGAGAGATTAGTATTTTCCACTATTTTCATATTTCTCCTCTAGGAATTTACTCCTGGCCTCTCTTCTTTTCTCCTTGTCCCCCAAAGAGAAGATATGAAGTAAGATGCTGTTAAATATTTGTAAGGCTAATTAATACCAGCTAAAACATTAGAAGATAAATGTTATACTGTTGCCGGCAAAGCAAGAACTCAGCAATCGCAATTCCTCCATTTAATACTGCAATGTATAGTCACTTGGATTGTAAGCTCTGAACATGCCTTGTGTTCCTGCATCATGAGGGCAAGAAAATCCTCTTATTAATCCGGATCGGAAAAGCAGACTGATGCTGAACAGGAAGGGCCAGGAAGAGACAGATGGACATTGGCTCATTGCAGAAAAAATGTAAGACATTTCTAGACTATCTATTTCTGGGTACAATTAAAGAACCAGATGTGAATTTTGATAAAAATATCCTGTGGTACAAAACTGCTACAGGTCCTGATACCAGACAAGGTCAGGTGGGGTGTATGAGCTAGTCTCATAATTTCTCTGTTTAGGGACTGAGTAGGTAGATATGGAAAGATAGTCTGATAATGGACCAGATGCTTTACCAAAATATGGAGTTCTGGATAACCTGGATGGTACACAGTTTTATTTTGGTCTCTGAAAAGTTTGTCATTTATCTGCACTTCTAAAAGCATGCTGTATAACAACGCACAAAATACTGTTTCTGAGGAACAATTTCAGATGTTCTGGGGTACCAATAAGAGAAATTTAGCTTACATTGGAGTTTGTGTTTATTCTTCGCTTTTCTATCCAGTTTCCTTCCTGCCTTACTGGAAAGGGAAGTCAGATCCCTGACCTCAACAGCAGTGGAGTAAGCAGTCCACAAGGCTGTCCCACATCATATGACACAGGAGAGAATATTTTACTAATCAGGACTATAAGGGAGTAAAATAAGGTTCTTAACCCTCCTTAGGCCCATGTATCTGCAGATCTTGCTTTAAAAAAAACCAAACCCACACACTTATCAAAAACATTTTCACTGAGATAGAAAGACCACATTGCTTGAAGTTGTGTACCAGCCTAAAATATCAGCCTTTTCTGAGGATAAAAACAACAACAACAACAAAAACCCAAGAGGAAGAGATTATTTGAAACTTGATTTCTACTTCTGTCGAAGGAAGACAGCCTATCACAAGGCAACAAGGTACCACAGTTTAACGAGTTCCTCGACTGACATGCCGTAATTGGCTGTGTGCACACTTGGAAGCAGCATGCGATATCTATAACCACAACACAGTAAGAGCCAGAATACCAGCAAGTGCACTATGGCCAGTGCTACCTGCTCAAGTGACACATTCTAGGTGACAATTGGATTCCTTGCTTATTTGTGAGCGTCGTTTGAATTAGTCAGACCTCTCCCATAACCTCAGGTGCGTTTGGCTGGCACTCCTGGGAGGCATGTCTCACATCTGCTTCAACGTGGGTAGACATGGGGCTCTAACAAGGTCCTGGTCTAATATGATGGGACTGCAATCTGTGTTACGGGAAAATAAATCAGGTGGTAATGATACTAAGATAGGCACAGCAGTCAAGTGATAAGCTAAATCTGCCATAATGCAGTACATAATTGCCTCTGGAGTATTTGAGCAGATTATAGAGGCATAAAGGGCTTCTTAACTTTAAAATTAAAGAAGGATGCCATTTTTTTTAAAGCACTATCTTTAAAGCCTCACGCTGATAGGAGTTGGTTACTTCTGATGTGACAGATTGAGATCACTGGAAGTCAAACATTCCATGTACTGTACAAAACCTGACAACAGCCATAATGCCAGCTTTACAGGGACAGTTTTCAGACACTGTGGATGGGTAGTTGTTTTCTTATCTTCAGGGATTTCAAGATACCAGAAATGTGGCATTTCCTCAGTACCAGGTGGTAGGGATATTTTCTCCATCAGTGATCCAGAACTAGTAGCCCCTTTCTCTTTTCTAAACACTATTCTGAATGTAAAAGTGTCAGGCACTGAAATAATAAGCCAATAAAGTACTTCTTCCCATCTGTTAACCCCTTAAGAATCCTACATCCAATCAAATGAATTAAATGAAATACCTCCTTGTACGCAGTGCTGGACAGGACCACCTGTCACATGGTTCACAACACTCAGAAGAGCTAGCCCTACACCAGAGTTACGTCAGGCTGTCAACAGTTGGATGTATATCCTGCAGTATGTACGGCAGTGCCTAGCAACCATCAGAGTAGTCACAAGTGGAGAGGACAGCTGCAATTCTCACAACATGCAGATAAGAAAGTGATTGTCATGATATATATTCAACAGCAGATTTATGTATTTATCTGATTTTTTTTCATTCTCAAATGTAAATCTTAGAACTAAAAGGATATAGGAAAAATTAAGCTTGGTTTAAACAAATGTTACCTACATCTACAACAAACAGCAACATTTCTTTAAGGATCAAAGAAATCTTTATCCAAAATTTCTCTGTAGTATATTCTTCCCTAAAATCCTGATGGTGTGAAAAGAGAGGGACTGTGAGACATTTTTCCCATGAATGCATTCCAGTGAAAGTGATCATGTGCATTTTGTATGTAATACACATATGCACAGGGGACAGATCCGTATGACTAGCAGTATCCTATGGCATGGATGCCTGCATTAAGGGGTTCTGTGGTGTTTCACAGGAGTAAAAAGGAAAGTGTACATGTTTCAGTTTCCTCTTAGCAATGGAAGTGTGCCAGATTGTGAATGGATAGCAGATTACATACCATGCATACTAGCACTCTCCATCTCTTTCTCTCCTTTCCATCTATTCTTCCCACAGAAATTCAGTTTCAACAGTTTTGAGGGAGGTATCTCATGAATCACAGTTTTTGTAGAATGGGTTTTTCCATCAGTGACCTTTACAAGAGGTACATTGGCAAAAGTAAAATTGCTTTTCTACAATACTCGCCATCCAAGATGCTCACACCATCTTACAAACCAAATAGGATTTGTAATCTCACCGTGAAGTAAGTACAACATTAAGTGGGTGCTCCACATTTACCCTTCCTACACTACTCTTGTAAGAAATAGATACGTCTTTGACCAAATGTAAATGCAATGCTGAAGTTATTAACATAATTATTAATTTAATAAAATAAATAAATAATCAAGGAGTTCAGCTATTTAAAAGCACTTGTGCTCAAAAGAAATTACAGCACAGATGGCACAAAACAAAGAGCTCACTCCTGCTCCAATTAAAAGCTAAACTCTGACTCACATAATTGCAGACAGAATCACTCCCAGGTACATGGACAGAAGATGATCATTTTCAGCTCATACAGATTTTTGAAGTGCTTAGTATAGCTATGTCACGTATCTGACTTAAACAGCTGAACTGGAAATGCTGACTGTCTTCTTGACTATGAAAATATTCTGTATCATCTTCACTGAAGTGCACACAGAATTCAAGTCAGGCAATTTCTATAAATCAAACGATCTTTTAGTAGTTTCACATCTAAATGAGGCAGAACTTTTTAATGTGAAAAAACAGATAAATCTTTATAATGTATTTGATCCATTGAAGCATTTTTTGGTTTTAGTGGGCATTTGCATGTATTTGCTGGGATTGATAAAACAATTTTTTTTCTATTTGAATAGATGTCGCAATCTACAGTTCACATGCAGAAAAGGAAATGCAGTGGGAAAAGCTGGAATCTTATCGGTAGCATTAGAGAAAAAGGTGCAAGGCAGTTTGCAGCAATAGTAGTTCTTTGCTCATAAAATGCAAAACTAAAGCATGCAGTATTATCTGTAACATCATGTCACACTTGCCAGGGTCAGTTATAGGCAAAGGCAGTTCCTAGAGTAGCAGATTGCTAAAGGCGGAGAGGGAACAGGAGGGGGTGAAAAACGGCCATGCTCTCACTGCCTACTTTGCCAATAACAAAGCCCTGAAAATCAGGTTGGCTCCTGCTGCTGCAGGAATTACAGAATATATGGGACTGTGGTGGGAGCTGTTATTCCCAACAGCAGCAACAGCTAACATTCACCCTTCCCCCAGCAGCAGCAGCAAAAGCAGCAAGCCTCTTCCCTCCAGCTCTCCCTCTCAGTCCCACTCCTATCGCTTCCCCACCTGTAGCAAAATTTCAATTCTGCTTTCCGTGCTGAGAAGCTAGATGTAATGTTTGCCATAAAGAAATACAAATAAAAGTTTGAAAGGTATTTACTACAGTACAGCCCTAAATGAAAAAGCTAAACTTTTAAGTCTATGCATTGCTTTTTTAAGTCTAGAAAAGATAAGACCTTTGCAATGGCAAAATGGAAAACTGTACAATGCATTCTTGGCATGAAATCATGTTGAATGACATCAAAATGTATGTTCACATGCAGAGGGTTTTTAATATATCTGTTTTTCCATTGTTTAAAATACTGAGGCGTGGCATAAAAAACATTTGACACGTAAGCCATATGTTGATAAAACACATGAAAATATTTGTGGGTTATAATTATGAGAGATTTGTTATTATAGAGCTTGTGGAAAGTACTGGATTGACAGTCCTAGTAGTATGTAGACCCAATGAACAGTTTTCCCTTACTATTCCCAGGTGTACACTTCAACCCTGCCTGAAGTGAAGGGACTACCTCATGATGAACATAAGCAGGTTTCCATGGTGCATTTTGTCGCATGAAATACTAATAATATTACTAATGCCCTCTGTGTCAACAGTCCTGTGTTGAATACATACAGCCGTGGGGAACTACATTTCATACAGGTGCTTAAATTATAAGAACATGTCATCACTTCTTATCTGAGCAGGACTTAAGCCAGCAGCCCAGAGATGAAGTTATTTTATTGCAACAGCAGTAACTTTTAGTACGGTTTCTACTACGTCACACAGAAGGATAGCCTCTGTCCGGAGGAATGTACACTCAAAGTATAAGAAGAAAACCCAACAGATGGACACAATAGTGTGACCAAATTAGCCAATGTAAAAAGCACTGGGTACAATACATCAGCCTCCAAATAACAGTCACCTGCTACCTGTCCCCTAGGTCATTCAGGCTCCTCCCTAACACGTAAGCATATCTTTCAGTGATTTTCTCATGAGACAGATAAGCCATTTCCAGTTTTGAAATTTGTCTGAAGTATTTGGAGGGATCCTGTGTTACTTGTTAATGGTAAAGGTAGGGAAAGAGGATACTTCACATCATGATGGCAGATGAAGGTGTTGCTTTTAAGAAATTAACCACTTTGCACTCAGGCATCTCAGAGCCTCCTGATTCTACTATTCATGCTGAGCTACAACTCTTTATCTCTAGCATCTCCTTTGTAAGCTCCGGGACACTGAAAATCAAAAAGCAAAGAAAAATATTAAGTCTTTTGACATACCTTGATTTGAAGTCTTAAAGACTAAGTAGAACACTTAAGCATTTAGTTTGCTTAATTGGAATTTATACCTTAAGCCCACCAGTGCTCTCATTAAATTTTAGCCTGTCAAAATGGTAAAATCCAATGAAAGCTAATGGCAACATTCTTTTAACTGGAGATTATCAAAGTGGTTGTGGAATAAAATCTTATCAATAGACTGGAACAAGCAAAATCCAGATTAATACCAACAACATGTTCCAAATAACAATGCAGTAATGGATTGGTGTTACATGGAATTTTAAATATACTTTTGTTAAGGTTGGCTTTACAGTAAAGATAAGATAAAGTGCTTTCCCCTTACAGATTCTAAGTCTAACATAGGTACAAGACACCTTTGTAATACAGAAAAATTATTCAGAAATTGTTATCTCTGTATTCAAAGCAGGAAGGGGGTCCCACAGTCCTTCACCCTGTGTTGTTCACTGTTACAGGTGAACTGTGTTTCTGTTATAAAGCTACATCTTATTGAAAATATAACTTACCTCAAGCTTAACAAATCGTGGATTCAGAAAGGCAGGTGCAGTGTAAACACAGCACACAACCAGATGCCGAAGCCACTCAAACAAGGAGCACCTGAAAAGCAGAAAGTATTATGTCTTAGTGTCACGATACAGTTCAGGTATAGTACAGTCTTATCTATACCACCCCAAAGAGGTGCAGCAAATTCCAACATTTGAATCCTAATTACATTCAGCTGCTCAAAAGACGACACCAGTCAGAATGGTCACTTCCAGTTTAACATACACAGCTCTGAAGAGAGGCATTCCATAGGGGTGGTACTCACTAGAGATAGGAATAATAAATGAGAAGCTCAAGAACTCAGGTGACCTTTACCCAGAAAACTCGTCCCTTTGGCATACTTACAGAGGGAAGAGGTCACACGCGTGAGGGAGCTGGACTGAGAGCACCGCCCAGGTGCTTCTGGGAAGGTCTGCTCTAATTCCAGCAAGGGCATCATAGCAATTTAGTCCCCCTTACTCCTATTTTAGCACCTCAACATCCCTCTGTCTTCTTCAACAGCTTGTATCTTGCTGGTGTCACTGGAAGCAACAATTATTTGCTGTCTGATAGGGGTAGGTTCTCAAGGCTGGCTTGACTATGTGCAAACTCTCACTCATTGTAAAACGTCCATTAACATACCTGCTAGCATAACTTGCCCAGTATAAACTGCAATATGGAGAAGTAAAACGTTAAACCACTGAAGCATAGGTACTAATAGGCTTTAATTCCAAATAGGGTGGGAACAGCAGGAAAAACTGTTCAAGGGGTCCTACAGTCTGGATAAAGATGCTAAACCACCTCAGTGCTACCTCCTTTCCCACTTGCAGCTCTGCAAACAAGGTTCTGCTGCAGATAAAGGTTGTGATCTGAAGGGTCAGAGATGGAGAGCCCTGCCTTAAATTTAGGCAAAGAATATGGGAAAGAAGGAGAGGGAAAAGCTCACTGTTTCAGACTACATTTTACACAAACTAGTGCTTAGCACAGTGTAATGCTACTAGCAGCATATAGCTGCTAATGCCATCTGACAATCCTCCTCCATTATCTCTTGCTGTGGGTAAATCCAACAACATCCTTGCTGTTTGTCTTGGTCAGGCATGCAATTTGAGCATGAGTTAAAAAGTTGATTAGAAAATTCACTGTAACCCACCTTCAAAATACAGGTCTGATCCTGGTGGATGCTGCCAGACTACACACCCCACTGGTGTGTGTCCTTCTCCTCTAAGCAGGAGGAGGGAGTGACTCTACTCACCGCTTGGAGCTGGGGTTTGCACCGCCTGGGTAGTGCTTGCACCATTTTCTGTTTCTGGGGTGCTTGTCCTGGCTCCGTCCAGCGCCAGCTGCAGGCTCTGGAGCTGCGATGCATTCAGATGCTCACGCTGCGATCTGGTAACCATGGCGGCATTTTCAGGGCCCAGGTTTGCTATTTGTTCTGGGGACAATGCCTGGGAGGAATAAAAGCCAGAAAAATTGGTTTAGGCTGTCAATCGTATCAGGCAGGTAAGGAATCAGAAGTCAGCACTGTCTTGCATTTGGAATGAGGGGAAGCAGCCTTCAACATTGTGTTGCTATAAAAGAGCTCAATAGAGCTTGAAAAAAATGCTCCGCATTCATTTACTTCACTGACCACTCATCTATCTTTCACCCTTCTCTTTGCTGCCGGGATCTGACAGCTTGAGAAGCTTTCTATGCCAACACTGCATTGGACACTTCTTCAATATATTGCTGGAGTTTAATTTCCAGCGACTTCTTTTCTGATTTGTTCAAAGACTGATGACATTGTGCATCCTCTTGTGTTTTCATTTATTTCCTCTCACATCTGCTCCCAAGAAACCTCACTTGAACCTATGTTTGACCTTTGATTAGCGTTAGCAGTAGAGCAATGAGATGAAAAAAACCATGCTTTAATCTCATTATTCAATTTTCTCTTTTAGACTGAAAATCTTCCAAGTTTGGTCATATTAAAACTTGTGTGTAAAAATGAAACATGGTAATCATGATCTTACAGTAATTATCTTGTATCACATAGCAATTAACCAGTTTGTAAAGCCTGCATGTATTGGGCATGCTGGATTGCTTTGATTCTAGTTAACATTCTGCAGTCACAAGAATTTTAGCCCTCCTACACAACAAGCCTTCTTTGCTGCAACAATTCTGTATCCAGGTTCTACTTTAGAAAGACTAAATTCCCCTTCCAAGTCAGTCAGACAATGGAGCAAATGCCTCCCRATTTTTCATTGTCTACCAAATGGTGTGCTCTTTTAAACTGAGTAAACTCATCTAAATGCCTACAGGTCCAGAAATTTTGAATTGAGCCTCTTTCTTAACTCAATTAAAGTCCATAATACAACGTAATTTTTCATAAATCAAAATCTGAATAATGTATACAGCTGTAAAATGAAGTTATATAAAACCCATGTAAAAACAAAATCTGCTTTGAATCTTTCAAATACAGAAAACTCTTCCGAGAAGGTGCCCTGTTATTTGTTAAGCACATTTTGTAGTATCATTACTATTATTACTAATAAAAATGTATGCTATTTGAAACAAATTCTACAAGATGCCATAGATCTTCAGTTTTGCCTGTGTTTCAAAGAAATAGTTTCACTAAGGACATTTCAGGCTTATCTAAACTGTCAGTGGTACTGGGCAGAACAGTTAGTGTTCAAGGAGTTTTTCTCTTTTATGGAAGCTGACACAGTTAACTATCTGTTTAGCTCATCTGTCCATAAGTACATTGCTTGCCTGAGCATCTGAAAAAGACCAGCCTAGGCAGAATATTAATCTTGTCACTAAGTCAAATAAAGTCTGGGGCAATGATCTCAAGATCCATGTTCTAATTTCTGGTCCACATTCAGAACTGCTGTAATTAGATGTAATTCCTTTCCGATCCATATCTGCCTGTACAATCTGTTTTTCAGAGCTCACTCGGGAGAATGTTGCCAGATTTTAGGATAATAAAAAAGCTCTTACATAGTCAGGAGAGAAATTTTAGCTATGATAGCATCCTTGCAAATGTTAATAAACAGAGAAGAAAACTCAGATCTGAAGACAGTGTTGGAAGAAAGAGAGTCCATTCCCTGCTTTCTGACCCTAGATCTTTGCTTTTTCCTTGGGACGCATTCTGAAGAATAAATAAAGCTTGTTGAGCATATTTTATGGGCATCACAAATACAGATGATATAACTGAAAGTTAATGTTTCAGACCCTTGACTGCCTCTCACTTAACACACCATAGAAAAATTCTTTCTGAAACCCAAAACCAAACTATAAATCAGTGCTGGAGTTTATTTATAGTAGAGTAAAACAATAGAAATTTGGTTACTTCTTCAGTAAATGAGCTCTTACTTGGAAAATTTCAGGAGGTATACATCTTACTGCTATTGGCTGGAAATATGGCATCAAGTTTTTATCAAGAGCTTTTAATTCATCCTCATTCAAACCACCTAAAAAACCACAATAGGAACAGAACTCAGTTAATATTCTTTTTATTAGATTTATTTTTAGGCTAATACAAATTTTAAGCATTTATACAAAATATCCAATAAATTATTTACTCAGTGCGTTATGGAGAGAGATACTCRTTCTTCTTTTTTGTTTTGTTTCTTTTATTATATTCCAACATTACAAATCATCTGACCTTAACCATTGGCATGGAATGTACTCTACCTGAGTTACTTTAGCATGGAAAAGAGACAAAAGAGACAATGATAAAAATCAATAAAATCAAAAGCAGCGTTATTAGGGAATTCTTGTTCGCAGCCTCTTCTGATGCAAGATTAGGGAGCGTAAGCATGCAATGGGAGTGAGTTAGTTACTTCTTCACCCATTAGGTACTTACAGTGTGGAATCATTGCCACAGGCATCGGGGATGCTAAAATTTGTGAGAGTTCAACGTGCAGCTAAACGATCACAGGGAAAAAAATCCATGGACAAAATTGTGTGTGACCTCTGGCTCAGGAAGTCTCCGAGGCTGTGAGAGCGCTCTGGAGAAGTACCACTCCAGGCTAACCCTGCCCTTTCGCGCTTCCCCGGGCAGCCCATTTTTTCCACTGTCGGAGGCAGGATGCTCAGTCAGCTAGAGCACTGCTCTGACCCAATACAGCCACTCTTGTAGCAGCACCATTCACAAACAGCGACTGGGTCTGAAATTCTGGTTGGTTTTGCCTTCCTTGATTTACCCTTTCCAACTTACAGGACCCAAATGACTTCAGGCTGTGCTCCCCAAAGTCAGTTTGAGCAGATTCAGAGAACCTTATGGAGAATACCACGGCTTTTCCATAGTGCTAAGGAAATTGCTGGATGTCCATCCCTGCAGGTGACTCCTCTCTGGAAGAAATGTCTTTTGCCAGTCTAGAAAAATGCACTGCTACGTGAACCTGTCTCTTAATGCTTAATAACAATGCTTCAGAACCATCACCATCTGGAGTCTGAATTTTGTTACCTGCTATAGTACCAATCTCCTGTAAGATAGAGCCGTTCCAGCTGGCAGAAGTACCAAACACAGATTCTGTCATCTTCTTAAATTGTCTCAGAACAGGGGTGCTACAAAACAACAGGCCAATTCTTGCAACAGCAGCACTACAAAAGGCAACAAGGTTAATGTTACGTGCTGCAATTACATGCAATACTAAATATGCCTGGAATATACTTAGTCTGCTGTAAGAAGACTGTAAACTCATTTTCAGGTTAAAATAAATGTTTAATGCTTTGAGCAAAAAACTGAGTTTCTCAATGCCATACTTAAATGGTGGGATATAAATGGCAGAGGAAATCTAAAATAGAATATATTTTAAACAAATAGTGTACGCATTCCGTAACAGTTATTGCCTTTCTAAAAGCATTTAAAATGTAAAAAAGTGTCCTTTAGCCTCTGGAAATCTTGAAGGAAAACAAATTACACAATAAATTTTATTAATAGAGATACTAATAAATATTTCATTAAGTATCAAATGCAGTACCTGAATTCAGCAGTCCTTATGGACATGATTTCTGTGGAGTTCAGAGCACAGAGAATAGCTCCTAATCCAACTAAATCAAAGCTTTTTAGCGTACTGATCGTCTGGCCAGAGTCTTCTAGAAAACCTTGCAAAATAGATCTTGCCTACAAAAGCAGTAAGATATTATGCATGAACAGAGTAAACATAATTGAAGGTTTTGTTACTAGCAGCTCAAAATCTTACCAGAAGCTATGGACCATATATAAACCTGAGCCTCCCCAATGTAATTAATCGGAGTTTTGCCATGGCCTTCAGGAGGAGCACTGTCACCACCTATATGTGGCACTTAAACAGGGCACTGTTACACAACCACTTCCCAAGTGCAAGTGAGTTGAAAGCACTCTGTACCTCTTCTGCTGGGTCACAAGGAAACACTTCACCAGAAGAAACGGGCGTTGAAGCGCCTAGCAGAACTGCCCAATTCAATTAAATTACTAGAACATAAATTACTCAAGGGATCAATATGACATTTTCAGTTTTTCTAATACTCAGGTTGTCTTGTCTTATTTAAGTGTCAAATATAGGTGGTGACCTGTGTTTAGGATTAATTTTCAGATATGAATGGGATACTGGTACCAAAACGCCTTTGCAAGCCTAAGTCATTTAGGATGGTGCTCATCCTAAACTAATGACTTAAAAATTGTGTGCCTAGCTTATGCCTGCCACCAAGGCATCCTCCAACAGCAGTGAAAGAAACAAGCATCTTCCAAGATTTCCTAATCTATCCACAATGCTGAGCCTCAAATGACTAGCTTAAACTAGCTGCCTACCTTTTAGACAACTGAAGTTAGGCAGGATGAAATCTCTTTTAACTAGCTATTCTTACTGACAGCAGAAAACCTGTCTTACTGACAGCAAAAGCCAACTAGTATTGTATAAAATCCTCCCAAGTGCTTCCTTCTGATAGTGCTCTTCGGAACAAGAATCTATTAAACAGATTTGTGATATTCTGCCAAAGCTGGCTGCAACCACGCCAGCATCTGTGCAGCCGAGGAGCCCTGATGGTATGGGTCACACAGTCAGAAGTACGCTGCCAATTGCATATACAAATAAAAGCTTTTAACTCTTATTATGAAAGTCCCACTGGCATAACTAGAAGTTATTCAAGCAAAGGAAGATGAGAGGAGCGTATCTGCTAATAACTTAGGCTTCTAGGGCAATGGATGCTGGGGTTGGGGGGCACACTACCTCTTCAGTGATTACTCTTAGGAAGGACTAGTATCTCCTAGCAGTAGTGTCTATTTTGGGGCCAGTGTGAGAGGAGGGGCTGACCTCTTTCCACTACTTAGTGGGCAAGTGCTAAAAAATACACTCATCGCCACAACTACTATTGATTGATGTCCTCTTGGCCATCTCACCAGGGAAGCCAGCAGCCAGGCAGACATCAGTGCTGACCTACCTGCCCACTGTCACTGGGGTCACAGCTGCAGAAAAGCAGCAGGGAGTAGTGTGGATTGCTGTATCTGTTTCCTAAATGATTCCAGGACTTCAGTCCCAAAGGGCGTGAAACCAGAGCCTTCCACCAGGAGTACATTCAATAACATACTTACCTGGGTAAGAGTCCATTCTGTTTGCTGACTAAGTACAGAAATGGTGTCGATAGAATGCAAATCCAGGTCTTCGATTTCATGCTCGGTGAGTGCCAGAGCAATGCGGCCCAGGGAAACAATATGATAACTCTTCCAGTCTGGCAGCGATCCCCAAACCTTCAGAAGAGATTCATTAATGTCTGTTAGATCATTATGAATCTTCCTCTATATACACCATTCTCAAACCCCTTGGTTTTAAAAGTCCCAATACCCAAAGTATGCCTCTCTGCACACAAAAGGCAGAGCTTAGGTATTGTGAAGATTTTCGAGGTTCTACACTAATAATGGTTAGTTTATCTAAAAATGCTGCAATTTGTACAGCTTGAGCTTGTTGGTAAGTCAGTGCAGGGACTGCTGGAAGTGTTGCTGTAGGAGCAAGCACCACTAAAAACAATAAAAATGTGAGCCTGTGCTGAGATCCACACTGTTACACTGCTACCRCGAAAGCAGCACCTGGACTACCCAGGCTTCTACACCAGCTGCAATCGCTCCGGTGGAGTGACTTTAAATCGCTTTTGTGACCAGTCATTCTGGCTCAGTCGTTGACAAGGAAAGCAGAAATCAAAGTAGAGAATTGGGTAATGCAGACAAATAGCCAATTCCTAAAGTTCTGATTTCTAGTTTGTGTGCATACAATATTAAAAAAATATCATTTAAATGTGTTTGTACAGATACCATTAACTCTGTAAAGCTCTGTAAAAACAAAGAAATAAACAAGGAGTCTTCTAAACCAGTACCAATGTATTTAAACTGACAAGTTCCACTGCTTTTAACTTTATCTGTGATATAGTTGCAGTGATTCAAAAGCTGTCACAGATCAGCCCTAAGAAAATTTTGATTTCAGGAAAAGGTCTGCCTGAATAAGGAATAATGAAAGTCCACCAAGAGCTGAATTTGCAGAGGCTAGAACTGTCAATTACGTTTAGTTGGAAATGACAGAAGACAGTAGTCAGTGGTCAGTATCTCTCAGGATGTGGCCAGTTGTCTTTACAGAAAAAAGACACTGGGTTTTGGCTGGAGGAAGTGACTTGAACAAGACAGGCATACATTAAAAAAAAAAAAAAAAGCTCCCTTTAAAGGTCTCGTACTTCAGCAACTTTGCTTTATGTCAGTCAATACATGACAGTTTTCTAGTACATGATTGTGCTGCTAACTCCACATAGAAAAATAAAACTAAGAGCCCAGTCCTAGGCTAAGTTGATCGTTCGTGCTGTCTGATTCATGGAAATATTTATTCCATTTTCAGGATAGCTACAATTTAACTTTTGTTCAAAAAATGAGACAGGTCAAAGCTAGTGAGGACTTGCTGAAGGAATATCTCTGCAGTTGCCTACTAAATAGTGTTTGCACCTTCAGATACATATGAAGCTGTACAACTTGCATAAAACAAAGAAAAAGGGCCAGATCTCTGGAATAAGATACTCCTTACACAGAGTTAGTTGTTCATACCAATGTGCATATCCAACACAGAGCAGCCTCAGGACTGCCAAGGTGCTTTTCTCAACTATGACACTCGGGTTAAGGATTTGTTTAAAAGATGCTTTGCTGGACCTGTACCTCCTTACTGAGTTTCCACCGGATCTTTTACGTTGGTTTTACGATGTCATAAAGAAACAGAAAAAGGGTCTAAGCCTGGGAAATTCCAATCTTTTCCAAAGAAAATAGATAGTAAAAAGCATTAGCCCAATTTTAAAGCTCTTAAGTCTCTAGCTTAGGAGATACACGAAACACATGCAGTTAAAAATGTCGCGTGTCTACTTCCTGATCTAGGTCATAAACTACAGAATTTGAAGTACTTCATAAATAGTATTACCTGACAGTGCTGGATGAAATCTCAGACATAAGGATATAAATAACACAACACACGAAAGTGAAACACTCCTTTGTCCTCATTCACCTAGAGACTACAGATCCATACATCTGTTACTATCGCAGAGCTTGGAGACCTTCCGCTTACAAGTGAGCTAAGCTTCTTACTTTCATTAAGACACAATCTGATAACTAGACTTTTTGAATTAGTTTGGGACGATGAGTAGTACACAGTTTCTTTTAGGGGAAATCAATCAATTTAGGAGAAATTAAATCTGGCTTAATCAAACCTTTAATCAAAGATGCCCTTTAGTTAATAACATAACAGCATCTTATGCACATAATCTCAAAGAACTTTGCCTGTACTGTCTGATTTCTCATGCTTCACGTTCAGTGTAACACCATGTTGCATTTTGCAAATTAATATATAGGAAATCTGTCTTTGTCTAGCAGCGGTCTGTCTTACAAACACTCACACAGACAGAATATACTTTCATTCAGTGCACTACAGATCTGTATATCTTTGAATTTAATATAGCTGTGATATGAGCGTATTAACCTTGTTGGCAATTTCTCTACAAGATATCACTCTGTAAGTATACCATTATGTTGCACTGCTGTAAAGTATTTTAGTTCCCACTATCTCAGATGAGCACTGTTTTTATTTTCTTCTAGGATTATTTTTTTTTCCCCTTTTCCTACCCACCTGTCTCCGTGCTGACAGAGGGAAGCTGTCTTGGGAAGAACGCATTTGATGCAGTGGGCTGTTGTCCTACTGCAACAAGGCAGCAGAGACAGAATTGCAGAGAGTCACCATCGGCTTTCGGAAATCTGGTTAGTGCAACTTCTCTTCAAGCACCTGCAGTTCAGGAGTTTTAAAAGCTGAGCTTCACTGCTAAAAACTGCACTGTTGGCCTTATCTACCCAAAAGTCATGGGCAGCTCCACTACTTAGGCTGCAGCTGCTGGTTTAAGGAGATGCTGCCCAGGCCCACCTTGTCCCCTGCTCCTGTTTTCCTCCAGAGGTCACAGCCCTCAGATCTCCAAGCATCTGCACTCATAGTACTTGCAGCCAACTGCACTTGTAGATGCTTCCTAACCTCATTCTGTCAGAATGATCTGATGGAGCCTAAAAAGGACTTTTAAAACATTGGATCATTTTGACAGAACGGGATTACAGAGTAGCTTGCCATGCAGAGATGGAAGCAGAGAGCAGATAACCTCCAGCAGATGCTGGTGACAGGAAGATGAAGATAGGCTGGGGATGTAACCTCTTCACCTCTGGATTTTCTACTTGTCTTACTGCACCCTAAGGCTTTTCCTTGCTGGAACAAAAGTATGTTTGGGACATTACCTGTTCCCTGGCAGTGCAGGCAACCCCAAAGCAGCAAGAGGAGGTCACCCCCAGGGAGGAGTGCAACACTAATAACCGGGATGGAGCGAGGTCTGACTCCTCTCCCAGCCCACAGCTGGCCAAGGCAGCACTGCTCAGAGCCCAGACACCTTGCTGATGCTCTGCCCCAGACACAGCGTGCTGAAGTGCACCCAGCACAGCACTCTGCCCTGAGCACCCTGGCACAGCTCCTGCGCTGCAGTGCCAGTCGGGGAAAAGTTTTCGTCCTGGCCTCCCGCACTGCTGCTGCAGCATGGGCATCACGTACAGGCTGAGCCCAGGGCAGAGACCTCTCTGAGGAGCTCAAGAGGAGCTTGCTGCACTCTGAAAGAAAGAGGTGCCAGCGGTGCTGCAGGAGTGGCGATGAGAGCTGAGACTACAGCCCTGTTCCTCTCCATGAATCTACAGCCTGGCAAAGATAGAGGTCTTCTCTCTGCTGTGTTTCTGTAACTTGCACTCACCAGTAACATCCTAGTAAAGACAGACTAAATGCATGGGGTTTTTTCCTACCTAAAATTTCCCACGGATGGGTTCGTCCCTGCCTGTGACAAGAAGGTAGGAGAACGAGCTTTGTTCAGCTAATAACAGTCTCTTTCAGTCAGTCTGGTTTTACACCACTGTAAACTATATTTAACATTGATGTAGACAGTTTAACTCTCTAAGCTTAATTCTCAGCAGGCCAATCAACAGCCTATAGTACTGCCTGCTGATTTTTCATTTATGAAAGAAAAGYGAGAAGCAAGCAACTGAAAAGCAATTCAAAAGTAAAAGCACTTAAGTTTTTCAGCTGCCAATAGCTCAGAACTACTTGCCTGTTGTCTCTAAAGCAAGGGTAATAGTCTTCTATCACCATCTCACATTATTTTTCCAATAAACAATAGATATTCTTGCAGCAGTAGTGACATTGCCATAGCACAGTTATTTTAGAACTGCATAGTTCAATAACAGCAAATCAAATTATGGATTTAATTTTCCTTCACAGACAGGATAGTTACCTCCTTGGCTTTTTCCTTCAAGGCAATAAGCTGGGAGCTGTTAAAACCTGAGGCAGTCCCAAGAAGTTCCACATTTTTGTCAAAAGTCCCTGCGTCCATGCATTTCAGGTCCTGAACTGACCAAAAGACATTTGCTTCTGCTAATTTAATAATTGCATCTGAAGAAGGAGCTCTGGTTCCCAGGCAATCTGGAAAAAAAGCCAAATAGCAAGAATTTTCTTCAAGGAGACTGAAAAAAAGAAATCAAAGCAATATAGAGATTTAAGAGGGTGACAGACTGTGAATTAACTGCAGCTGATGTGATACTGATAAATTAATTATCTTGCAATAAAATAATTTATTTAAATAWTTACATTGTTAACATCCTGGAAATAAAACTAGAATTTGCCTAACTTGCAAGAAATGTTATATTCTTTGTCCTCCAAAGGCAGTGCATGCTGGAAAAGAAAATAGGAGCAAACATATATTTCAGAACAGTTACAATAGAGGATGCCACAATAAAACTAAAATCTGGATGTGTGCAATAAGAGTAACCAATATCTTGCAAGTTTCTTTCAAGTCTAATTCCCTAAAGGCATCAAAACCCAGGCAAGGGCTTATTCTGAGGTAAAACCACCATATGCTGGGAGCCTTGCTTGAGTAAGAATGAAATGCAAATCTTTGGGATGACCCCGGCTGAAGTCTCCCTATAGCCACGTCATTGTTCACAAAAAAATGTTGCAGCTGAATAAACTTCTCCACGTTCAAACAGCACATATGTGAATCCAGCTCAACAGGAAAGTAACAGACATGAGAGGTCCTTTTCCTCTGAAATACCCTGACAAAGATGTATGTCTTATAAGACTTTCCTGACATTTAAACAAGGTGAAGACAGAAGCTGGATGTRTCAGACAAGCACGGTGCTTGTTCTTTATGTCAAGCATGTTGTTAAAATGTCAGGATCCAGAGAGGACTGTTCACTTACAACAGAACTGTTTGGACAGAGAAACTCCATTTAAAAATCTTATTTACGGTCAGGTTCTGGCCCTATGCATGATCAAACAAAACAGTTTCCATTGTGTGTTTTAACAAATCCTGGTCTTTGTTGGCATAATCTACCTCTAATATTGATGGAAAGCAGAAATTAGAATCCTAATGTGGTCGCTTACTGCTCTCTCTCCTGTCACTAATTTAGGAAAACCTTATTAAATAATTATCTAAACCAAATAATCCCTACATGTCTTCAGATACGGTCATTACCAGTAAAAAGCAAGAATTTCACAGATGCTGTGCCTGAGCTAAGCTCCCCCAGATAAATAAATTAAAGCGAGGATGTACGAAGTAGATTTGTACTTTGAAAGGAGGCAGAGGAGGGATTTATTTGCATCAAAGGAAGCTGCAGTAGTGGGTAGAACACTGAAAAGATTGAATCTGTTGAGCAAACGAAAATGTTGTTCAGCTTCCACTGTACCAGCTGATGTTCTGCTCTCCCTTTACACCGCCCTCTTGTGAAGCTGCATTGTTTCACTTTCCTCTACTGCAAAAGGTCAGCTTTTATCATGTAAATACTACCCATCCAGACACAATGCAGTTCCCTTCCCCAAGTCATGAAAACCTAGTATTTTGTGTTCTTGGAAAAAACATTGATTTTATTATTTGTAACACACCAGATACATTGGTGTGATTACAGAGGGAAATACTAATTAGACTCCAGGCTTTGCTTCCTGTATCTGATGCTACTTCACTCTTCCTTTTACTATATAATCACATTTAGTTTGATGAAGAACATATTACATATATAATATATTATAACATCTCAGTGCTTGAGGTAAGCAACTTGAATTCTTTTTCCAGCACTGCCACTGCTTTCTGGTAGCACCTCCGACACACGATTCCTGAGTTTTGCCTCATACGTTCCACCTTGCCTTAAGCACCACCTTTGTTTTTATCTTGATGTAGACATAGATGTAAGAACTCTGTCACTGGTAATTGTTACTGTTATTAATATTAGCTCACAGCTGGACTGCGGGAAATGTAAAATAGCAGGTTGGTAGCATGAAGAGCATCAGTGTTATTCTAGAGCCATTTTCATAATACCCAATTTTCTAGTGATTTACAAATCAGCCGTAAAACTTCATTCCTTATTGAAACCACCGTGTGAGTTGTGTGGAGTTGATAAGATTACGTTTGGTAACAGAACTTCAATACCATCCTTGGACTGCAGAAGTATTTCTTAGACTAGCACAAACACTCCTTCAATTTTTCATCTCCCAGACTCCCCCCAGCTGAGCTCGTGCACCCCAAGTGAAGAATGAAAAGCCTCCATAGCCTTGGAGCCAAGTTATCCTTTGACAAATATCATTAGCTTCACTGGCAGGTTTATATTGGTCTTGCAATGCAGATGAGACAGCTCTGCAACTGCACTGGACATGAGTTAGTCTGATTAGAGAAGTCTCTGGGATTCATGTTGTTGTGATCCAGAGGCCTAAAAAAGTACACGTAAGGACACAAGCAAACTGAAATACCTGATGCTGAATCTTTAGTCCTGTGGCCCATGTCTAAAGAAATATGATTTATGATCCGATGGTTTACTTGTTCAAGGAAGAGTGAATTTCATGCATACAGATGGGCTAATACTCTGCTATTCCACCAGCTCGATTCTGCTTTTTTAGAGCATGATAATTGTGTAATGACTCCTCTGATCAACAGAGGTCATGGTTTTTTTCAGCTTATGCAAAAATACAACTCTGTGGAACACCCTCTGTCTCTCTCTGTATATGAATACAGCATTATCAGGAGCAAATTCATTCCCAGAGACACACAGTCATCATTCAGAGTTGCTGTTACACAAGCAGATGGATTTCCATGGTGCCTCAGGGCTTGCTGAGAGCTTGGACCTGTATTCTGTTAGGCAGAGAACCAATGGGGAGATTTTCAAAGACATAAAGGCAGACAGTACCAAACTCCTTGAAATTGTTGGGGTCTAAATTCCCATTAGTGCTTTCAAAAGCCTCCCCCACAGCAGGGTTGTTTTCCATGGCACAGGATGGCACAGCTTAAAAATTCTGCCTGGGTGAATTTCAAGTAAGAGAAAGGATACAGTTATTATAATAATAGAATATAGTCAAAGTACGTACCTAATACAAAGAAAATGATCCATTTGCCACCAGAGATTCTAATAGATTAGTGTGGTCACTAATTAAAATACCTTTTAGATTGTAAAAAACTTTGTCCATTTGGACAGACAGAACACCGTGCCACCAATGTCAGATTTAAGAACAGCCAAGTCAACATATGCTCATGACTGGCAAAGGATTAACTATGTGCAATCTTTTGGCGCAACAGTAACTTGTCACTTTCACAGCTTTTTAATTCAAGGATTTTCACTTAGATTACAATGGAAAGTAAAAATAAACAAAAAAGTAAAAATAAACAAAAACCTCTAATTCAAATCATTCATCTTTTTCCTTTGTGCACTCAGGAACATTCCAGGAGATGCCTAACCATACAGTCCTGTAATGAAATTGTTTCAGCAATTGGTCAATGCATGAGACAACTACGAGCAACAGAACGAAGACTCTCACTGTTTTTGCTAAAAGTCTGAACCTCTTTAAGTTACTCAATGCTTTACTTTTTATTGTCCGGCTTCTCAGAATGCATTTGATGACAAGGTGAAAAAAAAAGTCTGTTTGAACTGCACCGTCACAGCGCAAAATGGCACCATTGTAAATCTGGCACTTTGCACAGGTACCAGGTGAAATACTGACCAGGTCTGGTGAGAGATGATTCGATGTTGGCAGTGGCATTGGAGACAGATTCAAATACAGTTGATAGAAGCTCTTCAGCTGAAGAAATTGGTCCAATTGTCTTTGCTATTTGTAAAATGATATCAGGGAACTTCAAAGGGAAAGAAAGAATAAATAAGACTTCTTTCTCCCTTTTAAAACAAATCAATTTGCAGAGAAAGACTTGTGCAGACCTCAGCAAAGTAGGGGTGAGTAACCGCTCAGCCTCCTCCCTATTTGTGCAGATGTTTCAGAAGAGGAGAGTAAATTGGCCATGCTACTGAAAGGTCAATGGCATATGTTTGATGGGGAAAAAAATTAGAAACAAAGCAAATTCCGAGTGATTCTCCCTCTTGTATGCCCTCTCAGCTTCTGGCAACACCTGAGCACTGCCTGATTGGAGTCTGTGTCCAGACCCTCCTGTAGCAATGAGTTCCACCATTTTAGTATGAGCAGTACGGAAAGTACTTTATTTTGTTTGTCTTAAATTTGCCAGGTAAGTGTAAGAATTGAGGATAGGGACCCAATTAAATTATGAGAAACAACTTTAAGCTGTTCACCTTTTTTGGCTTTTTTGATGTCTCTCCTCCACCCTGCTAGGCACCTTCCTTTCAGTTGAAGAGTCCTATTCTATTTGGTCAATTATAAGCATTATCTCCTGACGAAAAGTTGCTGACTGTGCTCACGTATTTCTGCTGAAGAATGAATTCCTCATTCCAGTACAGTTTACTCCTATACATAAAAATTATAAAATTATAAAGAACTAAAGAGGGCAAAGAAACTACAAAGTGCAATGCTGAGGCTCTCAGTTATTGTTATGTGTACTACACTGGCCCTAGGGCAAAGGGCTACATGAGTAAATGCTAATTTGATCAGTATGATCCCATTACTAACAGGATAAGAAACGTAACTTTTATGGTTCGAAGACAGGGGAATGGAGGAAACAATGCTGCAAGGTGTAAAGTACTAAAAATGTTTGAGTCTGCATCACTATAAATGCACCATTTTTTTTTCCTACATGACAATGTACAATTATCACTGTATACGTGCAAATAATTGTTTATACTACCATTACCTTCAAGAAAAAATCTCAGAAATTTTGATGGAGTCAAGAATGTGTGAAACATTAACACGTGGTTCCTTGCCAAGAGAATGATTTACCTAGTTTAGCATTCAGGTTACATAATTTAGACTGCATTATGACATTCACAAATCCAAATTCTAACATTATCTTTTACAAATTTAAAAATTATAATAAAAACATACCTTTTCAGCAAGGACGTTTAATTCCCCTTTTGACAGCAGAGCTATGAATGGTCCAACATCTAATGTTGTTTCAGCTGTCCAGTTGTTTGGGGAGCTGAAGAAATATTTTGGAAAATTATATTAATGAAGAATGTTTGCAATCAAAATTATACTAAAACTTCAGAGTTTTTCTTATACTGTATCACACAGGAAACACAGACACTTCTATGCCAATGTGATGATTCATGCTTATTAACATCAGATTGCATTTTCTGATCTCTCTGTGATATATAGGGCATTAGTGGAATTCTCAATATATTCAGTGAAAGCCTTCAAATATTGCGGTAACGGAGCGCTCTCTCTCCCTCAATAGTCATAGTATTCTTAGCATTACAGTGTTCAAGCAAGGAGAAATAATTCTTTTTTTAAAAGAAAATTTACCATTTTCTATCAATCAGATTCATACTGCAATAATAGTCTGCAAAATGGTATCAAAAGAGAAGTAGAAACCTCATAACCAAAATTGAAACCATCCTTTTTCCAAGAATCTTATCCTAAGGACCAATGTGGCTAATACTTCAAGCAAGCAATACTTGCCAGTACTTGCTTATAAATTAAAAAAMCCCTCCTCTATTCCAATATTTAACTATTTGCAGGTGTACAGAGGCTGTTTTTCATTGGTGYTGGGCAACTGTAACTTTCCCTGATGTCAGCAGGAGCTGTGGGTGCTCAACATTTCTGAAAAACAGGTCCATGCACACTTGGGAGAAGTGGACTGTTTCCCCCTCGTTCTGAAAAGATCAAGTTCACTAAACAACTCAGGAAAGTAACGCAGCGTAGCACCAGTCTGCTGCTAATGCTGCCTTTTTAAAACTAAGGAACAGAAACATGAAACATAGGTGATGGAACAGAAGAATTAAATCCATGCCTTATTAGCTCCGTATTTTTACTGTCTGCTATTTCATTCATCTGCAATGTCAAGAGTTATGGAAGGCAGATCTAACACCTTGGAGAGCCACATCTAATGACATCTATGCCATTTCTCATGTGAGAGATCGATTCTATGATAGGTACCATATCTCTTGAAATAATATGCTAAATTATTTGTAGGAATTTCAGGTCTTAAAAATTAAGTTCAGTTCTGAGTGGGGTGCCGGGTGTTTCAAAATGTACGTAGCTTAGCACAATGCAGGTTTGGCCTGTTTGTTTGATACAAATCTGACAAATGTTAGCCAACCCACTTGGTGGTTGACTTAAGAAAGCACTTGGATAAATAATTTTCAGCCTGAAAGAGCCTGAAGAAGATGGTAGTAACAGATCTGTTACTAGTGCATGCTCTCATAGAAAACTTTATTTGGCTTGTTGCTCCACTATGAGGATGTTTGGCTAGACAAATATTTTCAAAATAAAATAAAATAAAATAAAATAAAATAAAATAAAATATTATTTAGCACAGTGTGTCATGATTCAATAAAATGGATCTGTATCAAGATTAATACAGGGATGGGATCTGGTGGAAAATATAGCTATTCCATTACCAGAAAAATGCTGACTAAGAGGAAGCTGAATGAGCAACTAAAATGATTAGGTGGATCAAGTGACAGACTTTGGGGCTGAAGGGATGGTTAGAAACTATGCATTCAGTCTCCCTTTTCAAATGCAAGATACTTCTAAGAGACAATGCAAGAGAGAAACAGTGTATTCTTGCCAGATAGAGGACGGCTTTGTTTTTTGCATAACTGATACAGCAGTGTGGTTCCAATCAGCCTCCTAATCTGAGTCATTAATGACATCTAACATGCTGTCCGCTTTGTTGCTTCACTTGGTTGAACTTTATATCCCTCTGCTTCTTCCCTAGCGCTCTCCCATTGCCACAGGTGCTAGCAGTCATCTTTATTTCTCTCCTTACACCAGCACACTGAGTATCCCACTTCCATTTTCCCATTCTTTGCATTCCTGCGCCATTCTTTGCCTGTAATGCCCTTTCTCTTGCCATGCCAGAGAGTCTGTTTGTCTGCCCCTCCTCAAACATTACACTTTCTCTCCTTTTCCTCTGGGATTTAAGTCATGCAGGGTGTCCCTGGGGTTGTATTTTGTTCCACAGTTGTTATGTTACACACAAGAACAGAAAATGTCATTCTAGTGGACAGAGACCCCAAGCTTGGCCAGTGATAAAAGTTGCTTTATGTTGCTTTCATTGCAGTTCTATCTGGGCAAAGCAAACGGTTGGTATTTGCATGGCTTAATGGTCAGAATAAGCAAGGTGGTATATCTAATACCTTACCCATATAACTCGAGGAGTTTGTATTTAATTTCAGTCTTCTGCTCGTGGCTGAGCTGTTGGCAGAGTTTGAACGGATGAAGGGCTGTTGCCATTGCCTTCAGGGACATTCTGCCATGTAGAAAGGCTGGAGGTAAGTGGCAGATCAGATTTCCAAGTAGGTCAACATCATATTCATCAGCAATGGAGCCGTTCTGAAACAAGAAGCATTTACCTTGTTGGCAGAGCTAATCTTGGCTCTTGCCCTGTATCACGCAACTGCATCACAACACATTTAAGCTCTGTGACCCTTTAAGGAACAAAGACACAACAGTTTGCACTGGCAACTTAATCTATGATTTCTGCTGAGACTGCTTTATACTTTTTGCTTTTACCAATGCAACTGGTGATATTTGATAAGCACTTGTCAGAGCTTTCGGTGTATTCTTTATTCCATATTGAAGCACACATAAAAAATAATTAAAACTAAATCTCCTGCCACAATCTCTCTATCCAGGTGACCACCCAACACCTACAGAGGTGGTGCAGTTCTGCCTGGCAGGAGGGGCCTCATGTGGCCCCTTGGGGCAAAGGGGCCACAAGCTCTTGCTGTCAGAAGGCTTAGCTCTGAGGCGTTTCTCAAGCAGCTGCCAAAACACGAGGGATTATAGGGCTGGTTACTATGTATAAGGACATGAATATTCACAGCTACATCAGAGAACTAGTTTCCCCTAAAAACTGGTGACTGCTGCAGCTCCCAGACAGCAGAAGTCACAAAATCCTCCTGGTACCACCACCTCTCCCGTGGAGCTTCCTGTGCCAGGCACAGCTCTGCAGGACTAGCACCGCTTGGAGCAAGGGGGAACAGCTCCAGGTGCAAATGGGTCAGCTCCAGGGTGTCCCGGCCAGCTCACTGTGGTCAGCAACGACACGTCATGAGAACACTTTGTAACGTGCATGGAGTCAAGGAAAATTGTTAAGGAAGCTATAAAAAAGGTCTCCTTAGGCAGGGAACAATAAAATCGAAACTGTACATGAAAAAAACATAAGAATACAAATGGGTAAGTCAAGAACTTATGTAGATGGTGACTGACATTACTGTATGAAATGCAGTACAGTAATAATGTGCAAACAGAACCCCAGAATGGCTGAGTTTGGAAGGGAGCTCTGGGGGTCACCCGGTCCAACTCCCCTGCTCAAATCAGGTCAGCTACAGCAGGTTGCCTGGGGCCTTGGCACTAAGAGCTTCTCTGAGCTAGGCAATAGTCTAAGCTGCTCTTGCTTGTGATGACGAAGAAATTGGCATGCTGTGTTATTCCCTTTTGGGCTCTCAGAGTCCATCAGCTATGGTTTCACCGCACAAACACAGAGCAGGAGAGCCTGTGTCTCAGGTTGCTGTCTGTATAGAAGAGACCATGAGTGTGCGCATGTGGACCGGAGAGTACAAGTGGGCAGGATAACTTTGTGATGCACCACATGACAATAAAGGGAGAAAAAACTAATCAAGTGCTCTCACTTAGTTTGGAATTGTCAGTGGCTAATTACAGATTACTTTTTTTGCAGCTCCCCCTCCAGTGCTGACCCCTCCTAGCCATACCTACCAAGCACTCCTGTACTTTTTGCAGGACAGCGTTCTTTTTGTGAAGGCTTGGATTCAAAAGGTCCATCTCAGTCTTCCCCAGACTTTCAATGAAAGGGACACACAAAGGGCCTGAGACATACTCCAGGTACCCAATCCTGCAGAAAGAATTCAAATGGTCTCAGAACGTAAACCTGACCTTCATACACCCATAACCACACCCATAAAATCTGTGATGACGGAAAAATTTAGAGACAAATCTGGACTTGAAAAATTATAAACCAGCCAGGCCAGAAAAGCTGCAATCAATCCACACCTTACTTTAACTTACATCGTTTCTTCCAGTTCATCAGCACATCAACCTCACTTCAAAAAATGGCTAAGGGTTATAAATAGCTGTAAGTGGATGAAAGTGCTCTGAGATGCTTTAACACCATAAGAAACAAGACTGTCTACAGTTCAGAAACTTTTCCCCTTTCTCCTTTTTATTAGGAATAATTCTCTGATGAATGAAGATGTGGTGGGTGGGTTAAGGACAACAAGTAGTTTTAGAGTAGGCTTCCTTTTTATCAGAGTCCAAGAAGGCCTGCCAAATTAAACAAAATGATGCTCTTCTCCACCCAGAGTGGCAGGCAGCCTTTGCAAATAAAGCCTCATCCCAAAGCTGCGCAAGCCCAGCCTTACCAGGGTTTGTAGGCAAGAGCACTGGCAACTTCCTATGGCCCCGAACAAGCAACATGCAATTGTTGGCCAAATAACTTGGTGCTGCAGTTAGTAGAAAGCCTTGTATTTAAAGTCTTTCTATTATTATTTTATTGTTTTTAAATAGAGTAATGCCTTTTCAAATAGAATCCTTTTCTTTCTTACTTTTTTCCAACTAAAAAAATTCCAGGAAAAGAATAGTTCTCATTCCCTTTTATCCCTTTAAGCAAGTAGGAAGAAAGAAATAAAGAAAAAGGGGAATAAACAAGTTGTACAATTCAGGAGTTCCTATGAAGGTACAATTATTATTTTTTTTCTAAGACAAAAAGCTATCACTGAATATTACTTGGCTATTTACATAATGCAAAGTTTTGCTAACTTACAAAAATGTCTTTAAACACACTGAAATGTTTTTAACCATACAGAGCAATATGCTTGGGCAGTACCCAATGGCTTTGTCTTACATATCCACTCTCAAAAAAAACCTTAAACAAATAAGCAAACCAAGTCTCACAACCTAGGGGGGAAAAAAAAAAGAAAAAAGCAAAAAGAAAAAAAATCCAGCATAAACTACATTTAAAAGTTAGTTTTGTGATTCTAAACAATTATGCTCAAGAAAGCCCAACGAATTAACCCCTTTATTTTAGCAGACATCAGCAACAGTATAAGCAGCAACATTACAAGCTGTTTCATTGCTGCCACACCACTGCACCGTGATTCAGTCTGTGCACAGAGCACTTCAAGGGGGCCTGTTTTCAAGGATGCAAAGGAATCCACCATTGGGACAAAAAGGGGCTATACTGAAAGACATAAGGTATTGTGAACTTTCACTTGACACAGATTTTGGCTACAGTCAATGACCACGTTTTATAAATTACCATTTATTTGAAWCATCAATTTTCTTAGGACTGAAGAAGTTATCAAAAAAAGTGCTCAGAAGGACTACTCTGAATGTACTACTACGAATGCAGTAACTTAAGATGTCGTAAGATGTAACTTACGGAAGCACCAATAAGAGGAAGGGAGGAATAGATGCATTGGACACTTTCCAAAACTTCCAAGCCAAACAATTAACCTAAAAGCAACAAAAATTTAATATCTTAAACACTTGGAAATTTTGAGGAATAATGAAAATATGGTTTGTTTATTACAGCTTATAAATTAGCATATATTAAACTGTTCATAGTATCTTCAGAGAGCATTTTTCTTTGGCTTTTTTGAAGTAGTTTAGAGTTTTCTTTTTGTAGACATCAGAGATGAAATATCCTATATTTGGGTGCATGAGAGCATTTGTATGTTTTCGAAACTTATATATATTTCCAAACAGATTACTCATGAATTAGCAAGTTAGAAGGACTGTAGAAATTTCTTGCAATTTGTAAGTGACAAATGAAATTGTCAAAATGAAGTATGATAACAGACGAATTCACACATAAAAGATTTAAATGAAATATGTTAACAGACAAGTTCACACACACAAGATTTTGAAAAAAATGAAAATAGAATTAAACAAAATCTAATTTACCTACAGTTTGGATATTGGGTAGTATGTTTATGTACACAAAGTCTTTTTTTGGTTTTACCTGATAGGAAGAAAGCAGATGAAGATTCTTTTCAAAGAATTTAAAAGTGTTTAAAAAAAAGTCTCTGCCCATACTTTCAATGAGTTGACAAGTTACTCCTTTCACAAGCTGTCCTGTGCTGATAGGAAAAGCAAAGTTCAATCTTTTGAATATTTAAATAGGATCTACTCCTTACTCCCCACAACCATGTCCTAAGATACAGTTTCTTGACCGCCTCTCTTTCCCCTTTCTTGTAATCAAAAGGCTATTGAAAGTAAAAATGTAATCAAATCGAAAAATATTGACTGAGCCTTAAAATACCAAAACCTCTGCAATTTTTTGATCCAGATTTTGGATTTGGAGACCCTTTTTCATGAGGAAGGTGAATTATCCTGTGGTACCAAGGAATGAATAAACATAAGACAGTACAAAATAACCACATAGTGTTTATGTTTACCTCAAAGTCGCTCTCATCACAAAACTAGGCTTAAACCCCATTTCAAGAGAGACTATCATCCATACCTTAGTAGGTCAACAGGATAGTTTTTCTTAGACAGTAATTCATACAGATACAAAGCCTGAAATAAAACCCATCATATTTAAAGTTAAGCTTAGATAATTCAGTTGTAAGAGGCAATAACTACTGCAAGGTTTTTGTATGCTTAACTCTCTTATGTAGTCTAAAGGTATTTCTATAGTCCAGTTTGGCCAACCAAAAGGTTTGGCATCCAGAGCTGAATTTCTTCTTCACAAGACAAGACATCACTGACTGGCACTACGGGGTGATGTTAAACATGTTCATGGCACACAGTCACAGAATAATTTAGGTTTGAAGGGACCTCTGGAAGGGATCATCTGGTCCAACCTTGCATGTCTCTGGACAGAGCCAAAGGGCTGATTGTACATGCAAACGTCTTGTATACAGTACTGGAAAGAGAAAATTTATGTGGCAGAATCTTGAAGACTTTTAAACCCAGCATATTAATACCTCCCTTTCTGTAACATTGTCTCATAATGCTGCCTAGGCTCTAAGTGACCTCTGGTTGTTTTTGTTAAGATATATTTGGGGCGGTTCCTTCTTTTTACCTATGTTCCTTGAACACATATGTATTACAAGACTTTTCCTGTTCTTCCATCATACAAAATTGCAGTGGAATGGGAACTGCATAATAATTTTTACCTGGCTGCTTCTTAGTTCTTTTTCTTTCATCATTGAAGAATTATATCCAGTCTGCCTCCATAAATCAGAAAGAGATACTTCTTTAAAGAAAGCTCCTTGTATATCTTTGACTGATGAAGAAAAATCTCCAGACGCAGCTATCTAAAAAGAGGAACAGATAAATACATTGCATTTCAGAACTGATGCTTAGATTTACAGGATTTGCCCTTCTTTCTGTTTTGTGTAATATTTCTCTTAAGACGATAAAGGAAAAACATGTCAGTATTAAAAATGCCACAGGACTAAGCAAGAGACAGTCTTCAAAATATACTTGGTGTTCAGAAAAAACACTGGAAATATTAACCATTGAGCTAAAACACGTATCTCGGTAACATTTTAAATCATGCTCTGCATATCTGGTTATTGTGCTCTTGTACAGAAAGAACCTGCTACACACTCAAGTTTATAATCACCTTCCTGAGGATCCCTTGCTGTTGTGCAGGCGATAAGTCAGACAAGAATTGGGATGTTGTGCCTCGAATAATCTGAGAAAGCTCCTTTGGGTTCATGCTGTAGAATGACTGGGTGCTAATACCAGTTACCAAAGCGCCCATTTGACTAACATTATAAAATGATAAAACCTGCAGAGATAACAGCACAAACAAACAGAAAGTTTTCTGGCTTGTGAACAGCAGTTATCTTTAAAAGCAAAAGTTAATAAATAAATCAAAACTATTATTGTTGAATACTTAATACATTTCTTGCCCGGGGATGCACTTTCCTCAGATTTCTTTCAATTCAGACAAGACTGTCCAGGGAACAAATGTGACAATTTTCTCAGAGGCTCCTTTTTTTGAAACTTCAGAGAGGACCCTGATTCCTTCCATTACAGTATATTTGAATATATAGTCTGGGATCTCTGATCATGCAAATTCTGCCTAGGGCAGTGATACAGACAAAATAATATATACAACTGCCAAATGCAAATAATCAGTCTCTCTGTTACTCGAGAATTACTTAGGAGGTACAGTCTTGGATGTTTTTATTTGATTTAAACAAAATTTTCAGACCACTAACAGTACTAAAAAGAAGTCTTGTACTAAACTTTTCAAAATCTACGGTTATCGTTGAGAAAAAGCCATTTCACTTTTAAAAATAGAAGGTAGGAAAGCTGTTATCAGAGGTACCTTTTCATAAGAGAGGTATTTACTGGATAAAATCATAAGTTGGCTTTTTGCCCACCCAGAGACTTGGTTTAATGTTGCAATAGCATTATGCACCGCTTCAGGTGACAAAGATTCCAGCTGACTTGAAGTTAGCCCAACCACAGCATCTGACAGAGAGCCAAGGACATCATCCAGTGTCTGGTTTTGCATGGCAATGTTCAGGAGTTGAGATTTGAGCTAAAGTAAACAAAAAAAGCAGATGGGAAATAAAAATCTGCCAAGAACCAATTTTCATTATCACCCAAAACTTTAACTGGAGTTTCTGCAATAGGCATTGGCAACCATTTAGTGACCACACACTTCATAAAAATTCAAAAATAGAACCACAGTTGTCAAAGGAATATGGAACGGGAGGAAATAGAATGAGAAAAGAATGAGCACTGTAAAAAACCAAAAATGGGCTTTTATTCATTGCATTATATGATCGAGAACCATTTCCACTTATTTCTTAGATCCCAGTCATTTTTCACTCTTTTCTTTCCAAATTCAAGAATAAAGTCCCTTCTCCTCTGTTTTCAGGATTAGGTTAGGCAAGAAGAACAAGCATTGTACCCACCTTCTGAACCTCAGCCTGGAAACCTCTCAATTGATTGCATTTAATCATTTGATGAAGTAAAGCCCGGGCCACAGCAGCATCCATCTGTTCCATGTTCTCATAAAAGCAAACCAATAAACCTAGCCTATATAGAAGAAAATACATTAGCTAACTTCTGACATAAAAGGTGTCATTCTCAGGAAACTGAAATATAGTATGGTATACCCTACTTGTGCTCAAAACTTGAGTCATTTCTGTCTGTCACTAGTGCCTTAAACTGCAATCGTTAAAACTCCACATGGCCTGAAATTTGGGTATGAGACATATGCACTGTTCTCTGTATTCAGCTGAACTCTACCCAGATTGCTTGTGCTGTCAAAAATTTAACTTTCCTGGTTCCATTTGTCCGTGGCTGGATTTTCCCTGCTAACGACTCCACTCCCCTTGGCAGAATTTGCAGTATAAGCTCTGCTTTGAAAAGGATGGAGGGCTAAATAAGTCTCTAGAAGTGGCTTGCTGAGTTCTTATCTGGATTGATTGGATGTTTTGAACTCTAAATCCTGCTTGGATTTCACATGCAACATAACTCATTCATGTGTCAGAGCAGCAGCTAGAGCATTACATAGCCTCTTTATCATTTCAGGTTTAAACAAAGCCTGCTGTATTTCACATCAAACGTATGACTGGCCGATGGGTGGAGACCTGTCCAATTCAACACTGGCTAGGAGCAAACGCGCTGAGGCTCACTGTCTCAGTTGTGCCAGCACAGCAGTTTGCAAGGCAGTGTTGTGAACCAGATGTGGAGCTCATTTTCCTCCACAGTACCCACGCTGTAATATTAAAGTCAGCATTTCCATTAACCCCTGTACAGCGCAACCGCAACCATAGTTGGTGGAGAGAAGTAGTCATACCACCAAGGGTAAGCACCTGCTGTAGGTGGCCTTCTGAATTAGGCCTTGTGCTTATTTACTGCCGTTACCTGCAGCCCTGCAAAGGAGGTCTGAATTGTGCATCACTCTCTCTGGACTTTAAACTTCATAGTGATGGTGATGAATTTGTTTGTAGGAAGCCTGAATCAATCCCCGTCACTGTAAACAAGTAGCCTTCGCTTTCATAATTTACACAGGACAAGAACCTACAAAGCCCAGCTTTCCTGCTACAGTCTCTGTTTTTTAGCAATTCAGTGATGCAGGCATAGGCAGCGTCTAGGCAGTAATGTCCAGATGTGAACTAAATCAACAGCAGACAATGCTGCAGCACTATCACAAACTCAATAAAATTCCGCAGCGCAGAAAGGCTTAGCTTTTAGTTCCTCTGGTCCCTCAACAACAACCTGCTTAGCGATATATCAAAATACTGCTTCAGCAGCCCATCTGAATTCATGGCACATCATCAAACTAACATACAAATCAATGAAACATCTATAACTGCATTTTTATAACAAATAATTACCTTCTGATGCATTATTGCATAGCCACCAAGAGCTCTTCATCTCCTTTGGGATTAGCAGCAATGAATAATACTACTTCTTAAAAGTAAAAGTGCATTTAAATCATCAGTATGATTAAAATGAGTAATATAAAATAAGTGTGTTGTAAAAATGGAATATATTAAGGATTATGGAGCATGACATTTCTCTCATCTGTGAGAATGTGGCACCTCTCATGAGTGGTAAAATCATTTTTAAGATTTCTGACATTGAAATTTATAGTGTGGGCATAATTCTTCTCTTGCTTACATCTCCGACAATCAGCAATACTTCATGGAAGTCAGTGAATTACATTGCAATAATGACAGGAGCTCTGAAGCCATAAAGCATATTCTCCATTAGTTTAAAACTCCAAGGTATCCCCCAAGGAGACTACAAATAACTTTAGACAGTGGTGTCTTGGGACAAAATACATCCATTTATATGACAGTGTAAATGTAAATGTGGAGTACAGCACTTTCTCGCAGGTAGCTCATGCTCACAGCGTATTTATGAGTAAGAGCAGTTTATTTTGTTTTTTTATTATTGTTAAAGGAAGTTCAGTGCTGATTTGAGAGCCCTGAAAATGCAGTTGCGTGCTTACACACACAACAGTCACATGCGTTTAAACGTGGCTCATCTCTACCCTGCAGGACGTAAAAAGGTCAGCAGGACGGGCTTCACACCTCTTCACTGTGTGACCTCTCTGGTGACACCCATGCCAATTAAAAACCGCCTGCAGTCCTGGCTGGCATGAGCTAAGATTTCCTCCTTAAATCCTAACTGTAACATGATTTCCACAAAACACCTCCATCTTCTGTGATTCAAACAGCCAAGGCAACTCATGTCCCGCTATCCCAATTTATTTTATTGCTGTGCTGTACTGTACAATGTGATGGAGCTTTGATTGGGTACCCCAGATACTGCTGTAGTCCTCCTACTAATACTACAGACAACTCCTCACTGCGGAGCAGGAGACAAAGCATTAGCTAATTAGGCACACCTCCAAGAATTCATAAAGTAGCAATTCTTCAATGTTGCTAACCAGGGTTGGATTTCAGCCTAGATTTTTCTGCTGGAAGGAAAAAGCTATGCCATGTCAACAATTTCATCAGCTACTCACTGTTCCTCTCTTTCCTCCTTACTTATTCGTTCTCTCCATACACAGCCATAAAAGCAAAAGAAAAGCAGTCTTGCCTGTAGATAGTTGAAGTGTTTCTCATATCAAATCCTGATGAGTTTATTCTTTCCAGGAAAGCTTGTGCAAGCTCTGGTGTGATATCATACACTGTGTCCAACTGCTTTGTTGCATTGTCGTAGCTAATGAATAGTCTTATCTGACCAGTACAAACAACATCATGTGTCAGGATTATGAAACAACTACATCAATAAAATATGTTTAACATTCTACATTAATTGACTCCTTTCATGTTACAGAGCAAGGAAGAAGATAGATATGGATAATACAGTATTTTCGAAGGCAAAGCTGAGTGAGCAATTCTCTGTCAAACTGTCTAATAATTTGAGGGTCTTCTATCATTGGTCCCTATCTTTCTTTCAGTACAAGTCACAGAAGTCTGATACAGATAAATAATTACGTATTAATGATAGGCACTTTCAAATTCCAAAAAGAGAAGAATATTTGGTTGACAATGGATTTGGATTCACCTTATATTTAAGTAATTAAAATATATAGACTCCTTTTTCATGTTTAAGTTTGCATTTGTGTTCATATTGTTTGTAGCTGACATCACTTGACAATGATATATTCAACCACATTTTGTTACTTACTTCACTGAGACTAATTTTCAGAATTTCTTCTAATGGGAGATGGACCATGTATCTTCCCAAAATCCATAAGTTTTCTGCACTGACCCAAGAAGTTGGTTCATTGAACTCTGTTTTGTACAAATAAATACTCACTACAATGTTAAGAAAGTAATTATTTTTCAAATATATTGTACCCAGTATATTGTTATTGGTAAATAATACAAAAAAACCCCCTGCAAATCAGAAAAATCCTTAGCAGAGAGAGTCAGGTTCCCTCCATTAGCTAGATTTTAGCACCACATTTTTATGAGCCCGTACATTTTTTAATGAAAATGAAATAGTGATTCAAATGTCTCAAATTTTCTCATATGAAAATGATTAATGTTTTATGTTGTTGAAATAGAAAATGGGTAAAGTATGGGACAGGAAAAATTAAACCAATAGTATTAAATATGGAGCAGCACTTTCTAAATTCAGTTTTCCTAATCAAATATATTATTTAAGAACACCAGGAAGGCATGATAATTTGTAACACTTTATACAYCTTATATATTATTATTGATGATACCACTCATTTCAGCAATATGCAATAGCAATAATGGAGAAAATGAAAAATCATTCATATACCTACATGGAAATAGGTTGGCAAAAAATACAAAATAGTGCATAACAGTTAAAAAATGTCACTYATTTAGTAACATTCTCCCAATGATTGAAAATGAAATCAAGATCCAAATATCCCTATTTATGGACTAGGTGGTACTTTGAGCCACAAAGACAGTGTCTTCTCTGAAGTGTCATAATTTGGATGGCTCAACGTGTGATACCTCTGAACATATTCCTTAGCAGTGCTGATACTCACAACTCTTTAAAATAAAATCATCAGTGCATTTTGCAGAGTTTTCAGTACCTGAAAAAAAAAGCCTATAAATATCAGAAGCTGAAGAATCCCATTTAGTGAGTGATTTTTTTGAAAACACAGATCTAAGCTCCTTAGCTGAGACAAGACGATGCTCCCAGCAGACCTGTCTGTCAAGCCTCAGTTTTTTGAAGTGATATTACCTCCCATTACCAGGAATATTAAGAGAGTTGAAAGATATGATAGAAGAGTTAAACAAAAACTATCACAATTTAAGGATGTTGACTGTGGCCTTTCGCAGAACAGACCTGCAGTTACCAGCCATAGCCGTGATCCCCAAAAGCTGTTTTGTTATTTTTAAATAAGGTACAAAATTCAAAAGTTACAGCCTCCTGTTTTTGCAAGGGCTACCAGCACGCTTCATCTCTGAATACCTCAGTGTTTTTAACATGAAACACGCGAGAATTCGCTAAGTGGCAAAGAAATTTCTTGAAAGGTTTGACTCTTAAGACACAGAAGCCACATGTCATCTCCTGCTCACCCAGTGATCCAGCTGCAGGGGCTGCCTGACACCGCGGGGAGAAGCGGTATGACAGAAAAGCCCTCTGCATTTCTGCAAGTACAACAGAGACACGGCGATGAGCTCTCTGTCACCAAAACCAGCAAAATGCTTGGGAGGTGGCCCCGTAAGCACCACAAATATGAGGCTTCTTTCAAGTTTCTTTTCTGCTGAGCTTCAGTGAGGAAGAAGCTGCTTCTGCAAGAGGGCTGATCCCTTTCCCAGGTGGTCCCAGTGCTACCCACATATAAAGTTAAAGTGAATAGATCAGACTATTGCAGGACTTTTCTGTTGTCCCACACTCGATGCTGTGACCCGTGGTGTGCAGATATACTTGAGTGAGCTTTAGACTTGCCAAGCCGGATGTTGGTAGCAGTCCAACTGTGCCTGCTCAGGGCTGATGGGTTCTGCAGCTCATACTACCAGAACTAGCTGGTAATCAGTCCACACCCGATGCCTTCAGGAGTGGATTCACCGTATCCGCGCTGCTTTGCATTTGAAGCAGCAACCAGGACATAAGAGAGGCATGGTAATTCTCTGTCCCTCCTGAGCTGGGTCATCTTTTACAAACTGAGGGTTCACTAATGTTTCAGACACAACCCAAGATGTCTGATGCTGTGGGATTTTCCCAGGACTGCTGAGTATCAATCAGGCAAGTTCTGCACCTTTGCTTCCCCAGTAATGCACTGGCAGTAATATCACCTCATAGCAGCGTCATGAACTTCCTCTCTACAACTTAATGGGTTACTCTGGTATTTTGAAACGGCAGAAGTCCCAGAAGCCAAATTTAGCTCCACTGAAGCAAATGGGCATTTTGCCTTTGATTTCCAGGGGAAGAGGAAGAACATAGACATCTAGAAGTCTAAAATGCTCCCATGACAGCGCTGCTGGGGTGCTCGGTGAAACCCAAGCACTGGCTCTGATGTGTCAGTGCCACTGCTGCTTTACAGCCCCCTCGTGGAGCCTGTCCTGCACTGTCCCAGCTGTGACACATCTGTTTAAGACACATTAACAAGGCAAACAGATGTGGTAAAATGCATAAAATCAGAATTAATTAACTTTGTTTTTATCTTGTCCCTGTTCTGAACGAGTCAGTGCCATGTGCAGTAGAACGTTCACAACATCCTGCATTTCTTTTGTATTTTTAAACAGTGCATTGGCTAATGTATTCTGAGACAGACCTATTTTTCTAGTCTGAATGGCAGGCCAGAAGTGAACAACACACCTGTGCAGAGTACCTGACAATTGTATCCTATTTAAGTCTTAGAAGTCTTAGAAGAAGACGACTTGAGTACAGAGACTTTGTGTATAGCTCTGTGCAGAAGAGATGAAGGGCAAGTATCTTTGGAGAACTATTTGCCATGAATAACAAATACATTCCTGTATTCTGGAGCAAAGGTATTCAAGACAGCTACTCTTAAACAGACCTGTGTTAAATTTGGGAAACAATTCAATACAATGGATAGGCCTTTTGCTGACTGTTTTTCTCTTATGATAAGCAAGAAGAAAATACTTTGTACATAACATACCACTCATGTTATAGGGTTTTTGTAGAATCTGCTTCATCCAGCCATACAGAGATCTCTGTGTATTTGCCGAGGTTTTGTCATAGAGGTCCTTGAATACTGTTGATCTAAGTGATACGAGGGCATGTTATTTCACTAATGAGTTAATTACGTATTTTTTTTAAATGACACACATGGACAAATGTTTTTAGAAACAGCAACACATAAGCAGAAAGCTGTATCTAGAAAATAGACTGAGACCATACAGTAACCTCTTTTTAAAAGTATATATAGTCAGCAAATACTACATAATATTAATTGTGTCTGGAAAATAAATGGCTTACAAGTTTCTGAAAGCATCCTCCTGCAGAACGTTTGGGAGGCTCCCAATGACATCAGGTTGGAGATAGTTCACTGCTGACACATGCAAAACCTGGCTTAGGATATCCACACAGTCCAAAGCRCTCAGAGCCAGAAAGCATTTATCCAGTGTTATAAGGAACAACGTCCTGTTTACTCCTGGGCTTTGAAAAATTCTCTCTCTAGTCTTGTCCCAATCAAGAACAATATTTCCCATTTCCTGCAAGCAACAAAGGGTTAAAAGAATGTCTCTTTGTTTAATTCAATATATTGTTCATTTTGAGGCCTGACAGAAAGCACTCTACAAAAAATATGGTGCTGTTCTCATGAAAAATAGCTGCAAAATACTGTCTGGTTGCATTACTTCAGATAATTCCTTTCTGGCATTCGCCAGAGACCAGCTTGAATCTTTTGACAAAATCAAAATGAAAAACAGAAAAATAATCCAAATGGCTGAAGTTCTAGTGTGTGCTCTCATGAAAGAATTAGTTACTCGGAAAATGAAAGAATATTGGAATTGAATGGGTATTATTTCATACATAATTTAATACGTAGACATCTCTAGAATAGACCTTTTCCCATGCAGTATTTCTTGCAGCCATTACTACAAACATCCCCTCCAGAAGATGGGGCAACATCAAAGAACCAAGCCCAGGGAACAAAGTCACCCTGGTGGGGGATGGATTATTAGGTTGCTCTGTCTCACGAGTCGACGTGTCTAGGACAGCCTGTTCAGAGCTGATAGTCCCAGGTGTGGTGATTTGTTCATGCAATATTACCAGTCCTGGAAGAACTGGGTATGCCATTTGAGAAGACAAAATTTACAATTTATTGAAAGGGCTTATGCTCTACCGCTCCGACTCCCTGTGTGCGCTGCACACCTACCCTGTGTGCTTTGGCAGCAGGAGCTGCACCACCACTGTTTGAATAGTGGATTATATAGTGTTCGTTCTGGGCAGTCACCTCATGTGTCTGGGGAAATGCTCTCCGTTTCTCCCAGATTAATCTCCACCCCCTCAGCGATACCCAGGCTGGAGGCCCTTTGTCCCTGCAGGGAAGGTGCCAAGTGCTCTGATACCACAGGCTACGATCCCACCCCTGCAGTGGAGATCCCCTCTGCAGTGGGGATCCTCTCTGGGTGGCACTCACTGACTTTGAGYGAGACTTTTAAGATGGGTCAGACAGGGAACACACCACAGAGGCAAGCAAATGATGTTATGTTGCCTCCTCTCCAAATTGCCTAACAATTTCCTTGCACGCTCCCATAACTAATTAACAAGATAGCTAATTTCACCTTTTTTAGTCATCTTAGCTCTCTTTCTAGCCACTGAAGAGAAGCAGATACTCCCTGAGAACAACTGGTCCTACCTACCTAAGATACTTGCGTAGGAAGGTAAATCATTCTCTGGAGATGTGTTTCTCTCCAGTGATTACAGAGAAAATCCAGATGACTGACTTGGACTTGGCACCAAACTTTTAGACAACAAGTCCAGCCTAAGGAGAGGGGCTCCTGGAATCTAATACAAGCCAGCCAATAACTGCATGGCGTGCACTGCGAGACCCCCAGTCTGGCTCCTTCCCATTTATCTAAACCATTGACAGCAGCTTTTATTTTTCGCAAGTGCAAAGTGACTTACAAGATGGTCCTTTCTGCTGTTGAAGAGATACTTCATTGCAGTTTGGAACTGCTGCTGATCAAGCTGTTGAAATTCGGATAGTAGTTGCCTAGGCTGGTATAAAAGGTTCTTCAGGTAACTTTTTATGGACATCTGAAGTATAGAAAAACATCGGTATTATACATAAAACTTGTCCTGTTGTACTAGGGGCATCTTTTACTCCCTGAAAATCTCTGCTTAAGGAGAGAAAAGTGCTTAGCTCCTGTATTGTCTGTGTTGTCAGTGACTAGAATAACTATACTCAACACAAACTGTAAACAAAAATAATCTAAATGCAATGCTGAAAGGCAATAATTTTAAAATCCTATTCTTGGCTTCATGAGCGAGTCCTCTCCAATGAGCCATTTAACAAAAATGCCTCAGTTTCTCACTTCATAAAACAAGAGTAATAATGCTTTTCTGCTTCACGCAGCAGAGCTGTGAAAATGAACCTTTTAAAGAGCTCAGAAAAATCAGGTACCCTGTGCATACTATTATTACTTAAAAAAAGGAAGGAAATGTGCCATTAGATGGGAGGAAAACTCTGTACCAGGTCGTAAGGCAAAAATATTCTCTCTCACATCAAACTGCATTACCAGTTAACAATCTTGTGCCTGTTTTGAAAATCTAAGGGGAATTATAACATTGGAACAGAAAGCACTGTATGGCTCATTAGCACCAGACTGGCGTAAAATCCCTTCTAACTCCTGACAGAATTATTTCAGAATTGGTTTGGAATTTGAATTGAAACTGTTCTTCGTTGTCTTTGCTTAGCTTGCATTGCCCTCAATAAATATTAACACAGTTAGGTCCTTGTTGTCTAGGGGGTCCAGGCCTGATTACAGCCTTAAACTGTTATAAATATAATCAAATGCGAAGAGGCAGTGTTAGTTTCATGTAGGTTTGGATGAGCTGTGACAGTGAAACGGAGCTTGGGAAAAGGTTCGAGCACTGTGGAGCTGCACGGCCATGGGCTTTTGGGAATGCCTGAGGCTCAGAGATCGCACATTTGACACTTTCCTTTTTCAGAGCGTGTGTCTGCATGTAGGGAGGAGGGAGGGGGTCAGGTTTTGATTAGCAGGCTACAGGTCCACTTAAACCAGCTCATAACTAACTATAATGACCAGGGATAAAGAACAATGACTTTTTCCTATGTCACTTCCACATTGACAATTTACAAAAACAGAGTTCAGAGGAGCCTTAAAAGGTGGATGTGTTTTGTAGGATGCTCTGGAGCCTCTCATTCCATCAGAAGCAGCGCAAACTACAGCCACAGTCAAAATCTGGGAGAAACCTGCTGTTTTGTGGAGAAACAGCATGTGTATACGCTCAATTCAGAAGCAATTGCTGAGCCTGAAAACTCCTAATTTCTGCTTTCCATCAGAGGAAAGGCAAAAAGATCTTCTTTCCTATTATTTCTGCCTTGCACTCCTGGAATCTTAGAGGAAAAAAACAACCAAAAAACCTATTCCTATTTCCTACTCATCTGCTCTACTGTAGATCTGTTAGTTATCTCTATTATTGACAACCTAGTTTTGGCTACAGAGATAGGTTGCTTTTTCAATTCCTTTTTAAATAGAAGTTTTCATGCGTTTTAAATGGCACAAACCTGTAGGCTGCTAAGAGTAAACATAACTTCCTGGGCATGAAAATATGCCATGACTTTTGTAAGCATATCTGCTGTCCAGACATTAGAACTGTAACAGAAAACAGGACCAAAAATGCCAGTAAAATAATATAACATGTAAAATAGCAGATTGCAAGACAAAACAAGAATAAGAAAAGCAAACACTGTTACTAACACCATAATGACACGAGTATTCAGCTTTCTRGCCTAACAAGACTAATAGCCGACCTATTTAATGCAATGAAAACACATGGTTCAATGAGGAACGGAATGAATTAGTTATGGGTTTTTTAATCTAACTCCACAACCACCCACAATAAACTCAGTTTTCCAACCTGTTGCCATTAGTACCATCTCCAGGCATGAGACAAGCTGTGCTGTGGCTAGTCCGGAGCTATAGGTGTGCTTCCTGGCACCCCATTATGCCTGTTCTGATCTGCTTGTAGAAAGAAAGCACATTGACTAACGTCTGCTGCCTTTCCCTCAGCAGAGTCATTAATTTCAGTGTGTCTTCTTTACGCAGCCATTGATTTTGTCAAAATATGTAGGAGTCGAATTGCCTTTGAGGCTTATACTGCTCTTTCAAATTTAGACAAAATTAGCAAATAATTCAAAAGTCGCCAGGAGCTGGAGGAAGTGGGAAGGATGGGGGATGGAGCAGGACTGAAAGAGGAAGATGGACAGAAAGATGGAACTGCTCCTGATTTCCTTAAGAAGCCATTCTGAAACATATGAACAAAGTTAATTATCAAAACTTTTGAAAACTGTAGCAGGTATTTATTCTTAGCCTCATTCTAAGCATGTTTTTTGCTTTATCATGAAAAACATCTTTTTCCTTGTTAAGAGGAAATACTCCTCACAGGAGATCTAAATCAAAGTAATCATATGTGCCAATTTCATCCTATCCATAATGTTCCAGTTTCTGTGGAAATGAAACAGATCATATCTGAAGTGCAAGATAATACCGAAAAATCAAGATGGTGAGAGTAATACATTACCTCTGAAAATGAAGTATATCAAGGAGAGCTACATATGAAAAATGGAACATAAAAAGTTATGGTGAGATATTGAGTTTTAATTCCTTTTAGAAGCGTAAGTGGGAACAATTTTGTACATTACCATTCAGATATTTCCCAGTTATTATTTCCTCCTAAGGAAAAAATGATAACTATATGTAATAAATTATTATTTTTGGATTATAATATAAAATGTTAGTAGAGAGATCAAATAAAAATACTAACCACAGCTTTGTGTAATAATGGAGGCAAATCTGTAAAAGATTATCCCATTACTAAAAGTTGATTTAATGTTTTACCATTCAACTGTCTTATACAAAAATACATGTATTGTACGCAGTGATCAAAAATATATATACACATATAATTTATTTATAAGCATTTAATGCAGTTTTGATTAAATGTATTTACAGAAAAACCGTGAAAATAAAAGGCTATTAAATAATAAGCAATCTTGATTAAAATCTTTGCTGGCGTAGCTCCATGAAGTCAAGAGAGCAGAGAATATGGTCCTAGTTACTAAACAGTACTGCATCTATTTTACTACACATAGCTTTTTCCATCCACACAAAATATATCCCTCATACAGGAGTTCTGGTCTTACCTTCAGAGGTCTGGCTGTGTGTAATCTCAGCATGATTCATTGATACCAATAAGAAACATATCTTCAAAAGTCTGGACATTTCTTCTAGTGTTTATTAGAATGAGAAGATATTTCGATTGAAAAGGAAAATAAAAAGAACTGAGTCAAAAGGCAGTATTCACCCAAAACTTTCATAGCTATAAATCAGAGACAGCCTAAGCTATGGAGTACAAACAGAGATCAGAATGATCTAAAAGTGCTTGCTCCCAAGTTTTTAATTTAGATCTTTTTCCAGGATATAGATGTATTTTATGCAAATACAAGTCTACCAAGTGTGTACGTGCAGCTAGATTTATTCTCCTTTTAGCAAGTAGCTCTTTTAATTTTCTTCCTAGTAGCACCGTTTATTTACAAAGCCCCATTCCATCTAAATATGACTTAAATGCAGTTTAGTTTAAAAAAAACAACTAAACAACCCCCTTTTAAACTCAGATAAAATAGAAAAGAAATAGAGGGAGTGAAAACGGAAATAGTAAAGAAACTCCAAGCAAACCCTAAGCCTTTTCTAGCTTGTTAAGTTGCCTGCACTACTACTGCAGACCAGGTCTGGGACCCTCCATTTGCAGATCTCTGAACTCAAACGGTGGGAGGGCCTGGCCCTCTCACTTGCCCCACGTCAGTGCAGGGTGCTCCAGGCAGGGAGGCTGAAGGAGCGCTCCCCTCCCCTGCTGCCATCACTTTGCAAAAAAGGGGGAAAATGTCCTTGTGCCCCTCTGAAACAGAAGGAAAGCGACACATTTGGGAAGTGGAGTTCAAGACCACGTCACTTCATTTAGACGGATCAAAGCATCAGTCTGTCTTTGTACTCATGAGAAGTGCACCATCAATTTTTCACCAGGACACATAGAAATATGTGTTTTACTAGCTTTTGCTATCCCTTCTGCCCAGTGCCATGCGGCATAAAGATCACTGAAAGATAAATTAGCTGGAAGGGCAGTATCGGGATACCCAGAGCTTTTCACCAGGGTGTCACTGATTCTCATCAGAAAAGACTGACAGTCTCTCAGAATTTGTTGCTTTCAGTCTAGTTCCTGAAGGACAAGGATACACATTGCAATAATGCCCAGCCCGAGGAGCAGCAGGGATGGAAAGGGAGCAGAGCCTCAACAGCTCTCAGTCACACAGGTGTTTCTGCAGCCACGTCCCCTCCGCAGCACCGGGGACCATCAGCTGCTTTAATCCACGTTGCACCAAGTTTACTGCAGAGAGGATTTTCTGCCTCTGCACCCTCAGCCTGGCCTTCTGTGCAGCCGTGAGAGTCACCATCCCCACAGGTAAAACAATTAATTACTCTGAGATATTAGATGATGCTTTGCTCTATACATTGCAGCTTCTTACATTGGGATTAGTCCATGATTTTAACAAATGACATGGAAGGCCCTGTTGGCCAACTTTGCTCTGACCTTGAGATGACTTTGTTAGGTTTTCTCTCCCCTTCCTTCATTTCAAAGGTTTATCTGCAGCCACACTTAATTTCTGCATTTCTTTTTGTTGCTGAATTTGGATCCATTCTCTTTTTTTTTTTTTTTAAAGTTCTCTGCCACAGCTTGAGTTACAGATCTGAACATTCGATAAATACAAATGCCTTTTTCAGATTGTTTAATCTCATGTATCAGCAATGTACTCTTTTATGAAAACGTCTTTCAACAGCCTCTAGCAATACCTCAGTCTATCACAAATACTTAACTCCAGTCTTGTAACAGGAGTGACTCAAACTGGCGGATGATGAAAAATTTAAACATTAGACTTTAAGAAGCTATCGCCTCTGTCCTGTTCTTGCACACACCAAAACCCTTTTCAGCTATTCTTTTGGGAGCGCCACAGTACATGTCTCTCGTTCAGACGTATCTGGTTTCCTAGACAATGAACTTTCTTGTGTTTGTTTCTGCCTTTGCCCTATTAATTTTGCATTAAGGTTTGACTACTCCACACAGCTTAAATCATGCTACCAATGTCAATCCTGATTTGTTTATTCCAATGCATTCACTTTGATTGGGGAGTGTATTTTAATTAAAGCATGCTAAATTAATATATAAGGAGATTAAATGCTAAGGAAAGTGCTGTTTTGTCCTGACAAACTCCAATGGACAATTAGCAGGTGCAGAAAAAGTCTGCTGTGAAATAGCCCTGCTTGGTAAGACAATAGTTCCTTTTGTCAGTGAAACTAGTCCATTTGCAGAAGTTCACTGCAGCTTTTAGACAACCCCAAATCACCCTGTGGGGATCTCTGTAGATCCCATCCAGTTTCCCCAGAGATCGTTCCTTGCACCACGGCAGCATACGCTGTGATCAGATCTCTGAGATGTCACCCTTGCAGGACTCTCCAGTTATGAGGAGCTCCTAGACTGCCTTCTCCCCTTGCTCCCCAAACAGCTGCTCTTCCTTCTAAAGAAATCCTAGACATTTTATCACTCACTCCAATGCAGCCGCTGCCTTATCTGAAGCTTGATAACCAGAAAGCTAACCTCATAATCAGAAGTCTTGCTGATAAGCCCATGCACCGCCAGTGCCCATCCTCCCCCTTGCAGCCAGGTTTTCAGCACCTCTGCAAAAAAGCCCTATATGCAGTGAGGGAACCCTCAAGGAGTTCAGGGTAGCAAGGGAGGGGGGGAAGTAAGGGGAGGGCAGAAGAGAAGAAAGAGTTGTGGGGTTCTTGGGGCATCGATGGGGAGAGCCAGGACCCCACGGCACTTTACCTGTCCCTGCCGTGTGCGCCTCCTTCCCTGCACTCGCAGTGCAATGAGCTGGGCGGCTCCAGCCAGGGACCCYGAGAGCAGGGGGCAGGGACTGGGGCCAGCACCGCCTCGCAGCTGCAGGTGTCTGCCCAGCAGCGCCCAGCCTTCAGCCAGAGGGGATGGGAAAAGTCTCCACTGCTGGGGGGCTCAGAGGGTGAGGGACTCCTATAGCAGGCAGAAGAGGATGTTTCCCCTCCTGAGATGAAGAGAGCTCAACGACTTGCATGGGGGCAACACACAGGGCCAGACTGGTGCTGCCCAGCACCCTGCTCCCCCCACCTCCCCACCCCGAGCACGGGCAGGTGGCCCTGGGCTCCTCGGAGCAGAATACAAACCGACTGTACCTGGGATCACCCAGCAAAAGGGGGCTGTGGTTTCTGTGAGATGAAGTTGTTCCAACTTTGTGTTGAAAGTTTCCGACTAAATCATGCCCTTGCACAGCATCTTTTTCCTGCGATGCAACACATCCAGTGCCACCTTGACAGAACAGACAGTTTAGTTACTCTCCAGGGCAAAACACTGCACATTAGTGAGACCACCAAGGTGCGACTTGCGCACCATCACACACAGCAGGATAGGGACAGCGGAGGGGCGAGGCACGTTCCCCAAGCCCAGGAATAATGAATTGGACATCGGACTTGCGACAAACACTTGACCCCTTGGATAACATCCTAAAGTATTTCAGGCAATATAATCAACTACCAGACTCAAGAGTTTCTTTGCACGGGATGTGTGAGAGACATTAACTACACACAAATGCACTCTCAAGGTCTGGAAAGAGAAAGAAGTCCCTTCCCTGACACAATGAGCCATGCTGCACCCCTTCCTTGGCAAGGAACTCTGATTTTAGAAGTATGGGTGTAGGTACAGTCCCTCAGGGCTGCTCTGTACGTTTTAACAGGACTAAGCAYGTCTTTGACCCTGCTGAACATGGTCCCTTAGAATTTAAGCTTACTCTGTTCATAGCTTTTCCCTGTTATTGCTCATGTTTTAATAAGTGTTTTAATTCCCCATCTCAAGTGTAAGAATACTTGTTTAAACAGAGGGAACAAAACAGAAAATCATAAGGGAAAAAAAACTATTTACATTGCACCTTCTGTCCCAAAATCTCTCAAAGCTATTACAAACCAAAGTCCTAAGTGACAGGACTAAAAGATATGAGACGTGAAATGCATAGTCTCCTGTGTGATTTTTAACCTGTGGGATTAAAACACTTAGGTACCTTTGAAGAATTTTGTCTTAATACATCTTTGCTACATGAAGCTAAATTCATTACACATTAAGAAACATATTTTCCCACTACTAGATGAGTACAAATAAAGGTAACAAAACAAAAATGAATGGATTCACTCCAAAGCATACATAGCTCATTCTTCCAACAGACAAATCTCATTGTGCTCTGTGCCAAAATTCAATAGCACATGCTGAAACGAGAATACTGAGCCTGAATTACTGTTGGAAAAAACCCACCAGTCAAACCCCTCGCCCATACTACAGAATACTTACTATTTCACAAAGATGACTGAGAATAAGAGACTATTAAATTAGCAAGAGAAATCACTAACCATCAGGCAAAGGAAGTCCAAGGTAAACCTAAAAAGACATGCTCAARCATCCTACCTGGCATAAGATCCCCAATCATTAAAAAAAACCCCAAACAACACAACGCACAACTTTTTTAGACTTCAAAAGCAAAAGGTCAGTCAGTTCTTACTTTACTTACCAGCTGATATACAAGCTGAGGTTTCTCTGCTCTCTCACAACACTTACATCCCAAGCAACGTACGACATATGCCTGCCAGTTCTGTACTACTTATGATGCCGCTTGTTGTTTTAAAGGAAGGTTATATCCCAGCTGCCAGAAATTATCCATTTTAAACAGAGTTTTTAAAACAAGACATATTAAAATAAATAGCATTTATTTAATGCTCCTGGAGAAAAAAAACCATGTCCCAAGCTAGCAAAACCTTCAAAATCAGGTCCCTATAGCCTGATCCTCAGAGGCAGTTTGACTTGCAAAATTTGCAAGAAACTGCCTGCAAGTTTTTTAAGCTGAAAACTTTTGGGACAACTTGCTTAGAAAGTTTGTTACTAAAACTCATCAGTTTAAAGTGCAGTTTTGGCAAGTTCTACCATAACCCCTTTAGCTGGAAAATGGCATATGCAAAAGCAATGAGGATTTATGAGGCTTTGAGAGGAACATGAAGGAAACCCAACCAAAAGTGATACATTTTTTGTGGACTGTTATCCCTTTAAACAATACTTAAATGCTGTTTAAATAAACACAAGGTTGTGCTGCTACTGAGAGCTTGATTCTCAACACAAAGAGCAGTTGCTGCAGACAAGCGTGACTATGGTTACAAAAATGAACACAAAAGTTAATGCAAAAAGTCATCTCAAAAAAAGTTTATTAGCATGATTAAAAACATGTGAAGAATGACAGTAAGAGAGAAAGTAACTTAGCATGGAAGAATATCCATTTCAACAGTTTATATTCAACAAGGCTTGAACTGAATGGATAGCTTTATTGCCAGATTTCACTTGATTTCTTTAACAACAGTTCACATTGTATCAGTTTCATCATCATTAGGACTATTGCTTTTGTTTGGCTCTGATCCCTGTTGCAGGTAACTATAAAAAAATATCCCCCATTACTGCTGGATTGCAGAATGCATTGTTGGTTTAAGAGCTGGTAAAAAAGAAATTCTCAACTGAAGAGTCTGTTTAAAAAACAACCTTTTTTTCCTAATCGCACTACAAAGAAATACATTAGTATTTTGGCCTTTAAATTTCTTACATGGTATTTATTTAGCATGGCAGTCCCCGAATTCCCTCCCTTTAAGTAACCATAAATCAAAACCCTCTTTCAGAGGCTGCTTCTTGGGTTAGATTCTGGAGATTTACTTCATACACGCTTACACTGGCTTGAGGACGAAGACAGCATCATCTAGTACATAGTAGTCATTATACATATCACCTTCACATAGGTATGGCAGTCTGGTGAAAGCCTCTATGGCAAAACCAGCTTTACTGAAAACTTCTGGCAGGCTATTCACCTGTTCTTCCCAAGTGTGCCCTTTGATTTCCAAAACTTCTGAGGGCTTTTCCCACTTGCCACCTACTGAGAAAACAAAACAGTTTTGTTTAAATTATAAAGAAAACTTTATTGTGTATTGTATTTTCTTACAGAAAGCATATTACACAGTTTATATTCCATTCCACTCCACTCCAAATAGAAGGTTGACAAGCCATTTGTAGAGCTGTTGCAAGATCAGTTCAAGTTTTTGCCTATTGTTCAGAAGCAGCTCCTTCTTACGGTTATCTTTTGTTACATTTTTAACTAGCAGTTCCAAGACTGGCTGAAAAGTAACTTCCACTAGTGAGGGTGGTGTTCAGCAGACATGGACAGACAGACAATTTAATGACGATCTTTTCCAGCATCATAAAATTCTTTCTTTATGCCCACTGTCTGGCCAAAGATGGCTTCAGGTAATCACAGTAAATAGAGCCAGCAAGTTGAAAATTATTATTTGCTGTGAAGCTTCCATCAGTAGACTACCACATTACAATGGATGGCTACAGAATCTTTGTTCCTCCAGTGGCCACCTACTAGCTGATACAGTAAAGACTGCTTAGGGTCATACAAAATCAAGAAGCCAAACACTTGTAGCATGCTGGAAAACGTGTTGTCATTTGTTATATCCAATGAAATAATCTGAAGGATTATAGGTACAACTCTCAGAAGTTCAAAATTTAAAACTCTTCACTCATTTTCCAAGTAATGTCATCCACAARTAACAAATGTTTTCTGGTTTGGTCTGTACCTTTAACCAGTTTGCTAAATGCAATAGTAAACACCCTTCTAAACAGGAAGTTCTAAATCTTGTGATTCACAGTGTTCTGCAACTCCAAAGGCTTCCTAAGTTCCTCTTCCTTCAAGCAGAATCATTTCCACAGAGATAAAAGAAATGGCATCTTTCAACAAATTAAAAAACGTGCTAATGCTGGCATTTGACTGGATTCTGTACGGTGCTGGTAAGACTTTTTTTTAAGCTTCTTATAGTTTCCCAATGTAATAGCAGTTAAACAAGATTGAAAATGTTGTTGTTATGCTTTGCAACATAGCTACAAAATAAGAGCAGTAAAAAGTTTTGCTAAGAATCAAGCTAATTTCTGCTATCTTCATACAACTTCCAAATTAAACAACTGTTAGCAAATGCTTTTTCTTCCAAAAGTCTGAAATGCTCCTGTAATCTACAATTTCTGGGTCAAATCCCTACTCCACTTCCCTGCAAAGAATGCTCCAGCAGCAGCAGCATGGTTTCAGTGCAGCTGTGCTTGTTTGGGAGGAGGGTTTGGGAAGTTCAGCAGACAGTATCTACACAAGCTGAAGCCATGGAGTCCTGCTCTGCAAGGCCACCCAGAGCCCTATAGTAAGGTAGAAAAGAGAAGGGGATCAACTGCAGAAGCACAAGCTACTGCCTTTCACCACACAGGGTGCAAGTACACCGACAACTTATATTACTACAATCTTCAGGTTGCTGTAGCTGCTATGGAATGGCTCTGATGTTGATCTGAACCAGAAGTAGCGTTTCATTTTATTCCTGTAGAAGTCACAGACACTGAATCTGCTTGGATTTGGTCCATAAAACACTCAGTGAGAAAAATGATGAGGGGACATTGAGGTGCTGGAGTGCATCCAAAGAGCAATGAAGCTGGTGAAGGGTCTGGAGCACAAGTCTTATGATGAGCGGCTGATGGAACTGGGGTTGTTTAGCCTGGAGAAAAGGAGGCTCAGGGGAGACCTCATCACTCTCTACAACTACCTGAAAGGAAGGTGTAGCAAGGTGGGGGTCGGTCTCTTCTCCCAAGTAACAAGCGATAGAACAAGAGGAAACGGCCTCAAGTTGCACCAGGGGAGGTTTAGATTGGATATTAGGAAAAATTTCTTCACCAAAAGGGTTATCAAGCATTGGAACAGGTTGCCCAGGGAAGTGGTTGAGTCACCACCCCTGGAGGTGTTTAAAAGACGTGTAGATGTGGCACTTAGGGACATGGTTTAGTGGTGGACTTGGCAGTGTTAGGTTAATGGTTGGACTCGATGATCTTAAGGGTCTTCTCCAACCTAAATGATTCTATGACAATGGTGATTGTCCACTGTGGACAGGCTTATAAATTGTGTATCAGCAGTAGATTAAAAGACTTCAGTTTATTTTTCTTCTAATTTGTTATTTTCTAGGAAGTAAAAAAAGATGCTGTTAAGCTACTACCTTCATTTTCACTGCAATAATCTCAATTCCATTGTTTAAATAACTAAGCAATTTATTTGAATAAAATTAAATATACTAAAACAGTATTTAAATTATGTATTTCAATAAGGACTTAAAAAAAAATCTCCCAGACCAGTCATATTAAACCTTACATTTCAGTTCCTTAATTAGAATTCTCTTCTCTGATTAACCTTCCTGTTTTCTCTGCACATATTTTTAAATGTCAGAACTAAAAAGCAGTATTATTATCCTTAGAAACCCAGAGTCAATATATGTGATGAAGTGGAAGAATATCTAGGAACTATTATGAATTCTAATCAATGTTATAAAATTGCTAAATTATAAATGTCTCCATTTACGACATTTCCACTGCCTGCCATCAGGCTGTCTCACTTGACTCAGATCAGGAACAGCGGAGGAGAGAGAAACCCTTGCAGAACTACTCCACTGAGCATCTAGTTATGTCACATGACACCCACCCCACCACCACCCATTACCCCCCTGAACCCCCAAAACACTCAGGACTAAATCTGAGGCAGGGAACTACACAAAGTATTCTTTTGGTCTTCTCCAGGGCCAAAGGAGACGTTCACATTATTTTAGATATATGAATCTTCTCTATACTTTTTCAGAAAAACAGAAAGCTAAGCACATTACCACATAGGTAAAACTGTTAAATGAACACATGGGCAAGCTGTAGGAATTATCTAAAAGAAAAGTTTGCTGGAAACAACCTTAAAAATTTGAAGTTTGAAACACGGTTGCTTTTCCTCCTGTCCTCCCACGTTTTTTCGAATGAACCAGAAGTAGCTTATTTTCTTTTTAGATTGTGCCTTGCTTTTTAACTGTCCCTCACATTACCAATTGTTTATTCTCAACAGGTGCTGCAGATACCTGCCAAGTCACTGTAACACAACCCAGATTTCAGGAAGCTGACTACTCCATGCACACTGTGTTCCTAACATGTGCTTTCTCTGCATCTGGATGTTCCTCGTCCCCACCTCAAGTTCTATGGTTTCGCTTTTTAACTAATGAACATGAGGATTTGTGTACTCCTGGATGCACAGATCATCAGAAGTACAAAGTACACTTATTATCAGAAAATAACATTTCACTTCAAATCAATAATCTGACTGTAGATGACAATGCTGTTTATATCTGCGGAATAGCATTTTCAGATTCAAGTTCACCCCGTTCTAAACAAACAGGAGATGGAACAGTACTAATGAAAACAGGTCAGTTGATCATTCCTTCTTAATGAAGCATCTTAAAAGAAATAAATTATCTTTCCTAAATACTCTATTTACACTTTCAAGAATGGCATTTCAGATGGAAATACCAACGAAACCGTTAGGAGTAGTATGATTATATTAAAATATTAATAGTAAAACCATGGAGGGATTCTACAAATAAGCATCTTAATCTCATTTGCTAATTAGACTGTTCTGTCATATGATGCAAATGACTAGAATGCTACAAAAGAAAGAAGTTTTGTACTCATGTTGTCTAACCATACTGTACATCCTCTTACATAAAGACTTTAACGGCTATCAGAAAGGAAGTAACAACAGAAAAATGAGAAGTGGAGAAACTGACATTTAGTGGAAATACGTGCAGGGTCTCAGAACYGGGGATTCACTGTGCCAACTTGAGAAAGGTTCTGAACCCTTCTGAACAAAAGCCTGTAAGCTTTATTCAGATATTCCTTTACGAGAGCAGAAAACTGGATTCTATTCCCTGTCTACCCCTAAAGGAAGGGATCATGATCAGAAATAACAAGTCTCCTTTGCCCTTGCAAACATTCAGGGAAACAAAAGAAAAGCAATCTCACTAAGGAATTTAGACTGAAAGTGAACCAGAAAATACTGATGGGTATAAGGTTTTTTAATTCCTCAGAGGAAGGGGGCTGAAATGCAGAATGTTAAGAAAATTATGTGAATCAGAAGAACTGTCCTTTATTCTAACACTCACTTTTAATAAAAGGAGCAGAGAAGCAGCACAGCAATGGAAAACTCGTCTTCATCTTCATGATCATCGCCTCATCCTTACTGTTTCTATACAGCACTACTGTATTCACATTCTTTGTAGTCTACAAGGTAGGCTCAAAGGGATTTTTCTGATTTTGTTCATTTTGTAAATCTAAGCAGTTTTAACATCTCCATAAGGAGAATAAAAAGACATTCCTAGATTCCATAACTTTTACGATTAAGTTTTAAAGAGGTGGTTGGTTGAAGTTCGTATGCTGCACACATCTGCAACTCTTGTGTGGCACATACTTGTACTCTCAATAGCAATCACATTTTCTTTTTTCAGCAAAGTGTCTAAAAGAAAAGGTATTCTAAAGTTAAAATTATCCTGAGAGTATTAATCAGCAAGTTGGAGGTTATCTATCAAGGCACACTCAAAAAGCAAAACTAGAAATCACCATCGTAAGTCATCAACTCTCTGGATTAGTTTCCAGTAAAAGTAAAATAATTTAAATTTAATGTCAAAGTATTTGTGAGCTGTGGTAAAGTTACTGCAGACTGACTTGGTTTGTGTAATGAAATTCTGTTCATACATATACAGAAGAGAGACCTTGGTAAAATTTAAAAATATCAGAGACTTGGAAGAAGTTTTATGCTGATAGGAAACAAACACATTAGAATGCACCTGGTTAAAAATTACATAACTACTGGATTTTTTTTTTTTTTTTTTTTTTTTTTTTTTTAGAACAAAATTCGTGTTTAGTTAAAAACAAACTAAAGCTGCGACTGGAATCTTTACATAATAACGAGACTTTGACATGAGAATGAGGACTTCACAGTCCTAAGTGGTATGATATGGTAAAATGGTTCTTTGCTGTAGTGATCACTGTCTAAGCATAAAGACAGGTCAGTCTTTTTGATTTTTGTTCTTCTTTAAACTAGGTGAAGTAGTATAGTGGGAAAAACTGGTATCTGTGATACCATTGGTTTACTTTTGAGAACCAGGCAGCGCTTCAGGCAGATCCCTCTGTACTCAAAGCAAAAATACTTAAAACATCTACTACCAGAAGGTGAAAAAGGCCTTATAYGCTTGAAAACTTCTCTGATTTTTCCAATGGTATAAGCTGATCTAATKAAAGACTTTTATCTACAAACTGTTTGACGCTGTAAAAGGGCAACACTTTTAACTATTCTACTACCTTAGCAGTTGGCTTCTCATCTCATGTTTTAATCATTTTTTATTATCCCTCCCCTCCAGTTAAAACCAAAGCTGCTAAAGAAAAATGGGAATGAAGACCAAAGAACAGAGAACTGTGTATGTTATCACTTTGTTTGCTTTGTCTGTGATTCAGAGCTTTTTTTTTTTTTTCCCTGTCTTTAAGTATATTGGGCATCAATTTTGTGATTAATTGATAATTCAGTTAAAGAGACATTCAGAGCTGTTAAGGCTTCACTTCAGATTTGTACAAAACTAGTTAATGATTTTACATTTAACTAATTTTAACTAATTAGCTAATTAATTTATTTTTAATGAATGGGATACAGGATAAAGTCAATCTATGTAAAGGCCATCTCTAATACACAGCTTCCTTTAGGTTTTAAGTAAATTTTGTTCAAACTTCTTCTGAAAATAACAGCTTTTGCTATTAATTTTTTGTTTGTTTAAATGGTGCATTCAGGTAAGCCCTAATGTATTTAAAACAAGTCTATTAAGAACCTCTATCACCTAATAAAATTATTATTTTAATAAAAATCAGAAGCCATACATTTAAATATCCATTAAAGAAGGTATAGATGTTAAGAGATGTAATATTAATGTAATTTAAAATCCTTCTGCGTGCCAAACCATATGTTCTTAAAGTGTTATTTAGTAACATTCCCAAAGACATATACAGGGAAAAAAAAATCAGAATTATAAAAAGATGTTTCCCCCAACTTCAAATGTAGCACTGACCTAAACTATTTTAAATAAATTGCAGAAAATCAGTAGCGGACGAAAAATTTTTCAAGCAATTGCCCAAGAACTTCAAAAGCAGAGGTACGCTGAACATTGCCAACAGCCTGTAAGTATCTATCTACCAATACTGAAATTTATGGGGAAAAAGAGGAACTGACAGTTTTTAAGAGTATACCATTTCTATTTCCTCTAGAAATAGACTTTTCTTTTTAAAAGTTGATAAAGGTCCAAAAAAGAGTATTCTGCACAACAGTCAAAGACATTATAAAGCATTCTAAATGACCACACATATACMATTACATACATATATATGATAGTATATACCTTATAGAATGTATGTATGTACATTTAAACATGAAGCTTCCATAAAYTTGTATTTTGCCAGAGGTCTCAACAAGTCGTTCTGGACTGTTTGGTAAAACACATAGAGCTATTAAGAGTTCATTTTTGAAAAACATTTCTATTGTAGTTGTTCTTGCTCCCTTAGCCCAGGGTAGCTAGGTGACAGAAATGTCAAAACTGTTATAAAAGCTCTACGACATTCTTACAGATATTTCCCCCTCCTTCAACTTACAGAGCCTAAACTAAGTATTCAACATCATTGGGTAAAGCCACACAACTTATTTTATCATTCCAAATTTATGCCAGTAAGTCTTATATGACCATATGACAATAATTTTGCATATGCCAAGAAAGTTACAAAAAAACAACGTTAGAAGTCACATTTATTTGCAAGCAAAGAAAATGGCTTCAAAATCCTGCTTCAAAAATGTTGCTTCTCTTGAGAAATAGTATAAATTCTTTCCTATTCTAAGCATGGACWGCATCACTTCAGAGATGCGAGGAGAAACCAAAAGAAACATAGAACAGAGTCAAACACTTCTCCTCTATACATTTTTACTTCATTTATTTCCATACAGCCCCAATTGTTTTCCTCTGTAATTATCCCTTTAAAGACTTCAAGTCCCTGCTGACATGACCTGGTCCTTGGTTTCAGCATCAGATATGAACACAGTGAAAATAAGGGGTTTATTTTACTGCCTCTGTCCTCCCTGGAGATTAGGAAAAGCCAAGAGGAAAAGAAATATGTTTTGAATCCTGTAGATGCCACATGGACAAAAGCAACTGGCTAAGTGGGGAGAAAGGAGTTTAGTGAAACAGTAAAGGGATGGAGTTTGCCTCAAAAAGGAAATTCTGCCTTTATAAAAAAAAGTTCACATCAGTAACGAAATACTTCTACGTTTTTCCCCTAGGATGATTTGGAAGATGACACTGTTTATCAGAACAGATGAGCTTGTGCAGCAGTTCAGATTTGTTCAATATTTCTCAGGCAAGCAAAGGGGCAGATGAAGAAGTTAAGCTTCTTCACAGACTTCCTTTGCTTTAAAAAGAGCGGAGAAAACCTTGCAGGGCAGTGTTCTTCAAGAGTATTTTCTAAACAGATCACCAAAACCAAGTGCATTGTACATTATACCTATGTTACATATTACTTCCACGGTTCTTATTCTTGCAGAATGGAAAATGGGAAAAGACTTCATCTTTCGTAAGATAACTGCTGATGCTTCATAAAAATTTCCTTTTTCAGTTTAGATTTAATTCTATGTCTTTTTTTTCTTTTTACATAAATTCACATGTATTCCTTTTACATGAATTGAGCATTTGTGAAAGATGTATGATAATTGACAGCAACAGAAAATAAACTCGTTTCATAGGTGAAATTCTGGTTTTAGTCATGTTAATGTGATAGTTATTGATGTAACAGATACACAGATCAACAGTTACTGAGTCTTAACAACAGTTTAAACAGAGCAAAACCTATGTATTCTGTAGACAGGCAAGCAGAAAAAACAGACAATATACATGCATGTACCATCATGGTAAAGCTCAGTTGGGATGGGAGCTTCTTCCTAGCCTATTTAGGAAAGGAAAGTAGTGGTCATAGTGAGAAGGTTGCTCCTGCAATATTAAAATTCACTTGCTAGACAGACAACCCCCATCTTCCAGTCCTACCATCCAAAGTCAGGATTACCTGGAGCACCAAGTTTTGCCTTTACATGCCTGTTCAACATGGATACAAGCATGAACACAGAAGTATATACTACCTAGTCAAGGTAGTATACTTTTTTTTTTTTTAAAGTAGCTTTTTTTTTGGTTTTTAGCAGTTACTGCCTAGCCAATCTCCAAAATCAGCACTTTTACAAGAGATCTGTTAGTATCAGGCATTCTCCCTACTAAAGAACAGCTGCATCTTTTATCATCATTTAAATAAAGCAAGGCTTTGTTTAACAAATGAAACAGCATTTCTCACTTCAGTGAGATGAGAACTGACAACTGAGACAAAGCAAGGGTCCATCTAGCACAGCACTGTGTTTCCAGCTCAACTTAGTACCAAGTATTTCAGGAAGATGGAAAACACACCTTTGTCTTCTTACCCCTGTCAATCAATCACAAGCACATTAATTTGTTCAACAAGAAAATTTCACAATCCCAGGCTGCTAGTGCTTACTAATTCTGAAGTATGGTGTCTCTGACATTTTTATTTTAGAGAAACTTAAACCAGTCTAGTCATACATTAGCTAATAATGCCTTTATGTAAATACGATGTCTATATTAGGAAATACAAAGGATTTTTATATGACCCTATGGGATACCTATTAAAAATATAAAGTTATAATAATACATGTTCTTATGTGACTAGTCTAATACCTTATGATTCATCCGGCTTACTTGCCAAATTTAGACATGCGCAATAAGTGCATTACTTGTTGTTCTGTATGTTGAAAATAAAACTCTGAAAAGCCCCAGAAAGAATTTATGATTAAGCTACTTTGGACTCTAGGTGTCACTGTAATTCCAGAAACAGTAAGCACAGAAATATATTTTACCTCCTCCTCCACCTTGCTTTGTTCTCTTAAAGCAAGTTTTATGTTATTCACATAGACAGTTTCCACAATTACCCTCCCATTACATTATGTGTAATAACCCAAATATCTCGTTTTGATTAAAATCATTTCTCCATTTCTAGAAACTGATCTACACACTGATAAAACACCTTACCTGCCTCATCTCCTCTCCATTTGTTCCACCCTCTGAAATTCAAAAGTTTCTCTAGGCAGGTCCAAACTGTTTTTAATTAGCTGATACAAGAAGTTACTTGAGCCATGAAATGTTCTTCTCTTTGAATGTTCCAAGTTTTTTTTTTTTTTTTGTTAAATATAAAGCATATGTACACATCTAACACTTTTTAAAATGCATCGTCTTGTAGAACAGCTGAATGAAAATACTGGAATTCTAAAATCATCTKTACATCATGAAGACAGTCTGGCAGTTCATTGTCTATTTCTTTAGACTACAGTTAAATAGATCTTAAGTGGGAAAGCTTCAGTGGAATGACAGTAACTTTTGTGTGTGCTAACTTGCATTGTCTAAAGAAGTTTATATGGGCCCATATCCATGATAGTGGTAAATAGACAAACCGAGTATGTTTTTAAGTTTCAGAACATATTAAGGAAACAACTTTTGCCTTAAGCAAAGTGACTAATCTGCTACAAGTCACCACCACAAACAAAAGTATGACTTCGGTTTATAAGACATCTTACAACAGATTTCAACTTTCAACAAGTAGGAATGACCAAGTTCAACAATCACAGAACAGGTTTCCAGTCCCTTGGGATTTATAAATTTAACACTCTCTTCTCCTCCCAGTATACTCTAGGAGATTAATGATGAAGGATATAAGCAGACTTAAGAGTAGTTCCTTCCTTAATTTATCTACCTCCTGTTGAGCCAGGAAGTTGCATGTGGTCTGTCACGTGGTTACCCAACAACATGCAGAAAAGTAGACGCTGGGTGCAATAGCAATTGCAAAACACAATGGCACATAGTTTTGAAAGCACACAAACAAAAAAGCCACCCAAATAATTTCTCAGTTTCTGCTTCTAATATGCCAATGAAAGACTAGAAAGACACTGCTGTTATTTGGAATTTTAAAGAATTTTTAAAAGAGGAAGCCATATTGTTCCACATTATAAGAACAATAAGTTGTAACCAAATATGCTTGAAATACTGTACAGATGCGTAAGTCAACTCCCCATCTCATTTAAGACATGCTAGTTTTCAGAATAGTTACAAAATTATATGCTCAAATACTGTATTTTAAGCAATTCGTCTGATGGCTTTATTTTTTATACTTAAAACTTCCCCCCTGCCACTCCAGCAAAAATACCACTAGCGTATAAAAAGAGGAAAATAGATGCAGTTTGATGCATTTGTGATTGCCAGAATGTTAAGGTCATTAGTTCTGTATTTTCTGGGCATACATGCCTTTCCACAGACAAGTGGAATATACTCAAGGAGAACCAGTGTCCAAACGATGACTGATGAACACCAGCCTTCTCGAATTCAAACCACTTTTATGGGTGCCTCAACCTGAATCCACAATCATAGGCACGTAAAAAAAACCAAAAAAATTTCTAGTCTCTTTTGAAGTTTAGTCATAAGGACAGATTCATTTGAAAATCTCTCATGTATTTCTTTAAAATGCAACTAGGGGAAATAATGGATTTTTGGCACTGAATTTTACTTTTTTATTCCAGTTACTAATACAATATAAATAGTGGTTGATACTTTGTATTAGTAGGGGGTTTATATTTTACTTTGAGAGCTCATGTTGGAAAGTGAACATTATCTCCCTATGAATTTTTAGGTGTGGTTCATCTGGAACACTTGACACAGTTTGACCTGAACTGCTCTATTCAGCATTACAGACAGTTCTGATGGTTTTGCTCAATGGTCGCTAGAGACAACTGGGGTTACCTATATCACAGCAGCAGAGGGCCCTAATCAGAGATCAGTTTTCCCATGTTGCTCCAACACAGCTCAAATGTGGCAACCTGCAGAACAGGATATGCGACTTCAATATTTGAGCTTTTTGTTGGTGCCAAAAACGTATGTTGGGGAATTAAGAAAACAGCTTACATCATGTGGCCTATTTACCTATGATTTCATACTTCTGAACATGCACCTTACAAGTTACTTGTAAAAATCAAATACAAACGTGCCAATTATTTATTAAACATTTAATATGGGATACTACAAGCTACAAACGTTTTCTTTACCTGCCTAAATAGCTACTAATCTGYGTACTTACCATTTTCCACATACGGGTGAAATGGCAGAACTAATGCTAGAATGACTCTGCCTCTAGTTGGCTCCAGTACACTTCTAATATCTTTTAATACAGTCAGTGGTTGATCACAGCGATCCAGCAAATTCAAACAGCTGATAACATCATACTGAAATCCTGTGTTTTGCCATTCATTTATACCAAGCACCCTACAAAGGGAAAGAGAAAGAGATACAGTCTGTTAAACAAACACAAGCTGAGTTCAGAGAGAACCACTGAAGACAAAAATTCCCTATGGATGTGTTGATAGTGCAGGTAAGGTCAGCCACCTAGGCAACGAGAAGAGACAGACACGATCCTTCTGGTCTTTTGGAAAAGAAAACTAAATCAACAATGGACATGGCTATATATCCAGCCATACGAACCTTTATATTGCCTTATAATCATCAGGCAATAGAGAAGACAAAAAACAAAACCCCAGGTATTAAAAAAATGTGTTGTCCTAGAATAAAACTGAAGATACTTCTCAAGGAACAACAAAGCTGAAATATGATTAATGGCTTGCTGCATTTTATCCACTATGATTTACCAGTGTGCAAACCTGGACTGCAAAGTAGCTGTTATGTTTCCACTCAAAGACAGGTGAAGAAAAGAAATCCACAGTTCCTTCAGTCTTTGGGTGGAAGTCTAGGGATATAGCGCCTGAAATACTAACCATTACTCAGCAAGTCTGGATCTGCTGCCTGCAAGAACCTCCAGGAGCTGTGACGAGTGCATGAACAAAGTTCTGAAAGTGCTGAGGTTTTTGTTGCTAAATATTATTCAATCTTAACAGGAGGAGCTAAGCATAGCAAGAATAAAAGAATCTTTACACAGTCGTCTATACTGTGGGATTAGATAGACACAGATTATTGAGGTATCCCTATTACCAGGATTCAGTTTGCTTTCTCTGCAGTACCTGTGTCTTCCTCTTGCAATTTTGGACTGTTCACTTAGACTGTTCACCTGAATTTCATCTTCCTGACTCCCTTGATTAAAGCAATTTACRCAAGCTGTGAAGAAAGAGACTTCAAAATGGTTGTTGCCTATTTTGTCGTAACTGTTAACAGGGAACATCCGCATAACAAAAGCACTGGTAACAGGGAACATCAGATGTGTTTGTTTTCCTGCTTTTGTACAGGTCAACCTTTTCCATAACGATCAAACAATAGAAGAATTGACTGAAAATACTGAACATTCATTAAATATTACAAATAGATTACTTTGCTGTCTAATATAAAGGATGTAGGAAGTATTCAGTATAATACCTGTATTTCTTCTTCTGAAGCTGCCATATCATAGTTTCAGACAATTCAGTGGCATAGATTTCTTCAAAGTGAGGACTCATGACTTTAGTGACTTCTCCATCCCCAGCCCCTAAATCGAGAAGTCTATGGGATTTCCATTCTGGATTTATTTTAAGCAGTCTTTGAAATTGTTCTGGGGAAAACACAAACATTGAGCCTCTTCCCAGCAGCCTGAAATGTAAAAATGAGAAGTGACCAATTTTGTACAAACTTTAACAGGAAAGACAATGAAGTAATTTAGAATATGCTTTGGCAGCAACCAGTCACACTTAATAGTAGACAAGGTCACTGCTCAGATAAATTTTAAATCCAGTTCAACTTGCCTTGCRCTTGTCAGGGATCAAACACATAGCCACATGCAGGTACAGTGGTTAAGACTTCAGGAGGAATTTGATTAGGTAAGGAAGAGCTCATGGGGTGCAGCTCAAGAAAATGATTGCATTTAAAAAAAAAAAAAAAGAGGGGGGAGAGAGAGAGAAGGAAAGATAAAGGCTGAACCTTATTTGTCATGTTTGCAGATTTGAATCTCTGCCACCTACCTTAAGAAAAAAGATTAAATAGCAGAGGAAATAAAATGGCTGCAGACACAGAAGTATGCACAATGAATGAGGAATAGGATGTGGAACTAGGAAGGAAGCCAGGGAACAGATTTAAAGAAAGGATGGGGGTAACACTGCTGGAGTGGCAAAAGAGATTTTTTTTAATTGTATGTTACAATGGCTTGCGCTGCTGTCTGCAGATCCTGCATTCAACATGAAGAACTGTGGAACAGAAAATAGGCAACTCATTAAGGAATTGGGTTGAGGTGACAGTTGGATTCCTTWTGGATCAAGTCAATGACATACCCACCCGTAACTGTTTGAAGATTACACAGTGACAGCTTTCAGCTGTCGTAGCAGAATTCAGAAGATGAAAGAGTTAGGAGAACAAGCAGAGGAAAAAGAACTGGTCAGTAATAGACTGAAGGTGGATAAATACTATTCTTTAAACTAATGTTGGATAGCAGGWTAAACTTAAAAGACAATGAACAGAAATCTTTTATGTTCAAGGGGAAAAAAAAAGGTAAACAAAGATAAAAAGAAACAAAGAATAAAAAAATGTGAAAAAGAGGTGGCCTGGAAAGATTGACTCTACTAAAAAACAAAAAACCAGAAAGGATAGAGTACACAAAGTCATATAGAAGAAACTAAAGCAGGATACTAAATGTATAAAAATAAACAGAATACAGCCAATTTAAGTAGAGCCCCCTTGCAGCACACTTGTGTCRGTCCACACTGTATAATTGGCTCATAGCTATTATTCCTAACAGCACTATGAGGTATTACTCAAAGCACTGGAGAGCCTTTGAAAAAAAATGGAAGAGAAAGGAAGAAGAGGAGACCAAAGGAACCTTTATATAAAGCTACAAGTAACTAAGAACACCACAGGGAAGCTCATAAAGTCATCTGCTTAGAAAATAAGGAAAAAGATTATTTTTCTAGCCTTAGTAGACAGCTACTATCCTCATATGAGACTGTGCAGAAGTATGTAGTAGGTGCAGAGGTGGCACTGGTGGAGAAATGAGGCAAATGTAACAAAATGCATTCTTCATAAGGTCAAAACTGATAAGCTGTTAAACATATGTCTGTATGGGGTGACATCAGCACAGAAAGGCACTGACCTTTTTGGAAAAAATACTAAAGCACCCATGAACAGCTAAATTCCTGTGCAGCCACAGAAGAGACTGATGCAATAAGACTAGGAGGATATTGTTTTATAAACTTCTCTTTTCCTGCCTTTCTGATGTTTCATCAGTCAAACATGCTACATCAGCAGTTACCTGTTCAAGTACAGCTTACACACAAATTGAGGTGAAATTAAGTTTTACAGAATAAGAGAAAGGCCAGAATTCTGTTCCACGTTAGTGTTACCAGACACAACACTCGGCCAACTTCTGCACTGTTTAGAAATCTGCCTAGGTTTGCAGTGGGTATGCACACACTCTCTTCTAGAAAGAGTTTTAGATGCAATACAAAACTGACTGGATACAGCCAGCTACAACAAGGACAATCACAACAGTAACTGATATAGATATAGCAGTAGGTAAAGTAAAGGGCAAGGGGAGGAGGGGAAGAAAGCAGAGGGAAGAGGGATACATTGTCTAACACAGAGAACACTCTTTTATTTAGAAGGAAATTAATACAAGTAATGGTTATAAAACACAATTAAGAGTCCTCCGACATCTCTTATTAATTGCTATTACCTCCTCTATCCCCCCATACTGGAAATGGTGTTCTTCGATTAAGAGGCTTGGGTGTGAAGAGCACAGTAGGGCATTTCAGATTTGTTAGACTGGAAAAGGGAAAACTACAGATTTAAGAAAAGCTGACAGATCAAGGGGTAGGGCTGAACACTTGAAAACTCTGAATCCAAACTGTATTTAGTTGACCTAAGATTGACTTTTCACTTACCCATTGATAGATGTTCTAGACATAAAGAGGCTAAAAATTGAGGACACAAAAGAGTGATAGAGCTGGATAAACAGCCAGCCTGATTTCTCAATGCTGTTGTTTAAGAAGATCTGTGTTCCTTGGTCAAGGTAACTCTGGACAAAAACAGGCTGAAGGGATTCAGACAACTGTTCTGTGTTGCAGACATACCACTAGAGAAAGAGATAAAGGATCATTTAAAAGTTCAGCAATATAAAACCAGAAGTAGTTAAAAAAAAAAAGGAATACACAGAAGGCTATTCTCAATTTCCATAAATATAAAAATTTAGTTTTTCCTACAGACTTTTCAACAAGCTTCAGGATTAATTTAACTTAGTTTTGAATTGTAATCAAGTGAGGGCCAATTACTTGSTAAGAAATAATGCTTTTATTTTTTGTCTTAATCATTACCCTGTACTTTGAAGAATTTTACAAAGTAACTTCCCTAGAAAGCAAACACAGGTCCTCTATGGAATAGCACCACGCTGATAAAATAGTATGAAGTGGGATAACATTGTTTTCTATCTTCCAACTCATTCTCAACTTTTCCCTAGGCATCCCCTGAAAAGAAATCAGCAAGTGCATTTGCAATATTTTTCCAGGAAAGGAGATAAAGAATCCAATCAATACTTTAGACAACAGCTTGTCTGTCTTATAGCATTGCTGGACTATGTTTCTTCACTTACCAGTACCAACAAGCAGGTCCGCAAGTCTTTCGAAACAATTATGTCTATGAAGCTGCCTCCCAGCACTTCTACTACACAAAGGAGCAGGTTCCCACATCTAAGAAGTCATCAGTATCAGCTGAAAGGCAGTTCTATACTTTTATATTGGTAAAATACAAAGCCCAAGCTAAAATGGGCCAATGATTCCTTTCGCCTTGTGTTACCTGGTAACAACCACTCCTATACAAACTAAAGTAACGCTGATATGCAAGCTATTGTTCAATTAATTGTGAAGAAAAAGGATGCTATTTTTGGTATCAAATCTAGCTGGAAAAGCAATAAACCATACAATATCCTAATATTTTACTACCCACGTGTAAGGCATATCTAAACTCCTTCTTTAACACCTGCTTTACATTATTTTAAAGCAAAAAACTTGTGCAAAACAAGGCAAACCTATAGAAATTCTGAAATTTTAGGACCCTCATGGCCATCTTCTGCACCTCCAGAAAACGCCTCTAATGCTGCAGCATTCTGGAATGTCAGCACTGATAATAAAATTCAAAAGGTTGCTCATTGCTAGGTTGCAATGCCAAGCTAAAAACCCCCTCCACTCAATATGCAGAAGTTACAAAAAAAAGTTTTAAATGTGATTTTAATTAAGAACGTCACTATTATTTTTCACTCTGCTACACTTATGCAGAGTTATTGTCAGCCCTTCCCATCGAATCTCTAATGCCATTGTGTCTGTTTTCCAATATCAAGAATTATTCCCTACAGCTAACGCTCTCTTATCGCCCCTTTAGATCTTGCAATAATGTTCCCTAATCTGGCTGCATGTGTTTATTGTGCAGATAGGGAGTTATAAGTATCTTAAAGAGAAATTGAGAGTTTTAACAGAATCTTGTAAAAATGCACGTAGAAGGACAGCAAACGGTCAGCTGGGGTAACTCCCCAATGATTTAACACCTAAGATAGTGTCTATAGCCATACTATGCAAAATGTATGCTCATATCCTGATCCCTTGTTGGGACAGGAACAGTCACTTAACGCATGTTTACACTGTTCATCACAATGGGACTTTCAGTCACTACTGTAATACAAATAATAATGGGACAGGATTCTTATTCCAGTGTCCTGCTGCTTCACAATAATAGTGCCAGCAAGCAGAAGGGAGTAGACAGCTGCACCAAGACCATTATGCCAGGTTCATAAACAGGGGCTTCATCAAACACTGACCCAAAGTAGCAAGGGATGTCAAGACCCTTCAGCTGAGGAACGAACATATGCCTGCCTAGATTTACTCTGAAAACCACTTGCATAATGGGTACATTTCTGGCAGAATCAGGCTCTCAACTGTACTTTCAAACACACTTGTAGGTAGCACACCTAAGTGATCCTTTCCTCTAAAAACCAGATTTTGAGCAAGTCTGTACCACACGATGGAGCCTGGCACAGGGGTCCCCGAGACTGACGATTTACCAGTTTAGGTCTTTTCTCACTGCAGCGCAGTGCCACTTGAATGAATCAGCATAGACCAGTGACTCCCAAAAGGAATCCTTAGCGAGTCGTGAAAAACCACTAAGGCAGCAGCCTGTATACTTTGTCCATCCATCTTCAGAAGCCAATTTCAAGAGCCTGGCAGATGCGAACAATCCCACGGAGCTGAGGAGCAGGCTGGGATACGTGTCAGGTTCATTCATGAGGCTGCTGCCTCGCTACACTGGACAAGATTGGAGTGGCTCAGATGATCTGCCTTTTTCAATGTGTTGCCATTTTCAATCCAGAAGAAAATGTATCCAATTATCAAAGCTTTGGGAAACACAGGCTTTGCTCCATAAGCGATATGACTATATATGTGCTGTACCTGACCTTTTAAACCTTGGTTCTGCACTGAATTCTGTCACCTGTATTTCCAAGATCTGACCACGGAAACCAACAGTCCTATGATTCTTGTCTTTAAGACTTCTAAATATTGGTATATATTGACATAACCATTGGCAGAACAATGATGGTGACAACTGTGCAAAGAGAAGCTTGTTTCCAGAAATTAGGTGTTGTTCTCAGACCTCCTCTAATTTCTTCTTCATGGTTAATCTTGCCAATACGGTTATTGGCAACTACCTGTATAACACTAGTGAATAATAGAAATGATAGCAAACTGTAAGGGGGGGGGGGCGGGGAGAAGTAACACAGGATAAACCCAATCCAAATTTCACATAACAAAAGTGGTGAAAGACGGCTTAATTCTGGAACTACTTCCTCAGAACAGAAACTTGCTTGCRTTTTCCTCCACATACAATATATGAAGAGCCCTTTTTAGGCCACTAGTTTCACGACAGAAAGTGTATCAATCTCTTATAGCACAACAGTAGAAAAACTACAGCACAAAAATGTGAAAGTATATGTTAAGACCTTTGTTATAATAAAAATTATTATTATTGATAACTCTTGCCTAATACTAGTGAAAGGAAGAAAATGTTCTTTTAGCTAACTTACGTAAAACTAATGAAGTCAGTAAAACTGCAGAGAGTGAAAGCACCTCAACATGCAATCCTTACTTACGAGTAAACCCACAAACTCAGTAATCATAAATCTTACTAAACTTACTAAACAATCGATACTTTAGGTTTAAAATCTAGACCCAATAAATTAGAAATGGAGAGTATCCACTGCAGACCATCTACCTGTGAATGACAATCATCTCCATAACACATTTCCTTGGTTGACTTGTGCTTCTAGTACAGTTTTCAACACTACAAAAGACTTGCAGATTTTCTTTGTTCACCAGAAGTTCTTTCTGTAAATCTAAATTCTGCTTCTCTTTGTCATCCTACTTACGTACTGAACGATCCAAACAGCAGACCATATTCATTAAACCCCAGTAATACATTCACTTAGTAGCAAGATCCTGGGTGTTAGTGCCCACCCAGAGCACTCCAGTAATGGATCAGCTTGAAGAATTATGATGCATAATTATGTTCTTCCTTTGTACAGCAGTCCTCAAGTATTTATGCTATGTCTTCTTCATTAGCTCGGCTCTGTATATTTCACTTAGAATAAGTCAGTGTCTTCCTTCAGCACTAAGAGTTTTTATTAGCCCTTCTGAACTCCTGACAGATTTTCAGTAGCATTTTGGTAAAATGTAGTGCAGATCTGAACATATTCCAAATGCAATCATATGACATAACCATTGTATAGCAAGGGTATAGTCCCTAACTTCTCCACAAAGTACTGATCCACATGCCTATACTGCCCAAATATAGCACTAACCTTTTATTGCAGTCATATCACATTGCAAACTCATTTCTAGTTTGCCATCTACTACCGTTCCAAGGCCTCTGTGAGCTTCGCAGTTTCCCAGTTGCTCACTTTTTTTGTTTTCCTCTAGATACACCAGTATTAATTAAAACATCTCTGTGATTACAAACCCAGCCCATTCAACACCACCTGCAAACTTCATTCAAGTAGTGTTTACCCACAGAGCTCACCAGGAAAAACGCAAGACGAAGGTTTAAATCTCTCAGGAGCAGCTCTGACACCCAACCCGATGCGTTATCAGTCTCGGGACATCGCGCTGCCTCCCCATCCCGGCGTTACCGCCGGACTCGCTCCGACGACCCTCCCGCGGCGAACACCCAAGCCCACTGCACGCTTCGCCGGCATCCAGCCCCGACTACGTTCCCCCTGCGGGTCTTCAGCCCCAGTACCTCACCTTACCTCCCCAGCAGGCTCCCGGACGCGTTTCACACGGCGGGCACACGTCAACTTTCTCACCGGGAGGACCGAGCGGTTCCCTCTCTTTGTCTGGCGCTGCCCGGCCCGGTGCCCCCCTCAGCCCGCACCAGGTGTCCCCCGCTCCCCCCTCGGCGGCCGGTACCTCAGGGCGCCCCGGCGGACGAGGACCCCCCGCCCGCTGCCCCCGGCGGAGCTCCCCGGCTTCCCCGCCCGCCGGCTTCCCGGGGGGCGACGGGAGGGAGGGAGGGAGGCCCCTGTGCCTGCCGGCGCCGGGGAGCCCCCCGCCCAGCCCGGCCCCGCCGGGCACGGGGAGGGAAGGCGGGGTGGGGGAGGGGAGGGGCGGGAAGGGCGGCTGCCTCTGGGGCTGTACCTGGTGGTTCTCCCCGGCGCCCGGGGCTGGCTGGCCGTGGCTGCCCATCATATTCACGTAGAGGGACCTGGATAAAGGGCTCCTCAGGTACCTGGCGGGGCCAGACCACATCCTCCTCCTCAGCACCCACAGGAACAGGGTGTAGCAGCCCAGCCAGCCCAGCCACAGTCTCATCGGGGGAAGGGGCGCGGAGTCACCCCCTCCCGCTGCCGCCGCCTCCCCTCTCCATGGCAGCGGCGGCGCCGGCAGCACGCAACTCGCCCAGCTCGGCTCGGCTCCCCTCCGGGGCCCGCACACACGCTCGGGGCGGAACGCGCGGCGCCGCGGCAGCGGGGGCCGGCCGGACGGCTTCGCTGCGACACGCCGGGGCCTGGCGCGCACCCGCTCCCTCCCTTTCTCTCGCCAATCACAGGGCGGGCGGGGCCGTGGCGCGGCACGGGCCGCCCCGCGGGGCGCCGCTTTCAAACCGGAGCGGGGCAGGATGGCGGCGGCAGCGGCGGCTCGTCCGTACCCCTCCTTCCTCCCCGCTCCGGTCACCGGCGGCGGCAGCGGCGGGGGGGCGGCTCCCCCCTCACAGGGGCTCGCGCCGGCTCTCTCCTGCGCGCACGTGCTGGGCGCCGCCCTGTCACCCGGGCTGCGCGTGCGCAGAGCGCCCGGGGCGGGAGGCGCGGGGGCGGGGGGGGAGGGGCGCCGCCGGCGGGGGCGCCCCCGCGCTGTCTGCACGCGCTGTCTTTGCCGCGCTCCCGGCCCTGAGTCCTCCCTGGCATTGCCCACACACCGCCTTGGTAGTTCAGATTAATGTCGGTCCAGAGGACCGCCCTGGAATTCGCACCTTTCTTTAATTAAGGTTCAACATTTTGGGAGCAGTTCATCCATTTGAGAAATTCTTGGCTGCTACAACAGTACATGCCGAAAGTTTGAAGTGGTACTTCACACAGAGCTGTGTTTGGTTTCCATTATCTTCAGGTTTTTCCTGTACACAGAAATATGAGGTCAACAGGCACGGAGGTGATGAGATTCCTAAAAAACCAAAACCACAAGCATGTAAAGATAAATGGGGTCATTACAGGATTTGCTCTTCACAAGGGTCTTCTGTCTGCAGATGAAAGACTACAACTCTTTGAAATACAAAATTTGGCTTCAAGTCCTCAGACATTGCAATTTTTCTTGCAAATAACTGTTTTGCAATGGCTCAGAGTAAACCTTATTGCTCACATGGAATTTCTGCAACGTTTTGTTTTATAAAGGCTTCTTTCCAAAACTTGCAGCCTTGGCTCTGCCTGGGTCACTGCACGGGAGGATCTAAGGCCTTCGATCCAGGATTTTTTTCGATCCTGAAGCTGTGGGGTGTGGGTGCAGAAGAAGGAGAAGCCATTGTGTAGGCAGGAAAATACGAACTTGTGAGTCAGACTCCTGCATCCTATTTCTGTGCATGGGGATGCAGTGGGGCGTAGAGGAGACTAATGGATAAAAATGTATCCTTAATGCAACTAATACCCTACAGAGGAAGGCTAGCCTAGAACAGACGATGCTTATCAGAACATTTTAATCTGGGACAGGTCAAGCTGGATAAAAATCTTCTAGCTTTTCATACAGCAGTAGGTGCCTTTGCTAGAACAAAAGCCATAGTTACTGTGGGTTTGGGTTAGGCACCACCATTCTCACTTATGCTCTAATAAACATAGGTTATTTCTGGTAATAGCATAGAAAGTGGGGAATACTGTATCCAATTGAAACGGAAAGAAAATCTAGACAAAGCCTATCTCATTAATCAAATTCCAGCTGAGTATGGCATCAGGGCTATCATCTCTAATCTCAGAAAAATGTTTCTTAACAACCACAAGCAATTGGTATCTTTCCTTTTGATCAGTTTTGGAAGGCTGGAGTCTAGCCCCTTCATTTCCTGGTAAGGATGACACTGGAAGTCAAACCACCGTGGGATCCTGGCTTCTACTTGGAAGATCCTCTGATCGAGCACTAATCACATCCAACCTTGCTTATCCTGGGAAATCAGCAAAACCAGAGCAACAACAAAATATTGCCAGAGGATTTTTCTGTTCAGTTCATTTTCACTGATGCTTAACCTCCTTGAGGAAAGTTTTTGACATGAGAGCTTTAGACAGTTTTCCACATGAAGATTTTTTTTTCTCCAATAGCTAGACGGGCTAAGATGCCTTTTTGGTCTATTTCTTTTTATTTGATTTGGGATTAGGACTCTCCTTTCTATGTATGTTCTTGTTTGTAAAGACAGATTAGCTTATTTTTTCCCTCCAGGAATAAAACAACTTTATAATCAAAATCCAAAATGACAAAAGCTAAATTTGCTGCTTTTTAAACAGACATCTGCTCACAATGTGTAAACCAATAAATAAAATTGCTTCAGGTTAGTTACATGTTGTTCACAGGGAAACATATCTTAATTTTATCACATATAAAATACAGATAATGAATTGCATACCAAATAAATTAAGAAATACGCTAGCTTTTGTCTTTGCATTGCTAGTATACAACCTGGGTATGTTTTAATGAGATTTTTCAAAGTTCCTACCCAGTGTTACATTTGTCATTAATATTCTGCTGCAGTAGTTGTATACTAAGCGTATTTTTCTCTTGACAGGCTATAAAGAACACACTATTCATGCATATTTAGGTAATAATTTTGATGTATTGTCATTTGCATATAGGCTGGTGGAATTGTAACCAATTGCTGGACAACCTCAGAAAACTATTTGTTGTGTAAGTGTATGCATACGTCATTCAAAGCAATTAGTGTGCTGGGAGAGGATTTCCAGAAAAAATTGAATCACTTTTTTTCTACTTTCTCCTCAACTATTTAGGTAGCGTTTCTTCTTTCTCTTAGTGGAAAATTTCTATAATCAGTTGAATACCTAGGGTCCAAAAGGTCCAAAACATACCCAAAAGGGTTTGAATAGCTACCTAGGAACGCRTATTTTTAACACAGTCTGCACTTGCTTTGTGGTGATCACAAGGAGCCTGGTCTTCTGGAGCAGGACTCACAGCGACGGGGCTGGCTGCGCAGCCTCAYGTATTCTAGGATGTAAATCTGCTATTTTCCCAATCAAGTACAGCGATAAAACAACTTTCCCTTCTATTATTTAAACAATAGTAAGAAAGTGATTACCAGAAAGAGGTCTTTAAGATAAACAAACACAGATATCTATCTAAAATCCTCTCTCGCAAAGGTAACCCAGGAAGCCCAGTTGTGGGTCTGTCCAGCTCTCTCAGACAACTCCCCCCAGTCTCGGCTGTGTGTTCCTTTACAAAACCAGCTAGAATTCTTTTGACTGCATTATTAGTGAGCTTTTTCCTGAGCTGGCTTAATTCTGTAAGAAAGAGCTCAGAAGTATTTGTGGAGATGGGGCTTATCTTAACTGTTCCTTCCCCTTCCTGCTTGTCTTTCCTGACAGCGCCCATTAAGCTGTACAACCGTATTCAAATGTAAACATCCTACTAGTCATGTCAACATAGTATATTCATGAATTACTGAGCAGTCCCAAAATCAGCACAGCAGGAGACTGGGAAGGTCATTTTGTACAAGATGAGAACAGAGGCAGGCCTGTAAGCTCCACAAAACACTAATTTTTTCCTACTTAAAATTAAATATGCTTTGTTGTAATTTATTCAGTGTTCTCACTCTATCACTAACCATATATTATGTTACTACTATATTAGGCTAGCATTCTTTCATGTCTGTTAGATAACATCCCTTTAAATCTAGCAGACACTTTCACCTATTGATTTTCAATAAATAAAATTCGTTTGGTGTATTAAGATCCAAATCTCAGAATTTATAGAGAAACTCTAAAAATGGGATTCAAGCATCAAATTTCTCATTCCCTGAAGTTATCACAGCATTTCATATCTTATTTTATACACACTTAAATCCTCTTTATCAGTTATGAGACTATTTTAGACACTCTTAAATTATCAAGAGTAAATTGGGGCATTTTTCCAGCAACAGGACTTCAAGCTCAGATACTATTAGCTAATAAGGAGARAAAGCAGACAAACCAGCTGTTGCAAGACACTGAACTTTTGCCTTTGATCATCCTTTACTTGATTCATGGCCAAAAACAATCATGTAGGTTTAGCAGAGGATAACAAAGTGTAGTGGGTGACAGAGAAACAGAGAATAAGCAACGTCAATCATAACATACCACCAACCTTCTATCACTAATTCTTGTAATAAGACTACCACTACCACCTGAATTTAAAGCAGTTTTCCAGTCCTCTTTTGGATTGACTATTGGTGTGATGAAAGACACTTTTTTCCTGCCCTTAGAGCAAGAGAAATAGGACAGACAAATGGGAGAATAATAAATGCTAGTAATTTGCAAAATTATTAATATTTTACATATTAAATAATTTGTATTGTAGTTCTTGGATTTGTTTTCTAAACTAGTTTATTCTACACAGATAATCATATTTTAAGGCGGTCTTGCTTAGAAATCTTTGGCTATTTACTTTTCCTATCTTAATCCTAAAGATGCAGCAGTTTATAGAGGCTATTCAAACTGTGCCTTCAGTCATATCACCCCTTACTCCTTTCTTATTTCAGCAAATAAAATGGTATTGTTACCAAACATTTTCCAGAAAAATTAATTCTGATAATTTCAAAGAATTCTTGGAATAATTTTTACTCTTAAAGCCACTGATTAGTTTTCCTGTTGTGTAGTGCAGTACTCTCCCAGTTGTACACTATGTTCTAATAACTTAATATTAGAACTAAGTAATAAACACAGTCATCTAAGAAACCCTATTTGTGGAACAATAACATTTTCACCTACCAAAATATATATTCTATGAGGATAGGTTTAACATATGAAATTTAGGAAATATAGAAACAGTAAAGAAAAATAAACCTATTTTAAGTTATTTATTACCATTTTAAAGGAATTGTCAGGAAGAAAACAGTTTCCTATATTGAATCAAAGATTACATTAATTTAAATTCCTTCAGAGTTTTGTCCTTTGGCTTTTTCCCCTTCTGCCTTTCAGGCAGAAAATTCATACATACAATGCAGTAAATCTTTTAAAATTCAGAATCTAAACACACCGTCCATATCTGCTCTGGTATTTGTGTAAATATTCTTTGGATATGTAAATACAAGTGACACCAGTATGTGTACATGTACAATGCAAATGAATAATGGTATCTCTGACAAGACAGAGATAAAAAACAGATAATGCAACTTAAAACTTCATCACACTTCTGGCTTCTTACATTTTAACATAAATCTTCATATTCCTATCAAAGGGTTCATTTGGATTTCTAAATATTTAACAATGCTATCCCACTTTTTCACTCATCGCTTTGAAAGCACTTTGCACTTCAAAAAAGGCAAGGAAACAACATTGTTTCTACTCTGCAAATGTAAAAACTGAGGCACAAAAGACTATTTTTTTCAACACTGGTATTTCAAATCTCAAACCTCTTCATTAAATTATGCTAGTGTCCACCAAAATGCAGGGCAACTTCTTAGACTCCATTCTTTTCCAAGTTACCTATCATGATAAATGTAGAGCCTTAGAAACGAGCTGGCTCAGCACTTTAAAATCGGGATACCTACAATGCATCTTCTTGTACTTTCAAGTGACTGGCACTCCGTAAGAAAGGTGCTTCTAAAATTATGTTTGCCCAGGCAAAACAAAGAACAAAAATGAAGTGATTGTATTATACTTAAGCTATCTATCATTACACAATTACATGCTGGATATAATGGAGGAAAAAGAATATTTATTAAACAGGAGTATTGTAAACATGCTAATGTATCTTATACAACATCTGTGAAATAAAGAGAGGATTCTATGTTTCTGAAATTTTGTCAAAAAAACCTTTATTTTATAAAAATCACAGGATCCATTTAAAAGCTTAACTGAAGAGATTTGGTAAGAATTAATCAGAAATTAACTAACTTCAACTTGATTAATCAGAAATTAACTTCAACTGTCAGGACATCAAATGAGTTTGCCAATGTAACACTACTAAGCAGGTAGAGATTGATTCAATATGTGTGTGCTTAGATTTGTCCACCTAACTGGACACTACTACATCCATACGCTAATGTTTTTCTTACCACAATGACATTTTGTATGAAGTACTAACAATATGGTACCTTCAAAATAATTTTCCCATTTAAAGCCAGAAAACTGCATCTACCTACCACCAACTAGAGACATTCGGAAAGCCAGTGAGTAAGTATGGAGCTTTTTCCATATCCAGCAACACTTTATTGAACAGCATTTTAATCTTTTTCTTCTTTAGCCTTACACTGACTTTTACAGGGTAGTTAACTACTCTTCGCTCTTCCTGTGGTAGCTGTCAGATTTGTCTTGATATTGGTCAGCTAGACGCCATCTGAATTTTTCTCTTCATCTCCCTGCCATCCATGAGGGACATTCACCAGGCTCTTCCAGATTAACTTCAGAGATCTGCCATTTTATCAGTATGGCACAATTAATCCACCATATTTCAGTAAGCTTAAGAAAATACAGTTCCCTTGAATTCCAGGTGCTGGATTGGGATTCCTTTACCTGATCTGCCATATCCATTCTTCAAAGGAGTTACCAGTGACCAGTACATACCAGAAAGGACTTTATTTAGTAATTAAGGATAAAGCCCATTAAAGGCAAACAACTGAACTAGAAAAAACTCTGTGTAGGCTCAGCATTAAGGCTGAATGTAATCGGTGTTATAGTCTATATAGACTGAAGAATGCRACTTTATTGAAATGGCTGTGTTTGGTCTAATAGTCCATTTAATGCAATTTTGCTTTTTCACATTTAAAACTCTTTTGTGGTACAGTTCAGCTGAAGATTTACTGACCAACTGTTACATATTTAGTGTACAGCTGTCATATGACTATTCTGGATTGAAAAGGGAGTCCACGTCAGGATCTGTATGACTGCAATGCAAAGTGGAACCAGACAGATCAAATAGAACATGGCGTCATGAAGACCTAAAAACGAACTGGTGAAGAAGATGAAAACACAGCGTTCAAGATGAAGAAGATTAACTTTCATGGTCAATTCACAACAAATTATTTTTAAAGCATTCACATTATATACACGTATACAGCATATACATATTACTGTGTACAATCAATTCTAAATAAAAGAAGTATCAGTATCTCAGATATCAAATGTACTTCAATTATATTTTCTAATTCTACATACAAATATGTATTTTATGTTGTTTGCTCCTTTCATAATAACTGGGAGGAAATTAGATAATTAGCACACAAAGAGTTGATTTTAATACACTGTAGGCAACCTAAGAAATCCTGTTCGCTACTTTAGTACACACCTGTATTATGTAATACAGAAATCAATTTAAGCAATACAATCCAATTATAGAACAAAGCATCTGAAAAGGTTTAGTAAGACTGAAAAATCTGGAAGAGAAAGAAAAGCAGAAAATGGAAGCAAACATTTTAATATGAAATTACTTTATTTAAGTTAAAATCTGTGCTACTAGCTATCCACATAGTATGTTGTTATAGTTGCTGAGTGCTAGATGGAAGTCATGATTAATGCACAAAATTCAGGTATGGTGTAATGGTATGTTTGAAATATAAAGCTTTATTTAATTTTGTTTTAAAATAAATTATTACAAGATAATATAAACCATAAAAAGAATACATGTGAAATTAACACTCATTCTCATTTATTCTCATGGATGCATGGTATTTCCTCATCTAAATCTTCTCTAAGGAATAAGAGATAAAAGCATCAGCAAATATGAATCAAAAAAGAAAATATAGGAGTTAAATGAGTTCCCTTTTATGAACAGTATGGCTTCTGACAGCTCAAAGCACATGTTTAGGCATTTATCTAGTAGCTAGAATCATTATCTACTGGCATGCTGTTAATTATTGGATTCTAATTACTTAAATATCAGGAAAGTCAACTCAAGCTGAGAAACAGCCCCTAAATGAACTTTCTCTCCATGAGGCAGTTTATGTTATTTTCTATTTTTTTTTCCTTAGCATTCAGGGATGAGATAGGAGACTCACAGAACAGCTATGGACATGATCCAAAAAACCTGAAATCTGTGCAAAAAACCTCTCATTAACTTGAGCAGGCTTTTGAGTAAAACCTAAGAGTTTCTCTGAATCATAAAAGAATCAACTCATGTCTCACTGCATTTAATAGAAAAAATGCTTGCAACCTGCAACATAGCCCAGATTTATTCCTTAGTACATACACACACTCATACAACGATCACAATTTATCTCAAGTCATGTACATGCTAATGCTACGTAAGAAAACAAAACCCCACAGGCTTACAAGTGAATTACTTAATCACTTGGGCAATTGCATTTAAGACTGGAAGTGTTCACTAGCAGGTCACTGGTCCATAGCCAATGTTTATTGGTAGTGACAATAATTTACCATTTGGACATTGTTTACTGGCCTGCATTCAATTGCATTTTCAGTCCACCTACAAGTAAACAAGGGCCCACATCATGCACACCACCATCACAACTGCCAATAGTTAACTGTATGAGCAGTGTCAGCAGGGAGGCCACAGAGAAGTAACTTACCTATCTAAAGATGAAAACAGGACTGAGACACAGTTAACAGGATGTTGGGGCTTGTACTTTGCCTGTTCTGCACACTAAAGAGGACTGCAGTTTTCAGCACTAAAATTATTCCATCTTTATACATGGACTTCAGGAGGGACAAAAAAAGAAAGAACACCTGCCAAATCACTCACACTGGTGCAATCCTGATTTGGTTTCATTGGAACAATACTGGTTTAAGAAAATAATATTACCTATTGTACTATAAAACCTTAAGTTACTGCAGGAATTATGAAAAATATCTATAGTACACAGAACAAGGAATGGGAAAATATTTCATGAAGGGACTGGGATAAACCAAGAGCAGAGCTCAGATTTCATCATAATAACAGCTGAACCAGTAACTTCAGAAATTTCCATGTCTACATTTTTTGCACACGCTGGAATAAAACATACAATCTTTCATTAAACAGCCCTAATATCATTCTGAATAGAATGTGATATAGTCCAGTAATTCAATATGAAAGCATCAACAGTTTAAAGTGCCTCCAATAAATAATGAAGAGTTGCTGTCAGATAACTTCATTCTGAAGAACGAATTCGAAAAGCACACTTTTTAAGAGAAGTTAGCTGTAGTTGCAGTGGCTCTCCAGAAGAGGGAGTTTTTAAACTAAGTATCTTTTCCATAGCAAAAAAAACCCAAACTAAAAATACCAACCCAACCCAACCAAAACAAACAAAAAAACCCCACACCATACGGGGCAGGTAATGCTTTGCTGTGATGACGGACCAAAAGGAAAAAAAAAAACAAACCAGGACCACTCCATTCTGCAAGCTATTGCTTAAATTTTAAGGATATTAAAAAATACTTCTTAAGCTAGTCTCCATTACAAAATGCTTAACTGATGTGTAGTGACCACATTCCCTAAGAATGTGGTATAACGTGTATATTAATGTATACAGAATCATGTGTAACACATATGGAATTGTGTACAATATATAGGCCGATCTCGTGTGAAATAGGTTACACCAAAAAGCAAGAAGACTTCTGGAAGAGAGATACACTATTCTTTGCAGAAGTCACACTTCAGAATTATGATACCAGAGGCAAAATCAAGAAATACTGGATTGCTCCTAAGGAAGAAGACATCACTGTGACTAAGAAGATATTACCATTGAGACAGAAGTAAATACTGGTACTGGTAAGTAAGAAGTTGGTGATGTTAATGGTCAATTCAAAGGCTTCAGTACAGAGGAAGATAAAGACAGTCTGGGTCTTTGGAATGCCTGGTCTAATACAGTACTGCGATCACTGTTCAGTGATAAGCATTTTCTTATTTTTGATGAATCTTATGATACCTCACAGATGAAAGAAAAAGGGGACTGAGTTTTCCTTTCATCTAGACTTTTACTCTCTGTATAAAACCTCTTCACTGTCTTACCAGCTTGGGTGCCCTGCAGAATACAACTGTAACAGAAGCCACCAAGACAATGATGAACTATCGTCTCAAAAGGTCTTCTGGGATAAGAATTTCACTCATAACATGCCAGTTGTCCTAATAAGCTACTCAGGAATGTGGTCTTTACTAAAGGCAGAGAACATATATGTGTGAATTGCTCAACAGCATGATGGCAACAAAAGACAGGCAAAGCTTAAAAACCGGCAACTTACAGTTGGTTGGTACTCTTAACAGAGTTTTGGTACTCTAATGAAGCAATAATGAAATATCCTGATCATGGAGGATATCAAGGAGTCATAATATCACAAAGCTGAAGAAACAAAATGTAACCACTGGAATGATGAGGAGGTGTAGGTGAGGTAGTGTCATCTTACAGACTTTTTGCTGGAGGCATAAGAATCAGAAGATACATGATTTGTCCCAGCAGATAGCTTCTGATTGATAGATTTTTTTTGATACAGTGTAATATGAGCACCAAAGAATATTTATGAAGCCCACTTCTGAAGGCAGCATGCTATTAATAAAATGCTATCAAATGTATAAGATAAATGAAGTAGGGGAGAAAAAGACACACCTTTCCCCTGTAAGCTACGACCTTTTTTTTTTTATATGCAAGTTGAAGTCATCCAGAAAGTTTGTGAGCTCCAGCATTCCATGGGGTCTTGAGTAAGCAATATATCAAGAAATGAGCAAATGAAATGACAATATTACACAAAAATCAGTGTGAACAAGAAAAGCTCATTTCCATCATTTCCAACTGTAAACTCACTGCTGGAAAATATGTTTTACTACAGCAAAAGCCTGGAAAGTTGCTGAGAATACAGAAATCAATGTTCAAACTTTTGATGCTGGAGGGAAAGATAAGGGAGACATCTGGACATTACTGAAGAAGGAGACCACTGATGGTCGGCTAATACTTTTCTCCATTCACTCCACAGAACATTAACATCCAAAACATACAAAAAACCCCCAAACTAAACACAGATAATAAGATACATCTTATTAAGATTCTTTTGCTTTGTAACAGGATCTGTGAAATAACTGTGGAAGAAAACTAATGCAACACACAGTATCTGTATACAAAAACCAACTGTCTGCCTGCAACTGTAACATACCCATATTTTCTCTATCATTAAATACTGAGCTTTGTTCACAGAATCAGAATCACGGAATGGTTGAGGTTGGAAGGGACCTCTGGAGGTTATCGGCCTCAAACCCCCGCTCAAGCAGGGCCACACAGAGCCAGCTGCCCAGGACTGCGTCTAGACGGCTTTTGAATATTTCTAAGGATGGAGAGTCCACAACCTCCCTGAGCAACCTGTTCCACTGCTCAGTCGCCCTCACAGTAAAAAAGTGTTTCCTGATGTTCGGAGGGAACCTCCTGTGTTTCAGTTTATGCCCGTTGCCTCTGGTCCTGTCACTGGGCACCACTGGAAAGAGCCTGAATCCATCCTCTTTGCACCCTTCCTTAAGGTATTTATATATGTTAAGAAGATCCCCCCGAGCCTTCTCTTTGCCAGGCTGAACAGTCCCAATTCTCTCAGCCTTTCCTCATAGGAGAGATGCTCCAGTCCCTTAATAACCTTTGTGGTCCTTTGTTGGGTTCTCTCCAGTATGTCCACGTTCCTCTTGTACTGAGGAGCCCAGAACTGGACACAGTACTCCATGTGTGGCCTCACCAGTGCTGAGCAGAGGGGAAGGATCACCTCCTTTGACCTGCTAGCAATACTTTGTCTAATGCAGCCCAAGATACCATTCGCCCTCCTTGCCACAAGAGCACATTGCTGGCTCATGTTCAGTTTGGTGTCCACCAGGACCCCCAGGTCTTTTTCTGCCAAGCTGCTTTCCAGCTGGCTGGCCCCCAGAATACACTGATGCATGGGGCTGTTCCTCCCCAGGTGCAGGACTTTGCACTTCTTGTTGAACCATGAGGTTCCTGTCAGCCCATTTCTCCAGCCTGTCGACATCCCTCTGGATGGCAGCATGACCCTCTGAGGTATCAGCCACACCTCCCAGGTTTGTGTCATCACCAAACTTCCTGAGGGTACATCCTGCCCCATCATCCAGATCATTAATGATGATGTTAAACAGGACTGGACACAGTATAGACCCCTAGGGTACACTACTAGTTACTGGCCTCCAACTAGACTTCATGCCACTGATCACCACCATCTGGGCCTGGCCATTCAGCCAGTTTTCAACCCATCTCACTGTCTGCTCATCCAGCCCGTATATTAAAGGCTTGTTTATGAGGATCTTATGGGAGACAGTGTCAAAGGCCTTACTGAAGTCCAGGTAGACAATATCCACTGCTCTTCCCTTGTCTACCAGGCTAGTCATTTCATTGTACAAGTTTATCAAGTTGGTCAAGCATGACTTCCCCTTGGTGAAGCCATGCTGACTACTACTGATGATTTTATTGTCCTTAATGTGCCTGGAAATGGTTTGCAGGATTAGCTGCTCCCTCATTGTTGCTATGGTTTAACTTTCAGTTCAAGGAAAAAAAAAAAAAATTAGAATTCAGCAAATAGTTTATGGTTTTGGACTGCATCTTCTCTCTTCTCCCAGTAAACAACATTGCTGGAAACTCTTTAAGACATATTTATTCAGGGCCCAAACATTTTGTTAATGCAGAATAAGGGTCCTCTGTGCTATCTTCACAATTCACTACCACTACACCTAATAAAGTAAATGCTTTCCAAAACACTTAATAGATATTGCCAGCTTTGGAAGAGGAGGAAGGACACAGCTGAGATTGTATTGGCATGGGTCATAACAGTTCATTATATATTTCACATCTGTGAAATTCTTTTTTTTTTTCAAAACGGTTTGAGCATATTTTAAGTGATTTCCTGTATTCAGTTTCTGTTTGTCCCCAAACAACTTTGTCCTGAGGCAAGTATTTTAGCTGTCTGCCTATGGGTGAAATCTGAGATCAGCTGATAGGGTTTTAATATGTATAAGTAATTTTAGCTCAGTCAATGGTCTGAGTACATTGCCATGGGCAAACTGACTCCCCAGAAACAATCTTGAGTAGTCTGGTCTTTGTGGACTGTATGTCCACACTGTAGTCCATTTGCAAAGTGAAGGACATGCACATTCACACATACATATACAGAAAACACATGCAGACTGCTTCATATTTAAGAAATTATTTTTGAAGGGATGAGCAAGAGAAATATAGACTATATTTCAGGTGCTCTTTGATTAACTGATCTCAGCTTTGTACTTTTATGCTGTTCCTTGCCCTAGTGAAATAAATCAAATTTCAGCATGACTCAAGTGAAAATACCGGTTTTAGAGATTGAACATTCAAAGTATTTCAACTCTATATACAAGAAATTTATTGTTGCTATAGTCCAGAGGCTACTTCCTGGGGACAAAAAGATTTATAGCTACGGTGATTTAAAATCCATCCACAAAGGGATCATTTTTCTGATTGAAAGGGATCAGAACTGCAGTTTTTATGTTTCAAATCTGCATTTCTCTGAATCATCAAGATGAATATATTCAGCCCTCTCATATCCACATCCAGTTCAACCTACCGCTCTTCTGCAAAAATCACTGATCTTATTTGACATTATAATGAGGTTCATGTCCTCTTCATATCATCTCAGTGGCTGGCTATCTACAGAATGCATTAAAATAAAATTAACTGTTCTCACACATAGCCTCAAACTTAAGCCTTCTTTGCTTGTGTCAGGATGCTTTTCTGAAGACCACCTGTTGTCCTTTTATGTCATGCTTTTCCTCATACATTTTTTTAGAAAATTCCTCAAATACGAAACATTCTCCAGGCCTTAGATGACACATAACCAGTCACTTCTCCTTCAACAGCTACCTCCACAGAAGTTCATATACAATTATCTTCTACATATTTTTTAAGGTTTCTACTCAAAATTTAGGAGAGCTATGTAGTTCTCAGGATATTCATGTTGTTCTCTCAAGCAAATCCTAATCAGGACTGATTTTTGCCTTTTAGTCTTGACTTCAGTTATTCCTTATGTTGCCACTTCCTCTTGTTGGTCATAAATAAACAGCCTATGACCCTTTCAGTGTACTGACTCCCTGTTAATTTGTTTTTATAAAAGCCCATGCATTTCCAATGTGCTAACTAGCAACCTCAGCTTTATGCTGTGTATTAAGGTCTCCAGGGACTGCAATGAAATCATTAGCATTAGAATGGTAAGCAGTATTGAAGCCAAAATTATACTCCTACTTGAGGCAAATTCCCTCCCTCCAGTGATTATACTGCTTTCTCTCAAACAAAAATGTATCTTAAATGCAACCCTATTAGGATTATATATTTAAGGAAGCAGGTTTACGCGATAAACAAAACACAAAAGCCAGGACAACATGTATCTTAATAAGAGGTATTAGGTGATTTCAAACATTTTTTTTTTTACTTTTTTGCAATAGAACAGGAGATGGTCAACTACTGAAATGTATCCTTTGTTTTTCAAAATTAGGTAGATATCCTCATGTGTATTGTTTAATAAACGATTTATTCTTAAAAAAAAAATCTAGAAAACATTTCTATTTCTATACAGATAAAAAACAACTGAAAAATATTTTTAAAGCACTCATATTTTTGAAGTGCAGTTGATGCAAACTAATTGCAGATTAATTTGTTTTTTAGATGACAGGATTATTTCATGTTAATTTCTATGATTTAAAGTATCCCTTTTGAACTCACCTTGGATCAGGTTGAGCAATTTCATTATTCAGGTTCTCATATCCAAATTGATTTAGTACTGTAACCACAAGCATTGGAGCCAAAGATTGGGCAGGCTTGGTAAATAAAGCATTGGTACCAAAAACCATAGAGGAAAGCGGTGATCTAAAATATTTAGGGAAAAAACCAAATGAATGCACAACACAAACTTATTAGTATATTAATTACAATAGTGATTTTTAAAATCCTGTTAATATGCAAATGCTAACTACAATGATACTTAGCTTTATAATTCACACATTATAGCAAACAGATCAGCTATCATAATGAAATTTAATTTTCTTTGGAAATGAAAGGTAATAAACCTCTGGGGTATATATACAGTTTGGCACCAATTCTGAAATGAGTTGCACTCAAGTTCAACTTTGTGCACATTGAATAATTATTGAAGTTAAGCTGGACTGAGCAATGCATGGAGAATTAATTACAACTTAAGACTTTACATGCATGAGGCCAGAAAAGGAGGCATTTTTTTATTTAATGAAAGCAATAGCTCTCACATTTGAGGGGCAAGTCCTTTAATACAGTGACCAGGATTGAACCTGCACTTATATAAACATTGATGGAATGAACAGGAAGTTATCTGCACTTTGATAAAAATCCAAAAGATCCCTGAGTTGTAATATGCTACGTCACAGCAGGTTTTATCAATTTTTATTTCAGAGAGATAACAACAACCAGTTAGACTTTGAAATTTGCACTTTAAGTAGCACAGGGAAAGCTTTCTAAATGCTTTTGCCATGGTAGAAAGGCCTTATTCAGAAAATTCCATAAGTGACAATAGATGTATATGGTTACAAAATAATTCAATTGAAGCTAACAAAAATAAACACACAAAAAACTGGAGGACTTGTCTTATACTATAGTATAATTAAAACTAGAAATGACATAATCTGCTTAAATTACTCTGCTGAAGTAACTGCAGGAAACGTTATTCAAGTTCTTATCTTTACTTATGCTAAGTTGCTCTTACAAAAAGTACTTCTGTGTCAAGGATCCAAGATCACTGACTGTCTTTACTTTGACATAATCTAACTTACAAAAGAGTAACATGGCGAATAGCATATTTAAAGAAAAACAGTTATGACTGACATACCTCCGCTTGTGCTTTATTAAATCTGCATCAACAATATCTGCCAAAGGCAAATTGAACAAACTAAATGAAGCTTGTACAATTACCCTAAAGAAAGACAAAATATTTAAGATGTTCATAGTTCTTATATACACTTTCATAATAAAATCATAACTGACATTCTAACATATACACCCCAACACCGACATTTCTGCAAACACACAAAGCTGAGATGTTCTTTAAAACATGGCGATTCATCTGTTTAAACAGCAGCTCTGAAAGCATTATTAGATCTGTTCTTAATTGAGAATTAGAAATGGATATGCAAACCTAAAAGGTGGGGTTTCTTTGCTTTTTTCCCTGGACACTGGTGCAAAAGGTCATAAATACTTGCTTGACATTATCCGTAAATGTCATTTAAAATGACATGGAGAAAAGAAACACCTTAGAAGAAAGAGAAACTGAAAATGTCCACTTCAAATCTGAAAAGGACATGAGCATTACTGGAAGGACTACATGGAAGACAAACTTCAAAGTGGGAGAATTAGAATAGTAAAAAGATTTTATATGCATTCCTATATATGTATTTACATTTTTTTTATATATATATGTATGCATTTAAACACACACACACACACACACACACACAAAGCCAACTCGTAACAAACTGCTAACTGAAACCATAAACTCACATATTAGGATTTCTATGTCTTATTAAATTTTGGGTGTGATTAGCTCTTACTTACGAGAGGCTTTGAACAATTAGCACTTTAAATATGCAGTCTTTAGGCACCTTAGAATTTTTTCCTGGGGAAATCAAAATATATCTTCATCATTTAAAGTATGCAGGTAATGAAATTCAATTTATTGTTCACACAATTCAGTGTTACAGTAGCCCATGACAGAAATACTGAAAATAAGAATAAAAACAGGGGGGGTGGGAAAAGAAGATGAAGAAAAGCAGGGTAGGAAAGAACATGTAGAAAGAAAGCAATGAAATAGAAAATGAAGAAATAAAAATGAACTGCTGCAACAATATTCTGATACAAACTGCTCTTTATTTTTAAATAAGGTTTTCCACGTATCATAATATACTACTACTGCGAAAATACTACTTCTTGGCATCTTAATTACCCAGTACCAGTGAAAATGTGACTCAGTATTGGTTACCTAACAGATACCTGACATATCGATTATTTGTTTTGCAGTGCAACACACAAGTGTTCATGCAATACAAAATAAGGTCTGAGCTTTCCTAGCAAACAGTCTCTGAAGAGTTCCTCTACTGAGATCTTCTGTGTCTATGTGGATGAGAAGAGGTTCTGCTTCCCTTGAATCTCATATTAAAGCAGATATGTGGCTGAAGGCATGTGGCTGCAAACCTTAATTACTGTTAATTTTTAAGGCTTTTTTGGTTTTTTTTAAGCAGAAATTAAAAGCTGAAGCAGAATAAAATGAAAGCTGAAAAAAGTTGTAACTGGAGTTTCAACTTTTCTGACAAGTGAAACAGAACAGAAAGAAAACCATAAAAGCAGTGGCAAAATCTTCAGGCTATTTAAAGCAAGTGTCCACTCTGTTAGAATTATTTAAGCCGTATCTATGAATAGGGAAATGTATTTACTTACATGTTTGTTGTGAGATAAAATGCCAACAGATAATAGTGTTCTGGCCCTAGAACAAACATGACAGCAGCAGCTACTCCTTCAAAGTAAAAGGAAAACAAGATGATTCTGTAATAACCAAACTTCTTCAACGAAGCATGACTGAGAAGAACAAGGCACTGAAAAGATAATATATACACATATATGATTAAAAGATACAGTACACTATCTCAGCATTAGGAGAGCTATAAAGCACAGACCAGACATAAATTATTACTACCCATTAAAACAAAACAAAACCAAACCAACCCTTTCTAAAAAGTTCAATCCAAATAAAAAAATAGGAATTGAACAGAGAACTATCTACTGGCTCATTCTATGCTGCCTCTACCAGGTAAGAATGGTCTCCTTTCACTCAAAACTAGCCAGCTGAGAACTACTATATCCTGAGGAAAATACTGTTTCCCTAACTATTATTTAATGCTCATGATCTTTATGTTTGATATCCCTTAAAGAATTAACTTTGCAGTATGTTAACTATAAACCAAGCATCTTGCCATTTGAATTTTAACTACTGATCAAAAATATTTTCAATAATTGTTTTTTCATTACTACTATTTTCACTGACATTTACAGAAATTAAGCATGACTTTTAAGTTGATAAAGCAAGCTCACCATGACAGCTGATCTAAGCAAGTTAGAGACTTTACTAGCAAGTAGAGAAAGGCAGGTGCCAGTGGACAATGTGTATGGCTGCATTTTAACCTGCCAATCTTAGCACACAGTAATCCACGCGAGAAGCTAGTGACAGGCAAACTCACGAAAATGGTATTAAGTGCTGATTATAATATGAACAAAGTGTAAGCTCTTCTATATTGTTCCTCACTTTCCACTTTAAATAGGACATTTTGTAATGCATTATGTTCTTTTTATTCTATGAGTCTATGTCACCATCTACATGTGTGTGGTCCTCATCACTGTCACAAAAAATACTCACAAACTCTATAAAGATACACATTTCCTCCTTCCTTCTGTGTTACAGAGATGAACAGTGTAATATTCAGATGAAGAACAGGAAAGAATTCTCCTTGTACATTTGTTCCCACATTTAAATGCTTTAACGTAATGAATAAAACCAGGATGCTACAGTCAGACAAAAATTACTGTGGCAAATGCTATTTTAAAGAAGCTCAAGTTTTCTACTTAAACCAATAATCAGGGAGGTAAAACAAATCTGGAAAGTTGGTATGAGAAAAAAATCTGGTTGTGAGAAACTTAAACATACTCCTCCCCCTGGCTGTTTTCAGGCATTTTGCAGAAAAGTGCTTACACTAGAAATGGTAAGGCATTATGTAATGCATGTTATTGTAAAAACCATGACCTTGTCTCCCTATAATTGAGAAATAACCCTGTCTCAGGAAGTACTTATGATTTAGAAAATTCCTTATTACCTGCATGTTTCCAAGACTGCATATTTCTAAGAAAAATGCTAACTAATGATGCAATTTTAAATTTGTTTGCCTATGTTTCAGCAACAAGGTTTTCCTTATAGGCAGGTTTTATTCTTCACACCCACTACTAAAAGGAAYCTAAGACAGAAGCTGAATTCTAGTTTAGTACAGGCCACTGAAGCACAGTTCATAAGAAGGGGCTTTATTTTACATGGATTGGGTGCTTTTCCAGTAAGTGAAGTTCAGGACATTTCCACCAGAGAATTCTCTTATTATATCTTGACCTCAAAGGGACAAAACCTGAGAAAAATAGGGTCACAGCAAACTCTACGGTTCAGTGACCTTCTGGACAAAGAGTCTCTGGGGAGCAGAGGGAGATGCATTTTCTGAAAGATTGTTCGTTTCACACTGTCACACTGATTTTATCAACAGTAGTGATGCTACATATTGAGCGTAAAATTATTTAAGCTTTCCTAACTTCTGGAGTTTCTGCTTTATTTCCAAAGTTCATCAGCTAATTATTTGAGTTAGAGGAAAAAACCCCTATTAAACCTGTGGTAAGGATAAAAGTTAAAATTATAGATATTTAGGAGTTATGGAACAGAGAAGGTATGTTTAGGATTTGTATGTTATATATGCAAAAGCCAAAACGGTAACTGAAATTGAGCTGTGAATTCCAGTTGCACTTTCATGTATCTTCTTTTAGATTTTACTTACTGAAAACATTACAACCTAATGAACACAGCAGCCTGATTTTCAGAAATTCTGAACATCATCAGCACCTATGATGAAAGTCAGGATACTCAGTTTTTGAGCAATCCAACAAGTAAACACAGTGAAAGTTTTAAAAGATCCAGTGAAAGAAGTTAGAAGGGAATGAACAGGAGAATTTTTTTATTCACTGCAAACAAGTATGTTTACATTCTGTGGGACATATTTTTGCCGCTTTTCTTGTTCTCACACGTTACTCGTTTGGGTTCTCTTTCTCTTTTATTTTCCAGTTCATTACTCCTCCCCCCATCCCTGATTGGGGTCTTAAAAGTACCTCTCTCTCTCTCCCCAGTAAATGTAGCTGACCAAGACAGCAAACAACAAAATAAATGGGAACATATTATTCTCCAAAAGCAGCTATTTAGAGCTTTGTTTGGTTCCCGTGACTGAGAGGCCACGTATGTCAACAATGCTTTTAATACCTAATAATTTTTCTGGTGTTTTGTGCAGTTTATCTCAGAAACTTCCTGAAGAAGAGATTATTTTTTCATCATGTATTACAAATCAAAACCAAAGAGAAAAGAATTCAGAATTCTATAGATTTTGCTTTTAGAAACTTTTTATCTTGACCATGTTTTTCATTCCTTTATACTTAGGTATTATAAACCCTGTAGGATACAAAACATTCACTCCTTGCATACTCACATCTCATATTCTTGTGAACAGATACTCTACCAGCCTGCCTGCTTGTCCTTTCTCCTTACCCTACTCTTACATCTGGCTAGCCTGTATATAGCAGTACTTTGTTCTTTTAGAGCATTAGTGAGCTAGATTTTTTTCTTGCTATGGCCAATGGCTTATGCCAGATACAGCATTTTTTCAACAAACAGCGTAAATGGATACCTTAAACTAATGAAAACTAGTAAAACACCATGTTTTCATATTTTGAAATAAAAAAGTGTAACTGCCTACCTGAGGACAAATAAAGCCTGCTCCATACATGATACTTCTTATTGAGGAAGAAAGGACATCCTTAGGAATAAGATTATCCGCAAAGATCATCATAAAATTGTTGCAGAAGGCTAGGTGGAAGACTTGGAAGAAGTTCATCGTTACAAAAAATAGAAAGTTTTTCTCTGTCATAATCTGTTTGGTCAATGAAATTACAGAGGACCAGGAGAGAGCTCCATCACTGTTTTCCAGATTAGCATTCTCTGTACAAATTTCTCTCTGCTCATATTGACTAGTACTGTATTTGCCTGTGTAACACATACAAGCTGTTGCTAATGCTGCGACCAAAACAGCAAAAGCCTGAAAATAGGCAAAATTTTCCATATTATCTGATATGAGACCACAAAAGAGAATGCTTGTTGATCCGATTAATGTTGCTACTTGGTTATATTTAATAAGCTGAAGCCTACTTTCATGTCTTGTTGAAATTTCTGCAAAGAGCGCACACTGCGCTAGAAGCACAAATGTAAGCAAACCATCAAAAGCACATAATGCAACAATGAGGTGAAGACCACTTAGCCAGTCACCTTCTTCATAATGTTTCCAAGGAAACCAAGGAAGCAAAAAGGCTAACGCATATAAAGGAGCTCCATATAAAATTGAAAACTGGCGTCTTGAGCAGCATGCGAATTTGGAGTTATCTTGAATATACCCAAAAAGAGGATCATTAATGGCATTCCATATCATAAACACAACCTGCAACAAACAAGTAAGAAACACAACAGAATTTATCATTAGTGTGATTTTTCTGCAGAGGTTATACAAACACAGAAATAATATACACCATATTTATTTAAAATAAATCTCTACAAAGAATAAAGAAAGATGAAAGCTTCTCAGGTCAAAACAGACTCCAGATCCAATTCTTAAAGGTATTTAGAGGTTTATAGTAATTTTGAAAAACAAGATGAATAAGTAGGCAGGTGCCCAACTACACATGAAATAAAGCCCTGTCTGCAAGACTTCACTCCTTCAAAAGCTTATATATCTGGGCTTTCATCTTGCAAAGCCCAGATATTACTCTCACAGCAAGTAATTCAAAACATGAGCTGGCCCATTACTTTCAGGAGACCATTTATGACAGGAGTTGCTCACATGGATAATGACTTGCAGAATAAAGGCAGTACTTAAGTACTTAAACAGTCCATAGGAAAGCACTAATGTCAAACATATCTATGGAGCTGAGGTGCAAGATTAGTTTAGAACATTACTTCAAGCTATCAAACGTAAAAATCTTTCCAGCAATTAAAGTCTGGAGATTTTTAGTCTAAAGACTGTAAACAATGTGCTTTATGTGTACCTTCAATTGCTTATGGACTAACTCAATTTAAAATGAATTTAATGTATAACTATTTGCAATGCATCCAAAATTATAAGTAAAAAAAATTACTTTGTTGTGATAATACAGACACATAGCACAACGTGGTAATAAAAATATTCCATTGTACAATACCTGTGCTTGATGAAATGCTACTTCTGAAATTTTGTATCGGTTTAGGAAAAGCTTAACGTAGTAGAAATTAAAGATACTGTTCATCATTCCAGCACCTAACGTAGTCATGGAATATGCCAGCGCATTAGGATGAATTCCCAAAACAAACTTCATCTTCCACAAGTACAACTCTCTTCTTCCTCAAGTTGCAAAAAAGAATTACAACAATTGGTAGAATAATTTTCAAAATTAAAATGACACGGGAGATTTGCTTGTTTCAGAGGTGTAGAAATGGATTCTTAGAGGAAAATTTCCCCATTCTTACTTCCTTTTTTTAAAATGAGAAACACATTTTACTGAGTTATAAGACACTGAGCCCAAAACTGAATAGATGTAAAATATTAAGAAGTCAGTGACATTTCTAAGTATAATCAGTGCTTAAAAAACAATGGAACAAGTAGACAAAAATTTAAAAGAAACCCTTCCTAACTGGTGCACAGACTCAATATAAAAGTCTGCTATTGCAAACACTAATATTGGTGTAGAGTTCAAAGTAATTGCATACATTTTAGATCTTTCTTGCTAGCTACGTAGTTTTAAAATTAAGGACTGTGTAGGAATGAAGTGACTCAATTCATATCCTTACGTATTCCATTGCTATGAATGTCAAATGCAGCATGCACTTAGGTGAGTATTTCTTTCAAAACAAATACCAAGTTTTGTCCTTGTATTTTTAAATGTTAATTGTTAACAAGCCATGGAAGCAATACTTTCACCTAATAAACTAATGAGATATGAATAGGAACCATAAAACAATCAAAAAACCTTTTAATAGTTTAAACATTTTCATAGTATAAAAGACTGCATATAAATAAAATCTAGCAAGTAACACATGTACAGCATTTTAAGTATGTCCAAATAACAGACATTCAGCCCAAGAATATAGAGTTCTTTAATATATCAAAACAGATCTTCAGCCAGCAATTTTTTAAGATGCTGACTTTTTCCATCTATCTAGCAATTAACTGAAGTATGCTTGGTATAAACTATCCCATGAAAATAGCTAGCTCCAGGGAACCTCTACCTTTTCAAGCAGAGTAATGACTACCTTTATGGTCCTTGACCAGATTTGATTCTATAAGCCCAATACAAAGATACTTCTCCCAGGTATCTCTTTTTAACTGAGGCTTTATTCATCTTTACATCTATTTGAAGGAAGCTGTCTGCCATTAATTTGGAGATACTTCAGGTTCAAATTTCAGCCTTACCATGCACACTAACTCCAGAGCTTTACAACCTGCTTTTTGTTAATAGTCCACACTTTGCTCCTCTGCATGTTAACAGTTTTATCCTAAATGCAATTTTCAAATATCCATCAAAATACTTAGCTTGAATATCTGCTTGTTCAACTTGATAACCAGATCTATAAGCAGCTCCCCGAACTCATAAAAACACCATGGAAGAAACAGGAAATGAAAACCAAGGCTGTTTCCAACCTTCCTGTGGTTTACAAAGTGGCTAAAGACAGGCTGCGGCAAGGGAAGATGGTAACTTCCTAATCACCAGGTGAGGGCCAGGCAAAAGCTGCAGATCAGGTAGGGACTGGAGAAGTGTCTATTCTGGCTAAGGCAGAGGATGGAACAGCAGTTTTTCCACCCCCCAACACAGAAAACGAACTCTTGAAGAGCAAATAAAATGTGGATACATTTTTGCGTATAATATTTAAGATGCTCTAATATGAAACAAGATGCAAAGAGTAGATCACTTTACAGGTAAGAAAAAAAAAATCAAGCTGACAAACAACTTGAACTAAGTTTTTTCTTCTAAAGCCAATTTATTTGTGAGAATATGATTGAATTTTTAGATACTTGAGGGTGATTGTGATATATATTTTCAAGTTTATTTTTCACAGAGCTACAGCTGTAGAGACAGTTCCATTTTCAGGTGATGAAATTTTGCATTTTTGTAACAAGTTTAGTTTCACAAAATTTACCGAGAAACTTAAAATGAAGAATAAGGTTATTGAAAATATGCCCATTTGAAATGTTTATTTTTAAAAATAAGTTTGATATTACTAACTGTGAAAGTTATTACAATAAGTATGTTATTGACAAGTGTCCCATTTTTTTTTAAAGAAATGCACGTTCAAGCCTTCACAAATATACTTAATGAAGTGATTTATGTAGTAGATATTAGGGCTTTTGGAAAGCTAGATGTTTCATCTCTGTTTCTCCCTGGAGCCCCCTGCATGGGTCTTCAAATGGAGAATTCGGAGACTCTCCTTTCCCTCAAATTCCATGATCACCAAGAATAAATGTGCTTCACACTAACATTACCAGCAAACTAATAGTCATTTCTCAAATCATATTTGACTCAATTCCTTCCTACATGCAAATAAAAAAGTCCCCTCAGCTTCAGAAAATTTGAAAGTAAGAAGAAATTTGAAATTTCTTCAACAAAAACCTTCTAACAATGCGCAAACAGGCCTCTAGTGCCATGAGTAATTATAATACGCAGGATCTGACACAACTCTTTACACTAATTGGTACATCTGATCCTGTACCTTGTTTATGAAATAGGTTCAATTAGAAGTTGAGGTACCACACTTCCTTTCCCAGAAGATGTGCTCTTTAATTGTACTACAATGAAATCATGCATGAGTATCCCCTCCCTCTTCTTAATAGTCAGCCTCTATATTGAATAGGTTAAAGCACAGGTGTTGACATTTTGTGACTCACAGAAGGCAAATCAGTTTCAGAAATTTCTAGTGGTTACAACTGTGTTAATACAGATGAGCCAAAAGAACAGACTGTTTAAACCAGTGAGACGCATTATGACGTTACTTGCATTTTTCCCAGAGCTGGATGACAATCACTAAAAGAAACTAGAGCATGAGTCTAAAGAAGAAAAGTGGATTCCCAAGCGATAATAAATTTTGACTAAAGCACGCTAGCTGGCATGATGCTCTGCTGTACTGGGTCCCAAACTGCAGTGTAATGCTCAGTCCTGACAAACTGGTTGGACACAAGCATCTTCCTCATCGTTCTTCCATGACTTGAACCACATTAAGACAGAACTAAGAATAAACGTTTTCCTAGTCCCGAGGGGTAATACTAAGGGGAAATGCTGCTGAAGCAGAGGGGAGATGCAAACAGAAAGCACTTGGAGTAGGAGGGCAAGTGAAACTCGTCGAGTGCCACCACTCTTTCGAGCCCACGATGCTATGGCTGCCCAAGTGCTGTAAAGCTGTGACTCCTGGAAGGCAGGGGGATGTGGAAATCTGTAAGACTGGAAGTTTGGGTGTGCTCGTCTGTTAAAACTGAGCAAATCAAGCTACTTTTTGCTCAACAGCTCCCCAGACAGGGGACACGGCTCCCTCTTCCTTGTAAGGAGGCGAGAGCGAGCGGTGGCCGCCCGACCGACACGCGAGGCGCGGGGAGGGAGACAGCCGCCGTCAGACGTGACAGCAGCTGCCACGGCTGCATGCTCCAGCGCGGCCACGCTCTCCCCTCCCCTTCCGCACTCCGGCGCCAAGGCTCGCCCCGGAGGCGGCGGGAACGCGGCCCACACCTGGGCGCGACGCCGGTGAGGGGACGCGGCTGAGAGGAGCCGCGGCTCGGGGGCTGAGGCACTCCTCACAGGCTCTTCCCTCAGCGCTCCCCGGGGGCTCCCAACACGCGGCGACTAGGAGCCACAGCTTTCCCTACACCTAGTCGCCGCTGCCCCACCCCGGGCTGCGCCAGCTCTGCCCCGCCGCAGACCCACCGGAATACCCCCAGCAACCGCTCCCCGCCATTAACCCTTCACAGCCCCAGCAACCACCGCCCCCTTCTCAGGCACTAACCCACCTCCTCTGACTAGAGGCTGCGCAGCTGGCTGCTGGGGCGGGGTGTAATTAGCCCGGGCCAACCTTCTCTTCGTTCTCATTGGCGGCTTGGCATGAATTCGCTTTGTGATTGGTACAGGCTCCTTTCGATCTGTCCGGCGCGTGGCTTCCCATTGGCTCCCCGCAGGGGAGGTGAGGGTGTTGTGTTTGAATCGCGGGGAGACGGTGGGCGGGTGGCTGTAGCTTGCCACGTTGCCGCCGGCAGCTTCGCGCAGCCCGACCAGAAGGGGGAGAGGTTCGGCAAAGTCCGGAAACGCTCGGCAATGGCCGGAGGCGGCTTTTAAGGAGAGGAGCGGCTGCCGGCTTGCCCTGCCCCGCCGTCGCTCGGCGTGAGGGGACTCGTTCGCGTGAGCGCTGCCGCCTCGTCCTCCCGCCGCGCCGTGACGGGAAGCGGCGCGATGCTGGCAGACAGCCTGGTGGAGGAGTTCGAGATCCGCGAGGATGAGCCCTGGTACGACCAGCAGGACCTGCAGCAAGGTGAGCCGGGGCGGGGGAGAGGGAGCGGCGGCGGACGGCGAGGAGCCGCCGCCGCGGGGGGCCTGTGAGGGAAGGGGCTGTGGCGAGGAGGGTGTGGGAGGGATGGGGCCGTGGGGAGCCGCTGCGGGGGGCGTGTGAGGGCAGGGGCTGCGGCGAGGAGGGCGTGTGAGGAAAGGGGCCGCGGGCGGGCGCGGGGCACCGCCACAACGGCGGTGCGGAGCCCGGAGAGACACCGGACGCTCGGGCGGGGCGGCGGGAAGGGCGTGAGGTGGCCGAAGCCGCCGGCGAGGGTCGGGGCCGGCGGAAGGGGAGGTTGTGTCGCCCCGTGACTGTTGCAGCCGGGAGCCCGGGCTCCCCTCACGGCTGTGCTTCTCACCGCCTTGGGCGCGTAGGCAGAGGGATCGCTGTTCTCGGTAAAGATTGCAGCCGTCTTTGTTTGATGGAAGGGGTGGCTGCTGCCGAGTTGAATTGTGCCTGCTGAGTCTCTCTCCACCCGGGAGGGAGGGAGGGAAGCGGCTCTCCGAAAAGTTACACCTTGACAGGACGTTAAGCAGCTATTCAGGGTAGGCGCTGGAAATAGCGGGCGCTGGAAGCATCGGGGCGTGTTGCTGTATTGCGCCCTGTTGAGCCTTTTTGTAAGGGCTTCCAGTCGATGAAGTTGTAAACGTAGCTGTGCTCGATTAGTTGCAGGTCCATTATTAAAAACTTCATAAGTGTTCTTCTTAAAATATACGAATATCTCCGCTATGCATCAGAATTACACGGATCTAGCTCCTGTATGTCATTCTGTCAATAGGTCAAACACTACATGCAAGAGGTAAATGCTATTCTCATTTCACAGATGAGGAAGGAGTCACAGGAATACACAAAGTATAATTGGACTAAAAATCTTCTACAGACATGATATGGAAAGAATGTGCAATTTCCTTAAGAGCTTAGTGGCGTTTATGACTTGTATTTACTTGGTTCTAATTTTTGTTATTAATCCTGAGTTCGTTTTAAAAGGCCAGCGCAAAGCTGTGAAGTGGCTTCCTGCAAACCTGCTCCAGCCTTATGCTTTTGGCTTTTACACTGAAGTACGTTAATTCTTGGGATTGGTAGGTGCTACTGTACTATAAACCATAGCGAAAGATACTTTTGAAGGCTCTTCCTAGCTAAGCAGTTTTCACATTGAGATCAGGCATCTGACAGCAGAAACTTTTTTTGAGACAGGAATAAGTCTCTCTAATTGTATGCTTTGACTATAAAATAGCTAACTGTTTGAAAACTGTATTTAGGTACGCTTCGCTCGAAATAGATATTTTTATGGCTCTAGGATATAAAACAATAAATTTAAATAAGATCCTGAAACTGTAGTTTGCTGTCAAAGGGAAGAGTTGAAAATTTGAAGACATGATTTAGCAATGTTTTTACTATGTCAGTGTTTATGGGGTAGAAGACCTATGAAGAGACTTCACAATGTATAGCAACTGACTTCTTGCCTTATTGTTGTTTCTTTAATTTCATTTTTTAATTAAAATGAGTGAAATAGTCACCATTTGGCTCTCTGCTGTGAGCTTTTAAGAGACAGTATTCCATTCTAGAGGTTGGTGCATTTTGGGGGTTGGTTAATGCTCTCCCAACATTTAAACAATCTTTTTCTGGGGATTATCTCTCTACAAGCCTAAACGGAAGTGACTGATAACCTTGCCAAAACAGAAAGGAGGAAAATAAACTGATGGGCAAGTTGAAATGCAAAGAAGAAATTCCTTACAGGAATGTTTTTTAAATATTCTGTTACACACTATTCCTGGAGTCTGAAAGATACTCTGCCTTCTYCTAAGACTAAGCAATACCAGTGTATGTAAACAGAGTAGTAAGATTGCTTATCAAGGTCTCTTGAAACTTTTCACAACCCAAACAATCGGTGCACGTTTAAAAACTGAGGAGTAGGTTTATGAGAGAACCTAAGTTGTAAAACATTAGGAAGCACCCTGAAACAAGCTTGTAGTCCTTGTCAGCCAGTCTTTGAAACTTAAAATGAGGGTAGGGTTTTGGAAAAACTTTGACAGTCTTCATATCCACCAAAAGCTTTTGCCTTGACAATGGAGGTGGGCTTTTCTGGCATACTGTTCATGAAAACAGAATGCTCATGGAATTCTTTTAAGGATGGGAACAGCCATCCTTCCTTCTGCAACATCCATGTTGTGCTGCAGTATGCTGACCTTTGAAAAAGAATTCTTTTATATGTCTGCTCTTTTTACATCTTGCTGTTACTCACTTTAACAGAACAGAGGGTATTCTGAACATAGAGTAGGAAATACAAAGTTAAGTACAAAAATCAAGGGTTTAATTTTACAGTTAAGTAAACTTCAACAGGCTTCCTTATATATCTTGCACTACTAATGCCTTTTGCTGTTGAAAAGAACAGGCTTGTTTTTAGATTGAAAATTCTCTGCATCATTTTGTTACGTGGGTTATGAAAAAGTAGAAGAGAAGGATTTTGGTACTGTTTTTATCTTTTTCTCAATTATAGTAATGCTGTCAGAAGAGATTGTGGAGAAGGGCTGGTAAGTGAGGGCTGTTCAACATCACAGAAGGCTTATCACTGAAGTCTTGTTTTGGTTTAGAGGTTTCTGATGGAGCTGTTAAACACCAGTACAACTGATCAGATTTACTAAAACAAAGATCTTAAGATCTGCACGTATGCAGTTTGCATTATTAAAAACCTCTCTGCTTACATCTTCATGGTGAAAAGGAAAAATGCATCTGTGGCAGAACTTAGCTGTTACTTTACATAAATTTACAACAGAAAATGCAGTGTGCTTCTGGTATTGTACAGTAACTCTCTAAGAAATGTAAATTAACTGTTTTCCTTCTGTATCTGGAGAACACATATATATTGCACATCTCACTCTTAAAATTTGCTCTTTATAGGGCTTATAGGTACTTAACAAGGTAGAAAAATGGATGCAAAGCAAATTCTTAATTTTAGAAGAGGTGAAATTGTTTCAGTTCTTGCTTTCTCTAGGGGTAGGAGTTAGGGTTTTATTACATGTTCCTGAGCCCTTCAACTTGTCTTCTCCCCCTCGGAAACAAATTGCCTTAATTACAAAATAGCATGCTTCTCCCATAGTAACTCATTGGTGTTTCTGCCATTCTAATGAACAAGAATGAGTGTGTAAGTCTAAWGACATGAATTCTATTACTCACATTGTATTCAGAGTACTGTGTGGTGTGTGCTACTTGATTTAGTAGATGAGGGGGCATTTAAGAATGAATCTATCAACTCCTAAATGTACTTAAACATCAAAACAAACTTTCACTTTGGGAAGGGAAATGGCAGCAAGTAATTCCATTATGCATTACGTCTCTAATGTAATCCTAAATCCTCTCTAAAGCTCTTATTCTACTCTATTAAAATAAAAGAATGGACTGTTTAGTCTTTGCCTTGCATGATGCCAGTATTGTTGACTAGCTTTAAAGATTGTGGCTCCTCGTAAAGGTTTGTGTAGTATGAGAACTTGTGGATCGGGACTCCATTTTATATAGGATGATAGATTCACTGAAGACTACAGTATCCTGTAATGTGATAGAACAAACAGCTTGGTGTTTGACAAGGAGTTATTCTGTCCATGGGTAAACAATGTACAGTCTCTGTTTAAAAATGGGAAAAACTTAAGCAGGAGACCTTAGGGTTTCCTTATCCAAATACTTTAAACCCCAGCTCTAGAACAGGTTGTGTTTCTTAACAAGTGGTGTTACAATGAAAAAGCTATGTGAAGATAAACTCCTAAGTATAGATCAGTATGCCATGTGGCTCCTAGTCATACATCTTCTGAAACTGTGAAGAACTCCCATGCAGTGTGATTTGTTTTAAGTAATTTTTGTGGCATTTATTCTAAGAATCTGTAGGAAACAATGCACTGTAGCTGTAAAGAATGTGTAAAGAATACCACAGCTGTTGTTTTGCCAGAATTGGACATCTACAACTTAATGCTCCTACTCACTTGTCCTTGTAAGTCTGAATTTGGTCTTTGGCTTATGTATGTAGATGGAGTAATCATTTTGGACAGGCTGCCAAACTGAAGGTTAGCACAAAACAATCTTGGAACAGCGTTCTATCTATTACAATGACTAGCTGATAAGATAATTGGGAAAGGGCAGGAAAGAGGTAAGATAACATGTTAAAACAAGGGCATCTTAATCAAATGGAATGTGTTTTCTTGTCTAGCTACAACTACCGATGATGCAATACATGTGTCTCGTATATTAATTTAAGTCGTCTTGAAGTGAATCTTAAGTTTTTCTTGACTTTTCTTCTCTCTCTTTCCCATTAGTGATGCTAGTTCTATGTGAAAACTAACAAGATTGTATTGCATGCATGCAGGAGACAACCTGGTCATGGTCCAGGTGATGGGAAGGAGGTGGAAAATTAGAGATTTTTAGAAATCTGTTGGATTCTTAACATGTAATACCCTGCACAGAGTAATTACAATTTTAGCAATAACACCGAGATTTATTTCTTTGTCGCATTATGTTAGCTTTTAAATTACACATGTCTTTAAACATAGTAATATAGAATATCTAGCACTACTGATGCTGTTGAACAAATATCAAGCTTCCCTCTAGAAAGGAACTGAGTGTTCAGATGACTTATTTCTTAATTTGAAACAACTACAGTCACTGCACCCTGGAGGTGATTGAAGATGACTGAAGTGAAATTGAGATTAAGTGCCTGAGGAAAAAATGACATTTAAAACGATGTTTTGGAGCACATAAAACAATTCTTGTCTCCTAGGTTTATGAGCTTGAAAAGCAGAATAGCTACATTTCTTTTATCAGTTTTATGTCTTTTGATATTATTGTTTCACCATAAAAAGCATCTGAAACTTTCATTTAGCACTTTGATCCTGTATGACCTGAGCTCCTTGGTGAAGGGGTAATGGGGAAGAACAGCAAAGTGATTAAGAGTGCAGTCAGCTTTGGCCTGGGTCTAGCCTGATGAACACTTACAGGGTCTTTTATGCTTATTCTTCTAAAATATGAGTGCTGTAAATATGGTGAAGCATAGCTAACAGACACCTTGGGTAGAGATGCTGGTGCAGTACTAGGCAGATTGTGAGAAGTGAAGATGGCTGGATGTGTCTGACCTGTGGCTGAATGACCAAAGGAAGAACTAAGGAAGCTTCATGAAATACGAGTATCTTCTAGGTTTCAGGGCTGACTTAGACTTGCATTATAGATAGCGTATGAATGTTCTACTTAAGTATAAGCTAACTTTCTTTTTGGGTACTGGAAATAACTTAGAGCTGTTACAACAGCAATTAAAAAACACCTCAAGTATTTGATTAAAATGCTTTAAGATTAGATTATATTATTGGCTCTAACTTACGTGCAAACATGATTTCTTTGTTTAGATCTTCACCTTGCTGCTGAGCTTGGGAAGACACTACTGGACCGTAACACTGAACTAGAAGAATCTTTACAGCAAATGTATGCAACAAATCAAGAGCAACTGCAGGAGATAGAGGTAAATATTTAAGGCATCCAAGTGTTAAAAAAGCATCTAGACCTGCAACATAATAGCACATAAGTTGAGATCTGAATTTTTTGACATCTGATGGACACTTTAAAGAAAAATACTGAACAATCTTTCACCACTTCTGCTACTTTCAGAATTTATAGGCTTGATCATAGTTAAGACCTGTTTGATTACCAGAAGCTTTGTGCCATTAAACTTCATTTTGGATTTGGCTTGTTTAATGACAAATGACTGGTATTTTTCTTTTTGTACAGAAAAGTTACTTCAGTTATTGCTAAACTTTGCTGATCTTGCCAGGTAAAATGACATGAAATTATATGATGAATGAATTAATAATTTAAATTATTATATGAAAATKTTAGTTGTAACTGCACAGAAATTTAAATGCTGGTAAGTGCAGGAGAGAGATTTAAGTAAAATCTGAGGATATATACTTCCACTAAACTGAGCTGTGGTAAAGGGAGCTAAAGTCTATTTCAAAGAAAACAAAAAAAAAAMCCAGCAAAAACAAACACTTAAGTAGTATCTAAATACAGGATATAGTGGATATATTGTTCTGTATTTTCCGGGGGGCAGGGGAAATCATAACCACCCTTTCAAAACCACTCATCTTTGTGTTACTTGGTGGAAAAACCTGGCCATTTTTGGCTTTTTTTTTTTTTTTTTTTGTAATATTGCTTGTGTTCTTGCAGACCTAGCATTTGTCAGCATAATGATTTTTTTTCAGCTATTAGAGGGCAATGCATGGTCTCTAATAATTAAATTATTAAATATTCAGTACTTTGCTGACTGACAACATATTGGAAACGTAGTCAGCATTTCAGTTTGGTTTTGGTACGAATCACAGGGAACAGGCTGTGACTGGTATACACTAGATTTTGTAAAAATCTGAGTTCCTTTGTGCAAGCAGTACTTAGGTGGTTACAGATGGTGTGTGGATTTTGTACAGCTGCATCTTAAGACTTAAAACACTTATTATTGCAGTGGTAACAGGTAGCTTACAGAATCCTAAGCTTAATACTTACAGATATATAGGTGTCTTTAAAGTAGTCATGTTAACACAAATGCAGCGTTTTTATTAGGTGATGCACAGCTTCTGGGTGCAGGGTTTTTTTTATAAGATACTTCTGTTTTATACCTCATACTTTGGCTCTTTCCTCTACTAATGTGCTAAACATCATCTTTGTTATCCTATTCATTCTGTGATACAATGGTTGGAATGGCTGATATTAGTGCCACAGCATTACAAAAAAATGTATTTACTTATGCAGAGACTTAAAATAACTCATTGCCATGAATGGTTTTTATAAAAAGATTAATTCTTAAGATCTAGAGAGGACAAACACTTCAAGGTGCTATACAAATACTGTTCTACTTAAGGTTCAACACCTGTATGAACAACCATGTTTAAGGAAGTGTTTAACACAGTTACAACACACCTTTTGAAATAACACAGCATAACTGTGATAGATAACTAACCTGGCTTATTGAGTGTAGCTACTTAATAAGCAGCTGTGTTTTAACGCTATCTTGAAATATGGAAAATACGTTATTGCTAAGCTGCATTCTTTTATAGAAATAGTCTAGTGCCATTAAGGCTGTAATATCCTGTTGGTTTAAGCCAGTTTATTTGCTTAAGCTTTTTTGGTGGGTTAGTGTTTATTGACTACATAAGAGAGCTTCAGCACCAGGAAGTGGTCAGAAGTGTCCTTCCAGCAGTGATCTACAGTTGGGGTGTTGCAGGGTCAAGTACTTGTACGTTCAGACAACCTCAGACAGTGACAGACTAATTTATTCTCTCAATATCTTGCTTTGCTTAGCCAATCAAAAAAACAAATCAAGGCTTGTGCAATACTGCTTTTTGAAGGCTTTATCTGATACCTCTTTCTTCTCTTTCCTCCTCTCCCCCAACGTGGGTCGGAGTTGTCCTATTAGCTCCCTTCAAGACGAGGGGGAGAGAGGTGGGAGAACAGTTTGTGTGATGCTTCTGACACATAAGTAGTGCCTGCACCTTTATTTGCCCAACTTACTGTGTTGAGTCAAAGACCCTGTAGACTGTATTCATATCTGCCATAATAACATGCTGTCTTCTCCGTTGCACCACCTGTCCTAATCTTCTGTCTTTTCCCAGTGCAGTTTGAAAGTGTATTAGCAACTCAAAACATTTCTTTCTCCAAAGAAGTCTCTCTTGCATCTGGATTTCTGGTAGAAAAGGGAAAATCAAATGAACCCCTTCTTCATATACCCAGAGGGAACCTCAAGATGGAGGAACTGAATATATTAGCTTACTGGCACAAGGGATTGTTAGAGGAATTGACTGAAACAGAGGGGAATAAAGTTAGCATATGCAAGGTGCAGTATTTTTTAGCTGGTAAAAGCAGTTCAGTCAGTTATTTTCATACCTATATTTCTGTGTTCTGTAGGAATGCAGGATACCCCACTGCACAGGATGCATGTGCAAGTGGCATATCCAGTCTCTATGCTTGACTTTTCCTAATTTTCAAGTGCTTTTCTCTGTAACCTAAAGGTGATCTTTCAGCTGTTCCTGTAGCTACTCTGCTGCGTTTTTGACTAGCTTTTTCTGTGCAGTATATCGGTGTAAATCTTTTGGGTTTTTTCCTATTAATTCACATCTTATGGGTAGCAAAGTCTAGAACTGGCTAAGAAATCATTCTGAAATATGGTACTACCTTGTCTGCACTGTAAAGGAAGGGTCAAAGGCTTTGGGATGCTTAAGATTACATCTAATATATTAAATGCTAACATATTAAGCATTTTACAGCCTTGGACCAATTATATCTGACCTCTGTGCTGACACGTGTGCCACTAACTAATCATTGTAGATGTAATAAATGCTGGATTGAAAGGGCAACTTTATTGCTGTCTGAATCTGTTCTCAGCGCTCAGACTTCAGAATACTGACACTCTCCTTTTATCATGTGGTAGAACGCAAGAAATCTCAACTGCTGCTTTGTGTTAGCTGCTCAGTTGCAGGGGAGGTAGAATAAATGTGAACTTCTAAAGTATTTATTACCACATTTATACTTTGTTTTCGTGGCCTGGTTATAGCAGGCCAACTTGACCCCAGCACTGAAGATACTGGAGATGCAAGGTGGAGAAAATGGTGCTTCACCTCTTCCATTCATCTAAAACTTCTGCAAAAGCCTGTTGTAATAAGTGGTAACATCTAATTCTGGCACCAAAGCCTTGGTTTCTGTGCTTAGCCATGCTTGTATTGCTGAAGAAAATCTGAAGATCTCCAGCTCCTTCCAAGAATAACCAATAGGGAAAGTTAATCTGAAATGGGTCACATTGAGATTCTGCTGCTAATCCACGTACTATTTTTGTGTAAATCCTCTGTCATGTGCGCACAGGCTACAAAAGGATCTAGCCAACTGCTATCACGTTGATCTTCTAGAAGTGTGTATGTAGCAGTTACTAGTCCTAGATTAACTTATTATCTGTTCTTAAATTGCCTAAAATGTAAACCCGTCAATCTTCTAATGAGGTAAAAGGTTAAGTAGAATGTTAGAAGTTTTGAGTATGTAACAGGCCTATGTAAAGAGAAGTAATTCTGCCTAGAAGTCTGCAGGATGTTCCTACCTGAAGCTTACTTTTCAGTAAGTAGCATGTAGTAAGACAGAATTTATTTCTTGCAATATATTCTATGTAAGAACAAAGTATTCTCAATTTTAAAGGGTTAGGTTTTTTGTTCAAGTCTGTCTGATGCAAACTCTCGTGTGGATTTTTAGAATTGGATCGGTCCTATCCTGCGAGGGACAATATAAGACACTTGTATTAAGAACCTTAGGTGATTGCTAACTGCTCTTAGACTGAGAATTCCAAGCTTTCTGACACTATTCAAGAAACTTAACAGTCTATGTTCTTAATTGTAAAACTAAAGAGGATTAAAATGAGAATACTTCATGTGGAGTTTTATTTTTTAAAAAAGGCAGGAGATTTTTATTTGGGATTACAGTAACTGGAATAGCTCCCTGTGGGTAGTTAAAGATTGAATTCAATAATTTGATCACACTTCCTGACATGTAGTAGCCCATATACTGTCTTAAGTGCGACCACAACCTAAATTCTGTTCTGCTGAACGTAATGCTGCTTCAGACTGGAAAAACTTAAGTCAGCTGAAAAGAAATTTAATTATGGATGGTGTCACCCAATATTTCAGTTTCAATGCTAAGAAAATTGTTGGGTCAACACTGTTAGAAAATTTCTGTTGGAGCCCACTGCAACTTTGAGAAGGACTCAATGGATAGTTAAGGGCTATGTTGAAGTCTGGATTCATGGCTGTGTTAGCGATGACTGCAGTACAGACAAACCCAATCCAGAAGGCTTGTGTACTGGCAAAAGCCTAGCTGCCACAAGGGTAGATGAACATAGCTTGCACAAGCAAACCCARCTCCTCTGGATAAAAGGCTGGTTGATCCGCCTGGGTTGACCTCCATACAAAGTCAAGCTGCCTAGCTGAGTTACTGATAGCGCCTTTTCAACTGAACACTTACCAAAGCAACCGCCGGAAACTACCTTTCTGAAACTTAGTAGTTTCTCTATGAATGTGAATAAAAATGCAGAATAGTAGTCCTGTCTTTGTGTTTCAAGTATAAACTAGTAACAGCAATACTGTCTTGCAGTACCTCACAAAGCAAGTGGAGCTCTTGCGTCAGATGAATGATCAGCATGCAAAAGTTTATGAACAGCTGGATGTTACAGCAAGAGAACTCGAAGACACTAATCAAAAACTAGTTGCGGAGAGTAGAGCTTCACAACAAAAGATATTAAGGTAACAAACTTACCCAAGATCCCCTTCCCCCCCTACCCCAGTTGATAATATGAAAAAGAGCAGTCCAAGTGTATTTGTGTAGTTACTGGGTGGCTGTCTCTGTCTAGTGTTGTTCTACAATACTGTTAAATTGAAAGGATAGTTTTATTTAAAGGGCTTTGGGGGCCAAAGAGCAGCCTTCAGAGAAGGAACTACAATATGAGGGGATGGGAAATTCCCATGTCCTTGACTAAACACTCAACTGTTTTAACAGCAGTCCTTCACCTTTTAGCTTGACAGAGACTATTGAAAATCTGCAAACGCACATAGATGACCTGCAACGGCAAGTAGAAGAATTGAAAAAGTCTGGACGAGGCCGGATGAGCCATGAGCGATCTGACCAGCCAAGATCAATGCATAGTTTCTCGTGCTTGAAGGAGCTGTATGACCTTCGCCAGTAAGACTTTTTACCTTGCATAGCAAAGACAATACTGAAATTATTTTAAGCAAAGCTTTAAAAACTGAGACACAAGCACAGATGTAAAACAAGCTAGCAGAAAAACATCTAATGTTCACAACTAGCAAAATACCTGCACAGTCCTGCACTGTGTGGTGTTGCCACTGCTTCTGGCATACTTCTAGACTGCACTAGTCTTTGTGCAAGAGGAATACAGGTTCCGCTTTCTGTCTTGAAAGGTTCTTTCCCAAAGTCTCCAACCATATCAAATTGTAGCCTAGAAAGCGTACAGTGATTTGCACCCCACTATTCTCAGTCAGATAAAAGCATGCACACACATAATCTGAAAAACAAACATCCTAAATGCAAAATATTTTCTGTAACTTACCCTTTCCTTGAATGTCTGTGGATATCTTCTTTTCAAGGAAGGCAGGATTCCTGCAATAGCTTTCCTGAACTTAAGCTGGTTAAAATGATACTTAAGCTGGTAAAATGGTGCCTAGAGCTCTGGGCTGCTTTTTAAATTTAGAGCAGTTTTACCCAGCTGAACTGCGTTAGTGTGCCCATCAGGACAATCACCTGGGGTAAAAGCTCAGACTAGCTTCAGTCCTAGAAGGTAATTTCATAAGTGAAGCACCTCCACAGACAGGCAGAACAGGCTTTTGTGTCTGGGCTTCAGCACTACATGGAGGTAGGACTGTAGAATAAATCTGTACCTCCAAAAAGAAGTTATTTCTTGACAATTCAAACGATAAGTGGATTCCTTCAAACTGCCAAAGGCTTGTGGAAATACCAGCCTACAGAATTGCCTTGACAATTTTGAAGCTTGTTTCCACAATCAATAGTGACAAAAGTTACAAGAGTGGAGTGCTGTGGAAAAAATTTGAGTGTCAGAAACTATTGCATGATACATGGAGGCAATGTTTATTTAAACCTAAATTCTACATCTAGTTATTCAATAAGCTTGTCTGTAACTTGAAACTGTTAAATGAGCTGCCATTCTGCTTAAGCTGGGAGGCTTGATTTGATGGCATATAAGTATTTACAAACTTTTCTGATTATTAAATGGACTGATAGGTTAGTAAAATGACTGCTATGTATACTTTGAGGTGTGTTAGCGCACAGTTTAAATCTGTCATTAGTTACCCGGGACAGGAAGACTTTAGGAGGTGTGGTCAGCTGTACTTCCTACATTTGATAATACTTATTTTTGTTTCTGCAGGTATTTTGTTTATGATCATGTGTTTGCAGAAAAGATTACTTCGATGGATAGTCAGCTAAGTCCTCTAGAAGAAGAAAATGAGAACTTAAAAAAGGCAGTTACAGTTCTGCAAGCCCAACTTAACCTAGAAAAAGAGAAGAGAGTAACAATGGAAGAGGAATATAGTCTTATGGTAAAAGAAAACTGTGACCTTGAACAGAGGCTTGTTGATATAGACTTATATCGGGCTCGTGCAGAGGAGTTGGAAGTGGAAGTAGCTGAAATGCGACAAATACTTCAGTCTGAAAACACATTCCATAATGCAGAGAAATTGGTGCCAGAATCCTTTTTCATTTCATTCAAGGAATCTTTAGAAAGGGAGGTTGGTCAGAGCCCAGCAGATGATGGACTTCTGACTGTATCGGAGCTTGAGAAGAAGGCACTGAAACGGAGCAGCAGCGAAACTTTCCTAAGCAGTGCTGCAGGGGGAGACATTCTAAGGGGCCATGAAGAAACGTGTATTAGGAGAGCTGAAGCTGTGAAGCAGCGAGGAATCTCTGTACTTAATGAAGTTGATGCTCAGTATAATGCTCTGAAAGTGAAGTATGAGGAACTTTTGAAGAAGTGTCAAATGGATGAAGATTCTTTGAAACACAAGGCTGTACAAACTCTGAAGCAGTATTCCAAAGACCTGAATGTGGGGAATAGCCAGTATGATCTTTCAGCTAGCAATCTAGAATGCACAAATGTGGAGCTAAGTGACTCTCCCACAAATGCTCTTCCTGAATATAAAGCACTCTTCAAGGAAATTTTTAGCTGTATCAGAAAAACAAAGGAAGAAATAGATGAACACAGAGCTAAGTACAAGTCCCTCTCCTCTCAGCCATAACACTGGATGTGCTGATGACCCATTTTCTGTTGGTGACTAATCTGTTAGTCAAGAAGGGGAAAAACTTTATACAAATGTCAGAAGGCCCCTTATACTGATGTATTTCTTGAGCACTCAAAATGAATGTTTTGAATTGGCTTGTAGACCTGTAGTTAACAAGCTAGTTAGTTAACAGCTAGTCTCCCTGTACCTATGTAGCAATAGATTTAATGTTGTTTAGCACTGTCACACAAACTAGTGGTTGTAAAGCAAACAAACATCATAGCTTAATACTACACAACTACTTCATACTACTCTCTGGCCAGAGCAGTAACTGACACTAGTTTCCTTAGTCCACTTCAAAAATAACAGAGCTAAGAAATCTGTACTGTATTTCTCACAAGGAACCAGACTAAAGCTTTCCTCTGGTTCGCAGGTGATGATGTAGCCCTGTAACTACGTCTGTGTAGAAGATTAACAAAAACAAAGCCCCTGACCAGTAGCATGGGCAGCCTCTCCTTGATTCTGGAGAATGAAGCTAGCAGTCTAGCTGAACTTGCTTTGGCAGGGAGGTGGAGAGCAGGCACAGCAGCCTGCACTGTGCTTGGTTTAAGCTAATGCCRCATTTTCACATGCACTAAGCTCTCCCATAGATCAGTATAAATGTCTTCCTACTAAGAAGGGATTTGATGTAAAGTTTGYGTGGCTTTTTAGGTATGGTTTCTTATGTAGGGCACTTTGTCTTAAGGCAAGATACTGTGAATTGATTATGTATGTTATTTGGGACCTACTGTTCTTGGGTGGAATGTCTACAAGTACATTTTTATGTGTATTTGGTAAGATAGGAAGTTGCAATTTAGCTATTTAACTTTAGTAGTAGCACTGACATAGTGGAATAGCTTTTAATCTTACGTACTACAAACTCTAAGTGCTTGAAGGAGATGGGCCAGGTAAAACCTTATCGTATTGTTTTGTCTATTGCTTCGAGTGTCAGCTTCTGTGGACATTTCTGTGCTGCCTGGGGGGGTGGGAGGATGGGCACAACACTGCCAGAACATACCCTACTGGAAACAGGGGACCACACTCCTGTTCTTCCTCTCCTTCTCCACTCCCTAATAATAACTCATATGTATTCAAATTCTGAAAAACATGGAGAAGTATGTTCTTAAAACTGCTTCAAAGTGTGAAGAAAACAAAGGCTAAGAGATTAAGGGGGGGGGGAAAGGCACAATGAAAGGTGACATCCTTTTCCTTATAAAGGGTCTCATCATAGCTTAATTTGGTCAGCTGTTCTYGGGAATCAACTTACTGCCTGTCTGAGTTGCTGCGATATACCAAACAGTTGACACAGAATGTTGACGACTTCTCAGCTTTAGTTCAACTGTTGTGGTTGCAGTTCTGTCTGCCTTATGTTCTACGCTGTTAAGCTTGTGTATAGCTGTCCTTCAGTTGCAGTATTAAGACTTCATATTGTGGGAGTTTCTCTAAAACATGTATTGCATTCTGAAAATTATTTAAAAATGGAGTCTGAATCTTGTGAATATTTTTCTAAGCAAATAAATAATCCAGTCAAGCTACATGTGTAACTAGTAATTACACCCATCTGTGCCAATCAGGAAACTGTAAACTCAGTACAGATGGCACCTGCATTATCTAGTCTTGCCATCTTTCCTATGTAGCTCAGATGGAGTTCCCATTAAATTTGTATTTTAAAAAGGTTACACTAAATGGAAAAGGATAGGCCTGTCTGGGAAAGAAATCTAGAGGGAACCAAGTAGTTTCTCCTCATTGTTGTGGTGTTTGTCAGTGCTGTTCAAAAAGCAGGGGGTAAAAAAAAAAGGCAGACAAGCTGCTGTTCTGCCATCAGGTTAACTGTATTGTCACCGGTCTCACGGGAGGCTCATGGGTCCTCATCACCTGGAGGTCTGCCCTAATTCAGATACTGGAAAGCAGTAACCTTAAATGAGAAAGGCATGACACTGTTAGTCACAAATGATTTACTACTAATATTCCTCACCACTTCAGGGGAAGGGGGATCCACACCTGCTGGACCAGAAGACATGTAAAAGCAATTCAGACTTTTTGGTTAAATAGGTGATCTTCAGTGGTTTATTACTGTTGACTAATTTAGAGCACTTTCACATATACGATTTTTATGCTTTAAAAGTATCATAAATGTTCTCAGATTTCCACAGAACTACTTGATTCTTCTGTAATTTAACTTCCCCTTGGCTACCTGTGCCACTGCTAAGCTCTGGCTGTACTGTACTTTAACACTTAACTGTACATATTGTGCAATAAAAAACTCCAAGGCTGGGTTCTTCTTTCATAACTCCTCTCGGACTGTGGCTTTCCCAGAGAGAAGCTTTACAGAAGCAGCCACAGGTAACGCTGTGGCGACAGGGCTGTAGTAGGGAAGTGTCAGCCATGGGTGCATGCAACAGACCAAGACAAAGGCTGCAAAAGCTGCCTGAACTTAAAACACCTCCCACTTACATTGATGTAGTTAATAAACTACACCAGAGTATTAATTAAGGTAGAGTTTTAGCAGTTTAAAAAGAGGTATTTTCCACAGAAATGTGAAATGCCGTAAGTATGGTAACAATATTCTTAGCCAATCTTATCTGGATTAACTACCTTAATCTGCTTATTTTAGTCAACAACTCAACTCAGCCTTTTCGAACATAAGTAGATGAAATTAATAGAATCTCCTTGAGCTTCTCATGTGATGGAAGTTATAGCAAAAACACAAACAGTGAAGTAACCATGTTCTACAATGCTTACAGCAGGATATTCCTTATCTTACTGCAGTTAGGCTTCAATGATAAACCTGTAATAAAAAGATCAGTTACTGTACCTTGTGCAACAGCCCTTAGCTTGACAGCCACCTCTAGGTACCCCCTAAAGAACATGATGCGAGCACAATGATGCAAAGCAGGTTAAGAGGCAGTTTACTATCTCTCTACCTCGAACCTCTACTAAAACATCCCCGACCTTGCCTTCCTCCGCAAGCCTTCAGGCTATAAAAGGAGCGGGTGCAGCTTTCGTTTCTTCTTAGACAAATACAAGGTGGGGTAGAATTGACCTTTGAGATAAAATTTTATTAAAAAAATTACACAAAATAGAGGTTTTACATTGTTGCCGTGTGGTAACTACAGCTGGATGCCTTCCAGAGGGTGCACTCGGTTACTTACCTCGCTGTATTGACATACAGTCATGCAAGAAATCCCTCACACAAAACCCACACCAATAAAAGAAATCCAGTAGTTGTTCCACATCTGTTTCAAATGTAGGTACTTTTCCAAATAACTCATTTCACAGACAACAGGTGAGAACAATGGCTATGTAGTACAGAGTTCAGACAGTGATTTTGTTCCCCCCCCTCCCTAGCCTGACGTTTCCATGAACATGACTATCTTCTCTTTATAAAGAAAGAGGGCTGCAAGGGCTAGTACAATGCTCAGACTGGGTATGAGCATCTAGGTATTTAACAAAAACTGGGATGTTTGTAAACAAATTTAATTTATTGGCATTACTTACATAATAAAGTATTAGACCATGATTTTCCATCATGTCTGTGTCAGTATATGGTTTTATTTTTTTATAACGAAACAGAACGAGAACTGAAATACATTAGAAATCCCAGATTAATCAAGCTGCAGACAGGGTCCCGTGTTGTCTTCCTGGTTGCTCTTGCGCCTAGGCAGCCATGCAAACACGCGTGTGAGTGGGCTGGGATGTCAATGACTGTCTGCAATGCCCCTGTGCCCCAAAGTAGGTCAGATCCTGCCCCACACTCCCGAGGCCACGGCATTACTTTGTCTGTGGCGCCTACTCAGGTGTCCTCTTTCATCCTGGAGATCACTTGAAACCACTACCACCGCTGTCAAGACTGCACCGTCCCCTTAAGATACCACATTCCGCCGTAGCTCACACAGCAGTCCTGGGGAGAAAGGGAAAGTGTAAGGTCTTGGGAACCATTGTCTGGCTTCGGGACAATAAACATGATAAATAACAACAGTCTCCTCTCCAGTGCACAAGAGAGCACAAATCCAGGGCAGCGGGTTATCTCCACCCTGAAGACCATATAGCTTAAATGAAGACAACACACACAAGAGCAGGAAGGTTGAGAGGCCACAGGGAGGATAAACAATATGATGGCAGCAAGAAACCGGGCTTTTTCGGGGAGATGATGGGGATCATGCAGAAGCCAGCTTAGGAAAGGTTGCAGGGAGGGGTGAGGACAAGGGGAACTGAGGGATAAACACAGGCTGAAGCTCAGGTGGAGAGACTGAAGGGAGCAGCAGCAACGGGCTGGAGAGTGAAAGCAGTCGCCAGATCTGAAGCCTTTTAAGAAACAACGTTCTATGATAATGAACTGCCAAACCTCAGAACCGTGCTTTGGTGTTCTGACCACACGTCTGCTAAGCTTACAGCGGGTAAGCACCACAGCAAAGGAGTTCAGTAAGTGGGTTTTCTTGTGGCTCATTTTCTTATTTCTATTAGATGAGCACTAAGTCTCTCAAGTTCTAAGCTAATGGCTTCTCTTTCTTTTGCTCCCTCCCATTTAGGTAATTCAACACAGGCTTAAGAACTGCTACAGAAGCTGTGGAGCTTAAAGGGAAAAAAGTATCTTTTCTTCTGAAGTCTTGGGACTCGCACATCGCAAAAACAAATAAGAAATTAAGTGTGGAGGCTAGAAAGAGGGTTTGCAGACTTGATCTGCAGATGCAAAAATACAAACCCTGTCAGTCTGTTCCTCTGTGTATGAAAAAGGAGCACGTGCAGATGGGGAAATAGGAGTCAACAAATCCAATTTCATTCAAAGAGGAATCCAATCTCTTGTGGCTCAAAGAAGCCAGAGAATCTTCCTATTTCATTAAATCATACTTCTAAATTTTATTTCAGAAACAAAGATAATTTCACGTACTTCTGTGACAAATGTATTCAAGGCAAAGAAGCCTGACACAACACGAGGCTGGTCGCACGATGACTTAGTGACTTACATAAAAACAGTACCCAGTTTTTTAGGGGAAGGTATTTTTTCTAGAAATAGGTTATCTGTTAAATAGCAACAGCATCATGAAAAACTAATGCCAGTATGTTGTCTAGATGTTCCAGGAGAGCTGATATTTGAGCTCATCTAGTCGCTTGACAAATCTCCCAGCACAGGCAAGCCACATGAAATACTGTCTAGCAGGCAGAAATGTCTGAGCTTATTTTAATGTTAAGACCAGTTTTTTTCAAGCACGACCAGTTTGCTTATTATCACAGCAACAGCTGTAATTTTTCAAATATGCTATTACTCTGTTTGCAGATCCCAATATAATAAAGTACTTACTTAAGCACTTGTCTTATTGAAGTGGGTGACAGCAAGCAAAGGCCCAGCAACAATGATTAAAGTATTACATTAGTTGGCAACTTTCTACTTAGCCATCCTGCATCGCTTTTAAAGCTTGTCAATCATGGCCTGTGTGGTCCCTACTTTATACCTTAAACTTCTTTAGCAAGTAAATGGTGCACCTTCAAAGACAGAGATGAAAGGATTCAAATAAACATTCACAATGAAATGTGTTAACTACTACTTTGCCTGCTTGTTTTGGCTAGGGTTTTGCTCCGTACACTGCTGCACGTCCTACTATAGAATGAAACGCATCTCCTTCTGAATATGTGGCACTTGTGCTCTTCAGCATTAACCAACAGCAGTCAGCTGGTAAACTCAGAACACTGTGCAGAACCTTCCCACCTCCTTAATGTTTAACTCCACATTATTTAAAAATAACTCTGGAGTATCACATTTACTACACTGTATTCTCTGCTGGTCCAAGATGACAAATAAAGATTTTTTGCAATAATACAAAATAACRCATGAGTCAAAATGACTACTCCTTGGAGGGAAAGAAGGTAGAATGAGACAAGTGTATTTTTAAGAAAACAAGCTGAAAAACAGGCTTTGTCCACATTCCAACGATTGTTCTAGCATCCTTATCATTTGTCAATTCAAGGTAAAATATGATCCTTTGCTCAAACCAAGCATTAAAAATTCATGTATTAATTGGATCAAACCCACAACGGAACAGAAACTTACCTTTAACACTCTATCCACCTCCTGCTTGTTTAGATCTTCTCCACATTCTTGACTCAACTGATTCTGGATGACATTCCTGCGCACTCGATAATTTTTCGAAAAGATTTCAAGCAAAACTTGGCGATGCTTTAAAAGAAAAAGTATGATAAATACAAAAAGAAGAACAATTATTCCTATCTTTCTATATATCAAAACTGCAYGTGCCTTAGTCTGTACAAAACATTCACTGAACTACATTAGAGGATTCTTGCTTCGTAATCCTGAAACCGTCCCATATACATCTGCTCCCCAGCAGTGCCCTAGCCTCTGAGGGCTCCACAGGGATCTCTCCATACCCCGCAGCTAGACCTGCACCTGTCCTGYGACCTGGGGCACTCCAAAGGAAGAACATGCTGAAGACGGGGCTGCAACATACTCCTCTCAAATGCTTCCACAGGAGCTCACRTGGTCCACTCCAGCCAGGAGGCTGGATACTGCTTGAGTCTTTCCTATAAAAATTTATTTAGACCATGGACACAGGAGTTACACTGTCCATCCACATTTTGTTAGGCGCCTTCCCTTTCACTTCATTTACTCTGACTGCAATTAAAACTCAGAAGATGCTCACATATGCTGTAATCATTTCCTATTCTAAGTATAAACAGATACATCAGCTAACATCATCATTTAATCTCTGGTTAATGTTGCATTACCATCAAAAGAAAAAAAAAATTGGTCTGGATTCTGGTGCGAGGCCTGCATCGGAGAACCCTTTCTCCTCACAAGTTCAAAGTTATTTGTATTCCACTGAGCCAGTTACTGACGTGTATTACCAACATATTGCGTTGTTTCTGTCCATACTGCCTTGTCTTGACACAGCAATGACCACCCTGTGAGCTAAGAGCTTCCTCTCAGCTGAAAATAGGTTGGTATTGAAAACTGGACACTTCAATAGGGAAAGAGGAAAACTACCTGCTGTACCAGTTCCAGAAACACAAATTCAAACAGTGCCAAATGCTCAATAAACATATATTTGGGAATGTCACTTATTTTTCTTTTTACCTGATCATAAGTGTCACCAGCTTCCCAAAGTGCATAGACCTTTAGTTCATCTGGTGAAGCAGCAGTCTGTGGAGGAAACTGAGAACGAGAGGCTGTTAAAAATAACCATCTATTTAATGAGTTCTGCTTAATGATTCTATGATACAGTATCCCTGGACACCTATTACTGAATCAAAAACGTTGTTGCCATGTAATGAGAACTGCTGAAACAACATAAGCTCCTCTCCCATTCCACACTCGAAGGGGTAACTTTGCTCTGGCAGCCCCTGTGCCGGCTCAGGCACGGCCCGTCCTGCAGCCATGGGGCAGACACCTTCTCGCAGGCCCCGATGACTTCAACAGAAACAGGATCTGTATCAAACCTGTCCTGCTGGGTGATCCTGCGGCACACAGACCCCGAATTAACGAGGGGCTAACTATGGCCTGGGGAATGGGATGAGCACCATGGTGCCCATGTGTGCCTTGATACGCCCAAGCCATGTTTGACTGATGCTTCTGGTCACGGTGGGGTAATCCACACCAGTGCCACGGGCCCCACCTGGCACACCACCAACCATTTCAGAGCTTTAAAAGGGAACTGCTGGGCATACTGGAATGCCATGAATTTTGCCTGGGGACAGTTTCCCACGGGTGGAGGGTCAACCACCACGTACCAGAACAATCCCAGGGCTTGGACCTTAGCTGGTATTTCACTGCAAGATGTCTAGATTTTTCCTGTCAGCAGTGTTTGCTTCCAGACCATCCAAAGTATTCAACCAACCATCCAGTATTCAGCTGAGCACCAAGTGCATTGCAGGGTCCTCCTGGAGGTTTTTACATTTACAGTGGCAGGTTTTAGAGATTCAGACTCTATCCTGTATTTATCTGCTTCACTAATCCCAAGTCAGCGTTACTGACAAGCACTGTGCTTCTGCTGTATTTGTCAGCTCTGTTTTGGGGCAGACTACAGGACTCCAGAAGACTGAACGCTGATGGACAGTGAATCAGACACTTGCTCATTTCAGGCTCCAAAAATGAAGTGGTTTTGTTTGTTTGTTTGTTTGTTTTTCCATGTGCCAAGCTAGAGAAATACATTTATTTTTTCTGAGACAGAGGCCTCACACCCCTGCACACAGGAAGGAACACAACTGCCTCCCCTCCATGCCTCAAACTCCTAAAAAAATGAAATACCATCCATTTGCCTTAACATTTCCCCTTGAAGCAGTGACTAATGAGCAATGCTGGAATATGCCTTCACTCCTGACATGTCTCTTCCTGTCTGTCACTAACAATTTATTCCTTGCTAACCGCTCAGACGACATAAATCAATCATCTATGAAAAGCTAACAAGCCAGTCCTGATTGTTCCAGTATCCCTCAATCCTGGCTGCTGGTACAAACCAAACCTTTCTTCCCATCCTCCCTCACACCACACCAAAAGACTTGTGCATCGCAGAGTGAAAGATCAGACTTTCCTTTCACGCTTTGCCTCTGATCTTATTGCAAAGGGAAAGAGTTTTGTCCAGCGGGAGCTGCCTGGTGGGATTAGCAGCTTTGGCTCTCACGTTGGTCCAAATGGCTGGAATATAACAAGGTTTTACACTTKGTTTAGAGCCAGGATTCAGGTTTATTAGGCTCGCATCACCTGACATAGTTCTCTTCTTGTAAGTACACTCGCTTTTGAGGAATAATATCTCTTGTATGCTTTCAGCACAGATTAAAATCAAATACTTCAGCTTCCCTCCAAAAAAAAAGCTGCAGCAGGAAAGGCAAAATGCAGGGCACCAGGAACACCCAGTCACAAGCTGCCTTGCTCTGAGAAGTCACTCAACACAGACCCGGAGTGCAAACTCCTCTCGCCTCAGCCACATGACTGAAATGCAGCTGTGTTTATCTGGCCATTCTGTGAGGAAACAGCTTCCAAACCAACACAATACTTATTTGGGAAGAAAAACCCACAGAATCTCCTCCTCTCAACCAGCCTTACTCTGCAAACTGTTGCAAACACTGCTGCCAACAGCACCCTGCTCGCTTGCTGCTGTCCACAGGAGCGGGAAATGCCATCAGCGACTCTTAAGAGAGATGTGCTTCTCTGTCCAAACAGCTTTACTGTCTTGCCATCCGCTGTCCCTTTGCCATTTTATGTTTGTTATCTTAATCTCTCCAGCATCACCTTGAAACAGCTCTCCACTGCCTTAAAATCCTTCTTTAAAATATTTGCCCTGTGCCCCTTCCTGCCCTAAGCCCCCAGAGCTAGCGCAGGGCTTGTAGGAGATGAACTGCTGCCCCGGGTCCCCAGGGCTGCCACGTTAAAACGGAAGCTCTCAGGGAGGAGCCCTTGGCTTTGGGACGTGTCGCACTCAAGCACTGAGCACGCCCTAAAAATAGCCACTGCCAGGCAGCCTCGCATTATAGCTAAACCAGACTGAAAGGGGCTGAGTCTGCCAGAAAAAACTTACCAGCTGGAATAATCCTAGGGTAAACTGTTGAGCTTACCTCTCCAGGAGCCTGGCATCAGCACTAGCCCAAAAGGCTCACCGTAAGCGCAGGGCTGCATTCCTCTCCTGTTACGCTAGCCAGGCAGGATGCCGGCAACGGTTACCTCATTTCCTGATGCCTCAAAAATATCCTCAAGATTTGGACAGAACCTTGCMACTCCACAGACCATGGGAAGGGAGCCGGCAGGAGCCAGCCATCCCCATGCACCCCCACCAGTCTGCAGGAAATGGGTGCAAATACTCAGGAGCCGGATTCCTGTGCAAACGTTTCCCGTGGGGCTGGACCCAGGCTCAGCCTGCGCAAGCTCCGGACACACGCGCAGCGCCAGTGTCTGCCAAGGATGCCTCTACTCACCCTCTCTCCGACGGCGGCAGCAGCCCACTGCACTTGGGCACATCTGCCCAGGATTCGCTATTTCTTTGCGTATGCTTTTCCCTCCCACTTGAGGATGCTACAAAGCACAGGCAAGCACAGCACCCTGCAGGCTTCCCCACGGCCTCATTTGCAGTTGGAGTGGCATCTCTTCTGGCTCCCCACAAATACTATTTATCTCATACCCTGGGTGCAGTTGGTCAGCTTTACAATAAATCCTGCATTCCCCTGGTAAGGTTTCAATTGCCATTTTCAGCAACATGTTTTCTATAATAGGGCAGCATGCAAGCCAAGAGTGTCTTCACCCCCCACAGAACATCATTTTAATTACCTCAGATCATTGATTTTTATCACCAAAGTACTTTCAATTACAGAAAACTAATGAGCAACTATGAAATCCCACACTAAACAACCCTCCAGGCTTTCCCTGAGCTCAGGCGCCCTCGTCGGGTTCTGACAGAATTGTCCAGGGAACAACTAAGAAATACCAAAGCATATGAGCCCATGCAAAGAGTAAAACCAGCCCTGGCACCTTTGCCATCTGCACAGAGCATCAGGGGGAGGCTTGGGGGTAATGATTTACATTGCTGATAACAGTACAGGCTTATACAGGCTCTTGTACAAGACCTCAAGCTTTGCAGTAAATTCTGGGTCAGCAGAACTAAAACTTACAGCAGACCTCCAGCAAGAGATGCTCCAGTGACCACTTCTACACCTCTGCAGGTCGCCTGTGACAGGATTTTCCAGACAGAAGGAAGTTCCCAACCACCTCTCTTCAGGAGGATTTTATTTTGGTTGTTTTTTGAAAAAATAAACTATCCCACTTTCACTCCTCACAGACTTTTAGCAAAGTGTGGATGGAATAATTTCCAAAATCCCCAAATTTCCAAAGCAAGTAAGTCCCAGTCCCAAGTAATAGAGCAGCAATGACCTCAGCTATTTACATCAGCATGGCAAATGCATACATTACACTGCATACAAAGGAGAGCCTAGCCAGCACTAAGAGGCAGTTCCAGGCAAACATTACCCCAGGACTTGGAAGCTGTCAAGAGAAAGCAGAAAGTACCGAAATTGGTGGTCTCCCTAGTGGCATTTCAAGTCTGTTACTCGATTCCCAGGTGCCACAACACGTACTTCGCACACGACTGAACATGTTATTTCTGACCCCTGTAGCAACCCTTAATCCTTAGCTGGGTTTCAACTCCCATGCTCCAGGCTCTCTCTCTCATCAGCCAGCCTGCTTCCTCCTCTTTCCGCCTTGCCTGCTCTTTCGAGCAGTTCGCACGCCTCTTTTACTCTCTCCACAAAGGCAGCTGACTCCCAAGCTCTTTCTGGTTGCAACCCAATCAGCACTGCCAGATGTCTTGTAAAATTAATTTCCTTTTAGGCTCTTTCCCATGATGCCAAATTCCTTTTCCTTTCCTAAGCAATCTACTGTCACACAAACCTGGCTCTGTCTCACGCAATCACACATGTCATTTCCATAAAGACAAAGAAACAAAGACACCTCTGCGCAGTCTAGAAGGAAAAGGACTGACCAAAGAAACCTGCTGCAGATATGGTTTGTCGCTTCCCAGAGGGCTCTGCTGGGTGTGCCTTGCTGCTCCCAGGCAGTCAATGCCACCTTTCCTCCCCCAGCTGCGTCCCTGTCCCTGAGAGAAGGAACTTGTGCAACTCCAGGAGAGCTGATGGGAATCTGGGGCTGCCTTAGATCATGTTAACAGGAGCAAGTTGGGACAGTGAGTCACTGCAGCCCAACAGCTTGGATGTGGAAACAGAGCCCCAAAGACAACTAAGCTATGCAGCATACCACTGAGCAAAGAAAGCAGAGTGCAGGGCCTGCCAGAAGCAGGATGCCAGACAAACCTCCAGCAGCTTCAACATATCCAATATTGGACAGTTACTCAGAGCACATCTGTTCTTCCAGTCCACCAGCACAGGACACAAACATTTCACAGCTTAGACATTTAACTGCCCCCTCCAATCCCTCCTCCCCAAAGTACACCAAGGGAAAAACATACTTACAGGCACCAAAATTTGTTTGCAGCCAGTGTCCAACACCATGTCCTGTAACATTTTGTCCGAAATGCCACTGAACAACGTATGTCCTGGAGGCAGACTGGCTAAGTGAAGATTAAATAACCGTTTAAGCTCACTCAGGGTGAGTACAAATTGTTTCTTAAATGTTGACGACACAAATGCCTTCAGTTCTTGGGCTACCCGGTCAATGCAGCCTCCAGGCAAGTGGCCGTTTAAAGAGTCCGTGGAGTCCTCCTCCGCATGGAGGCCATTGACAATGCCGTTGTTCATGCCCTCATAAGCCGAGGTATCCATCGGCTCCTCATCACTCACAGGCTCCTCTTTAATGCGGATATTGGAAACATCCATCTTGGCTGAGGTGTCATTTGATTTCATCTCCGCCTTTTGCTTCTGGAACTCCTTCTCCAGCTGCCCATAGTTCTGCTTGACTTTTGCTTTAGCCATGTTGACCCTTTGCTCTCCAGAAACCAGCAACGGATGAGCTAGCAAGAAACAAAAGATACTATAAATCTCACCATCACCAGGGCACCAGTCTTGCAGAATGTTTCTTGAAGGGCTCATAGTGAAATAAAACCAGGAAACTTCATCTGCTTGTGAAATCTAAGGCATAAACCCAGTTTCTTGATTAGATTTTACTTCAGTTTTGGGGTTTTTTTGGTGTTTTTTTGGGGGGGGGGGTGTTTTTTGGTTTTTTTAAAGATAAACATGTTGACAAGTGTAAGCCAGATGCTTGGGGAAGGGTGTTCGAGTCAAGGAACCTGAAGCAAAGACAAAGCGCACTTGTTCAATCACTAGGGCCTTTTCCGCAAATCAGGAAACCAGGATACAAACTGCTTACACATCCCTACTTGTGACCCAAATGCTTCTTTGCCCAACGACTTTTTTTTTTTTTTTTTTTTTTTACAGTATCTGGTGGCTGGTGGGGCCTGCTGCAGCAACTGCCAGAGCCAGCACAAGGATGTCCCATAGGTACAGCGAGGAGATTGAAGGGGTTAACAGTGAACCTGAACACCCTTTTAGCATGAGGTGCACAGTATGAGTCTGAGACCCTCTTCTTAGTATTATTACCCAGTGATGGGGAGAAAAGGAGTCCTTTCCCATGCAATCTTGCACCTCTTCCAGTGTCCTCTCCACACCCAGCTATTCAAAGGTGAAAGGAAGGGGCGTGTTGGCAGCAGAGGAATCCAGTCTCAATGCCAAAGGAAGGAGTGCTGTGTTTAAGGCAAAAGCATGCACAGCACACATGCTGTTACCTTCTCTGCTGTTAGGGTCGCTAATCCTCTCCAAATAACCCAACACCTAATCCTTCCAAGCAGATCAGCCACAGGGTATTGAAATGGATTCATACGCTCGTTTGTCAGTTCCGCTTATACTCTTCATTGGCTTCAGTGTCTGGCAATGAGCCAAATGCCTAGTTAAAAGTCTCTGGAACCTCAAGTTTTCACAATCTTTTAGGATTATGGAGCAGCTACTTTAATATTCTCACTGGCATCCATGGTGGAGAAGGATGTCAAAAAGAGACAGCTTCACACCTCCTTACAGGCCCCTGCCAAACACATTCTTCATTAATTGCTCAGCCCTCAACCACACCACAGAGAGCCCAGTGCAAATCAGGGGAAATAAGAAAATCACCTCATGCACATTAGCTTGCAAACTGAGAGGTGTGCAAACTGAGAGGTGAGAATTACTTGTGCACTGGCCCTGTCCTCTCTTCAGAAGCTGCTTACACCCTTACACCATACAAGCTGCCTTAAATGAAGAAGTGGATAACAGAACCAGCTGATTTTACACTATCAAATAGCGAGTCCCCAGTGCCAAGGAATCCTCCCTGCTCTGCTACAAGGATGCTACAGTAAGTTTGTGTCACCCCAACATCAGTGATGTTAGTAAAGACCAAGATCTGTCTCAAATAATCCAGAGGAAACTGCAAGAAAGGAAAAATATCAACAAAACAAGACCAGTCCCCACCATGTTCAAAACCAGAGAGGAACTGCAAAACATCACCCAGGAATGTGGAGGGATGCATGTGCTTCAAGATGATCCAAGCACAATTCCACTTACCTGATTGTGCCTCTTGTTTCTTTGGTGTCAAGTGCTCCTTTAAGAGATTATAGACCTTTTCTAATCTGAAAGACAAAGATAAAATATACCAGGACAGTTTCAGTTGTTATGCCTGCATGCAGCCATGCCAGCTTTAGCCATTAGCTAGAACACTCAATTTCTCCAGGGAGCCAAGGAACAGGAATGACTTGAATGACGCAGTGACAACCCCCACCACACCACTGCCTGGTGACTGTGAGGGGGAAACCTTCGAGGCAAACAGATCAAGTTATCTATCAATGTCTACAGAAACTTTGTAGTAGATAGTTCTCTGTTTTCAGTCTACTCCCCAAAATAAAACAAGTCATTTACTTGGCCTGAATGCCCATCCACAGCATATGTTGCCTCTGGACTATATCTGGATGCTTCTTAACAAAGTCTTCATCATAAGGGAGCATGAACTCCCAACCTTTGTTTATTCTTGCCACAGACATGTGCTCTAGGAAGTCTTTCACATCTTCTGGGCAAAGCTAAAAGAAAAAGAAAAAGCATAAATAATATGGAAGTCAATTTACACAGGACATATAGAGCCATGCAGCARTGGGCATTGTTCCATGAGACAGGAAGAGTTGGGTTGATTTGGTATACATGGGGCACCGCCATGAATACACACCCAGCTAAGTCAGAGATAGTCATCCTTCTCTGCAGCACCAACACTTTCACACTATGTTAAAAGCACAGGACTTCAGAGAGCAGTGGTGATTAATCATCTGAGAGTCAAATAGCTCATGGCACGTTTTGTGAAGAAAAGGGAGTTTCCAAACTGAGATGAAAAGACTCTATTGTGAAGAGAAGCATATTCTACAGCGTTAATCTTATTTTAGAGCTGCAGGTCAGACATGCTGCACCTATACATGCACAGCTTTTAGGCAGCACTGGATCTTACATTCCCAAACTAGATGGTCTGTGCATAAATTGACTCGTGTTTTATCATTTTACTGCATTTTAAGGAAATGATTTTTTGTCCTCTTTACTTAACGTTTCTCATTCATTTGCCAGTTTTCACAGAATACTCAGGTGCCTAAGTTGCTTTAAAGCTTTTATTCAATATTGACAACTGGCATATGCCCATAGAAGAGTTGCTTGGGTGTAACACACCCAAAGCAGAGTAGCTAGTGTGGACTGCACAAGCACTCATCTGCTTTGGTGCATGATCAGTCAGCTTAATTCAAACTGTGTCCGGCTTTCCACTGAAACAGATGAGAGGACAAGATGCATTCCAGTGGCTCACCTACAAGGACAGTSATATCCTCTGGAGTCGTGGTAACTGTGGGAGCTGCTCGAAACKTTTCTAAAAAGAGTATGTATCTATACCTGTTCCAAAATGAAGGCATGCCTGGTGAGCAACACAGCAAGTCAGCAGTAATGCAAACGCTGTGAACTTGAGAAAAGGCTTGCAGCAGCACCCACTACTGACCTACAGACAATGCCCAAGACGTATCACCAATTTCTGATTTAGCAAGAAAAAAAATCACTCACTTTTGTAACTGCTGCCACTTCCTTTCTCACAACCCAGCGATCCTGTGTGAACTTCCACATCTACGAAGGGAACAAAGGAGAAAAACCTAGTAACTGTATTTAGCAGTTGCTTTACTGAAGTTGTAGTAATGACCCTGTTCAATGATGTTACCAGAAAAATGGAAACCCCATTCCTTTCAAGAATGTGGAAGTAGGAATCCAAGTAGGATTCTTGGCCAGGTAGTGGGAAAACACTTTCTGGCCTCTTCTGTCCTCAAATGGCCATGAACAGAGCATCAAAAGCTTCCAGAGTCCATGGTTTGCCTTGGTGAACCTGTGACTACAAAAGCTATGAAAAATCTCTTGAACTCAAACTCCATTTAGCTTCCAAAAAAAAAGATCCACTGCAGTGATGCTGGGACTCCAGAAGTCACACCTGAGGCTCAGCTTCTCATATACCTAATCATCAACCTAAAGAAACTCTTCATCCACTTCTGTTAATGTAGGGGCCTGTAGAGGCTGATGACTGTTGCCCTTCTGCAGCACACAGCCTCCTAGAAAGTGCCCATTCCCTTCTTCAATGCACATCACAGACGCTTACAGTTACGCAGAGATGGCCTGTCACTCACATACTTGTCCCCAGTTAATGGAAAAGCTAGGTGCTCTGCAGAGCAGCTCCTAAGGTCTAACATCCTAAGAGGCAGCTGCCGAGAGCAGGCTAACAGGATAGGGAGGACTTGGGCAGAACACTGTCTGAACATGACCTTTGATTTCTTCCTACCTCCGTTTAAATAGACTACAACCTCTTTTGGTCTGTGTGTATTAATAATGTTGTGAAGAATTCAAAATCTCATTACTGCCAATTTCTTCCTGCCCTGCAACGTCACCTATGCATCCTTCTCTCTGATTCAGTTTCTCTCTGCCCACAAACACACAAAACCACCACGCTCACTTTAGGGCACAGGGCATTTCTGTTTTAAAGCACAAGAAGCTGCTGTCCAAAGGAAGCAGATCTATCAGCTCTCCTTGCACGCAACTCTGAGGCAGCCATTTCTCATTAGGCACTTTACCCTCAACTAGAGCCAACGGTACTCATGTCCTCTGAATTTATTATGTGAGAATCTGGGGAAAAACCAGAAGCTTTCAGAAAAGACACAATTACTTTTCCTCCTCCCCAAAGTACAGCATGGAACAGGTGGACACTAAAAGTCACTATTGGCCATAAATATTTTTTAACCCTATTAATTACTTTAGACAAATATATACAGGGAAATAAAGTTCACTTTTTAAGCTAGAACACATTTTCTCCACAGATGCAATACAGAATTACATACTATTTCTGAGCCTTATGACCAGACATTTCATTTTGTCTGAAAGCCAGAAATACTGATGCTTTCTATTTGTTAACATTTTAACTTTTTCCCTGTTGTAGAGCTAATCAGCAAATTACTTGCCTTTAAGATCAACACAGATCCACTTCTCATGCAAGGTATATTTGACATAATTCAAATGAAAATAATTTATCTTTACATCTTAATCACTAAAACACTACCGCTTACTTAACTGAGCATAATAATTTCTGGTCCCTAGAACTTTACGCAGGACGTGTCACCTAATCTGCTGTGTCCTTACATGACTTATGTCACTGGGTCACACCTGAATCCAGGTCTCCATATGGCAGTGTCTTGGGCAGACATCAAGACACAATAAAAAGTCAGTTTCAATCACCATCAGTTTTATCTTACACTAGTACTGTAATATCCTTAAAGCCTCTTGCACAGCATGCTCCTATTCAGAGCTAAATCTCATAAACAAACTTTGCAAACAAGGGGAACAGTCAGTTCTAACTGAAAAAAACGAGAGCAATGYACTCGTCAGCTTCTCTTTGATGGGGCGGAAGCCATAAACTGAATATGAACTTAGGAACCACTTAGGAACTTAATTCTTTCCATGGTTAGCAAAAATAAACACAATGCAGAGGTTGTTCCTTTTTGCTGTGGTTATGTGTGTGTTTACAAGACCTGTATTCATTTCAACTTCCATGTGCAGCTACTGCTYACAAAAGGTGCCTGGGAACAAAGTCCTTTCACTGATTAGCAGCTCTGGGGAATAAAGTCCTTTTCAAAGATCAACAGTGCATGCTCAGGGAGCACAAGGCTTACCCACACTGCCCTCCTGAGACCTCACAGTCCTGAGCCCACGAAAATATATCTGGAGAAACAAGCACTTTATTATCCAGTCCTGGCTTTTCTGTAAGCCCCGCATTGTGGGGGCTATGTGATAGTGGCTCTACAGCATGTATTAGAAAGTGATGAATACTGTTAATGACAGATGATCTGAACCTGCCAGCCAGCCACAATGTCAATCTACATCAACATTCCCATGACAGACTTGTAACACCACCTTCAGGATTAAAGTACAAATAATTTCTTTGGAGGAAACACCTTATTGCAGTAGAGCAACAGAGTTTTGCAATGCCGTGGCCTCTCAGGCAAACTTCACCTGCATTTTCTTTTAAAAACAACAAAMACTTTTATACTTACAACAAAGTCTCTCCCTCTACAGAGGACTTCTGCAGGGACTCCACTATGTGGACTAGAAGTATCTTTTGGGTAGAGGACATCACTGTTAATTAAAAAGGAAGATGGATTAGTTAGTAGGTACTCCAGAAAAATGGCATTGGTGAAGATTAACATAACAAACATGTCCTCCCTGTTCTGCAGTTAAATTATACCTTTATCCAAAGCATGGTTTTCATTAAAAGAATTAATATTGGTGTAATTACACCACTGCAATTACACTAGTGCAAAAAGGCTTACACCAGCAAAACATAGCCTTTTGGCTAGCAGATGCGTGCAACACAGGTACAAGCGCTGCTTTGTTCTTGCAAAACCTATCCTCCCTTGGATTGGTGTAAACAAGACCAGAACGATCCTAAGAAATGCTTAGGCTAACCTGGTACGCAGCCTTGAAGGCAGCATTTAGCCAAAATGCTGATGTACGGGCATAAGGGGTTTTTATTTCCCTCCCAGCGATCAAGGGCTTAAGAGAACAATGCTACAAAATGTCATGCTCGAATCAGACAGCCCTGAGACGAACACCACTCCATGTCCTTGTCTGCTTGCAAGATGAACTGGATGACATTTGTTAGCACAGTCTCCAAAGCCTCAAGGCAAGCCAGGTTCATGATCTTGATCCTACCCAGACCAAAGAAATAGGTCCCCTCTCCATTTAAAGCTCTGATGTGTGCATGTGCTGCTCTGTGCCCAACCATCCCAAACATGCCACATCTACTAGAGATATACACATCCTCCTTCGACTAGTAGCAAAGAATCAGCTACAACGGAAAAACAATGTGAATGCTAATACACTGTCTTTTAACTTGCTTCCAGCTTCCTTCTGGAATGGCTGGAGGGACAGCAAGGGTGGCCATAAAAACTGCTCACGCTGCTAATACAGGCCTGTATCACAATAGCTGAAACACATGCTGCTGGTAGCTGGTGCCACTCATCTTAACACAGAGAACTATTCCAGAGACTATAATTCTCTGCATGCAGTGCTCCACCCAGGTAAAAAAAAAAAATCATACTGCACTTTACACTTCAATTCCCAGTGGGACGCTTTATCCTAACAAACAGGAGGATGACACAGAATCCATTTCTTGGGGTACACTCAGTACCCCACGCTTGATTTATTAAGCGGGTAATGCCTTCCAGAGGGTAGCTTTCAGCTGACAAGAGCAGCATCCACTGATGAACAGCAAGGTTCAGCAAGCACAAAGGTCTTTCTTTGACTGAATTTAGCTAAGAAATACTATAGCTGACATTGGTTTCATGTTCTATTCATTTATATTTGACACTGATCTCTGGAAGAATTCAGGACAGTCCTCTCACAAAAGAACGTAAGTGAAGACAACATCAAAAACCGGACATAACTCAAATGCAAATATAGATTACATCACTGCTCAACCATAATTTTTAGGGGTAGGTACTAAGGTATTATCCTTTAACATCAACCCTTTGAATTTTGACTGCACTAATCTGACTGCACTAAAAAGCACCCAACATTAAATCAAGATTTTACAGTACTGTGAGTTAAGAACATGCCTAATTTGGGACACAAGGAAGATGAGCATATAAAATCCATTGTTCTGATCCTCTCCTTAAAGCAGAAAACCATGTCCCAGTAACAAAGACAAGCCATACCTCTTCACCACCCAGTTTCCTTGGACCAGCATTGCCACCTGCTGTATACAGCGGAGAACTGCTGTAGAGTCAGTCCCAGAGCCTAGCAAACTCATCAGATTTGCAAATGGTATGACCTTCACTGAAAGGCAAAATACACACCCGATTAAGGGTTTCTTCAGTGCACATGATAAATCATAGTATCCTAGATTTACAAATCTATGTCTGTAAGTTGAAGTTCATGGTCAAAGCTGTATCTTAGAAAAAACCCAAAACCTAAGTTCTACTAAGTCCCCCCCCTGCACTATAGTCACCATCTGTTCTAAAAATATCTGCTAGTGTTGCATCAAAGTTGAGTAGCTTAACTGGTCCCAAATTAATGCATTAATAAAATAAAAAAAATCTATGCCTTTGGCAATATTTGGAAACAGAGATACCTGACAAGACAGGAACCTCCTGAGGCAAAGTCCTCAGGATTTGCTCTCATCAGATAGTAACTCTGAAGAGACAAAATAAAATTCCTAGATGACACTCATGAAGTGCGTATTATGGAAAACTTCCCAGAAAACGCCAAAGTGCAGCTTGTTGCATTAACCTTCAACTTATGATTCACGCTTAGACCCCACATTCCAGGAGATACCTGCTGAAATAGATGTATTCAGAAAGCTATCATCAGATTAGAAATTATTCTGAGAGTAAGTTGACTGCAAACATACAGATCAGCAGTCAGATCTGCTGTTACTGCTCTTCTCTGCACAGCAGGTCTTCTGAAGGAAAGGCTCAGGATCTGGATTCATTTACAGAATCAGAGCACCAGACAGACTCTGTCTGCTAGGGTGACAGAACTGGTACTATTAGGAACGGTACCTTATCTGAGGCAATTAGAAGTCACAAAGTAAAGTGCAAATATATTACAAAAGCTACAAACCATTCTTCATCAGGATCTTAATCTGATCAGCAAGGGGTAAAGTTCTCAGCTGGGCCATAGAAAGCACATTGCTTGGAGCCATTGGTTTGTCACTGCAGATAAACAAGCAGATTTGCAGCCCATGAAAAAGAGCATCCAGCCAATATGGACTTTGAACATTCTGTACAAACACTTACTTCTCTTCCTCTACACTTGGAGGCATCAGCATCATTAAATATTCACTAGAAGAAAAGAAAACATATCCTTAAAATGCTTGTCTTGGGACTTCCCAGGTTTAAATACAGTTATTCTTGCTTAGAGCAATCCTACTTGTGTGAATCTACAAAACAAACATTAGCCTGAAAAGAGAGCTCTCCCCTTTCCTCTCCCATCTTCCTCTGTAAATTCAGTACTAGTAAAAGCTATTGACATTCATCTGCCTAAAGAGAAGTTATGAAATAAATGGGAGTCAGAATCCCAGCTCTTCTGTACAGAAGAGGTGTCCAAACAGAGGAACTGCAAGAGTAAATACATGAAACACAGGTGCTCTGACACAGCAGTAAGAGGGGTCATGTGAAGTCCTGTTGACAGAATCAGGCCAGCAACAAGCAAAAAGTCTTTTCCACCCATGTAATTACCAGTGTCTGTGAGGAAAGAATCAGATCCAAAAGACTTCACAGAACACCTAGCACTGTTCCACTGAGATGTTAAAGGTTAAGAAAAACACACCCACACCATTAAACACAGAGAGTCTATCACTTTCCTATTACTTGGGCCATGGTTGTATCAGATTACAGYGAAGCATTAGTATTGACTGCATCACGGGAAGATTCCTGTATAGCTGCAGTCACCAAGAAACAAAACCAAACAAGTTTCAAGTAGTTTTCAAGTGTCTTTCACAAATCACAAAAGAAAGTTTCGTAAGATTTGCTAACAACGGAAGTTATTGGCTTCAGAGTTTTAATTTATTTTAACCAGGAGCTTTTGTTTTACTTTTCCTTTATGGTATTTGCAGTATTACAATAATGCAGGGTTGTGATAACGCACAAGACACTACAATCCCAAATGAAAACAACTAGTTCTAATCTCAGAGTACAGGGAAACAAAGCAAGCAACCTGAATAAGTTGAAGGCTAGTTTGTTTCTGTATTTTTTAAACAATTCCATCTTTATCATGGATAGAATTATCAAAGATCAGACTTTTAAAGAATATACCAACAAATTACTGCAGTTTCTGTAGGAAACCATCAAACCATTACCTGGGAGATTTAATTAATTCCGTGTTTTCAGCAAGGCCATGACCTTGACTAAATAAATACTGGCGCTCGTGTTCAGAACGGCTATCCTGGAGATATGGAAAAAAACAAGAGTCACTACCACATACTGAAAACATACAAAATGCCAGAGAGCTGGATTCCTCATTCCAAACTGTGACCACCCTGTCATTACTGCACCATTCAAGCATTCCACCTCTCTAATTGATGTTCTGCTTTCACTTTCTTGAATGATGTTCACATGATGTGGGAACATTTCTGTTGCTATGACTTCGAAAATGTCCTGACAGACATGCATGTGGGTCAGACAAACAGGATTTCTGACACTAAACTGACTGGGTTCCCCATGTCTTTCACCAAGTCCAGTTCATAATCCAACACCTGAGTGATTCTTGTACTCAGACCCCACTTTATGTTTGTCCAACTCTCAGTTTTAAACCTTTTCCAGTGTGGAGACCCCAAAGCATTATCCAGCGGAGGAGGTACAGAGCACTGCAGGGTCTGTTCAAGCCTACAGACCTACTTTTCTTCATTACCTTTTGATGATTCCCTGATTCCCATGGGCCCAGATTTAAAAACAGTTCTAGACTTGGCTGGAAGGCCCAGGTGGCCTCCTCAGCAGCCAGCACACACCTACCTTCAAGCCATAATAATGTAGATGAACCCAGTGCTCTTCTGCTTGTCTCTTCTGCAGGAACTCATAGGACTGAACACGTCGCTGACGAGCTTGTTCGGTCTCAGGGCGGGAGAATCGTACCTAGAAGATTTGGGCATCATTACATACAGCCCCAAAATCCTTGAAACAAAACGTCTGCATTATTTATTTGGTATATAAGTAACAGAAGCTAGGGGCCCTAGCTCAAATGAATCACCCCTTGCTGTCAGGGCCATCTTTAGTGCAACAAGTGCAAGTCCATCTTGCTTCCCTGCTCCCAAGCCCAGGGTCACCAGGACCAGCTGAGGTTTCCTGTCCTTTTATTTGGGTGTGTATTGTAATGCTTTCTTGTGAACTGTTGCCTGAACTATCATAAAAAGGAAATTTGGACATACAGTAATTTGCTTAACATCATCTTCAGCTTCATCCTGGGATGAATCACCACCTGCCAAAAACCACAACAGAATAAACACACCACTGCAGTAAAAACGCCAAAGCCAATCTGTAACTGTTTGGGGGCCCATGCAGGAAGGAAGCGGTACTAGGAACTACATAACCATGGGTTCAATCCCAGCTTGCCAAACTATGCAATGTATGACAGCACCCCACTGCTCCTATGATAGGAGATACTGCTCCCATGAGCTTTGCAGTGCAACTTTTCAGTGGCAGTGGTGACACTCCTTACTGCTGCCCTTTGACACTACCCACCACCTCCCATCCCTCTGCCAATCCCCCACACTGTGCCCACAAAAGCATTTATGCAGCTACTCTGAAAATAAGATCAGCAAAACAATCTGAGAAATGGCCTGATAATCAGTATGTTGTTACAATAAACTCCTTCAGAATATAATGACTCTTATCAGTAAAATTATAGAGAGAACTTGTATCTCATCTCCCAAAAGAAAACACAACTCATGGAGCATTTACCTTCATTAGCAGCTTCTCTTTCTCGGTGTTTTGCATCAGCCTTGTCCAAGTAGGTGAAGCTTGGCCTCAGCTGAAGAATTCCATGTAGTGGAGTCAGGTGAAGTTCACCTGAAAAAGAGAATTAACATTGGTTAAAATTGTTTTTTTCCACAAGGACAGTACTTTTCATTATCTCCCTATCTCTGTAAAGGCACAGCTTCAATTTAACATAAATATTTAATACAGTAAAACGTAAAAAGGGATCGAAGTGAAAAATTCATCCAGTGCTCAGGATTTCAAAGGAGTATGAAAGACCAAGACCTATTTCTGTAACTTTCCTTTTTGTGTTGAAACCAGATCTTGTAGAGCGCCACATTCTGGCTCAGACCTGACCTATAGCTCAGGAGACTCATAGTAAAACAGTCATCACTGAAGACAATCTACGTATTTTCACCTCAAATGATACTCAGATTAAAACTCTGTGAGGGCATTAGGAGACAAGAGAGGGGCAAAAAGTGTTGAACAGGAAATTAGATGGAGATAGTAATATAAATAACAATGATAAATTTATGCTACAAATGTGTATTATTTCAGGCCATCATGCACTGTTAAGATCCTGGAGGCATCTACAAACCCACAGTGTTCTGATGTAATATTTACAATTTTGCTAGACCTTCTCATGGACTCTGGGGACATTGATAAGGAAAAATTTTCCTTTCTTTAAAGACACAGACAATTAAAACCTAGGCTGAAAAAAAAAAGAACAAACAGGTCTTATTTCAACCCTGAAACGAGCATGTTTCACTGATGTGAGGGGTAAGCAAAAGAAACTTACCTTTTTTATAAACAGCAGCTGCATAGCGGGAAACATTACTCGCAGCTTGCGAAGAGCAGAAAGTTTGCTTGTCCATCAGCTTCCTGCAGACAGATGAATGCTGTGAGATTGTATTCTACAGGCAATGTGGCATACAGATGTCAAGGGTCTGAAATCACCAATTCTCAAAATGGAATATCAACAACTGCAGCAAATATATATACACTCATCTTTCTGTTTTGAAATTCAGAATTCATGAAGGACACCAAAAAACATAAGTTACTTTCAAAAATTCTTGCTATATAACAATGTCCATGGCACCCCCCCAGGACTGTACAGCCACTTGTTCTCACCTTTTCCTGAAGCCCTGGTGGACTTACATATTATCTATGCTCACCACAAAAAGGAAATGAAGGCAAAGAGGACACCTACGAGGAATAGGTACTTGTTTCATCTGTACACGTGCCATCTACATTGAGAGCAATCTGTTCTCCTTTGCTGCGACAGTAGTTAGGATTCAAAGTATCAATGGCCATTTCAAGTTCAACCTAAATAATGTGAAAGGAAAGACAGCTAATTACCATGGCAAAACCCCAAACATTTCAATTAAAATTCAGTCCCATGCTCGCTAACATTTCCATAGGTTTACAGCAAATTTAAATACATAAGCAGCATCATTCAAATCCATGGGGCAAATCTCATGCATAAAGTTGAGCATATATATGGGTTTTTGTAGGACGGGGACATTTCAACAACAGGCTAGAGATATATAAACTCCCATGTAAATGAATGGGAGCAGAGAAATGAGAGTTCTTTAGGCAGCCCTGAAAAACACCTTCACTTTGTTGGATACCTTCCACTACATTATCAGTCTATTTCACTTATCAGTACAGATCAAGTGCACAAGCAATATCCTTCAAGCCTCCCCATCACTGAGGATCCATTCAGAATCTCTCAAACTTAACATATGTTTCCTTCTAGTTTGGGTACCAAGCAGTATAAAGTAACTACGTCCTCTTCAGAGGCAAAGGCCTCGATGCTGGTAAGTTTGAGACTACAGCACTCAAACTGACTTCACAGTTATTCCTGATTTACACTGGTCGAAGTATAGAAACAAGCTCCAAGCTTTTAGTTACAAGGAGAACTATTCCCCCCTCAAACTTTAAACTTCAGACAAATGTTCAAAAACAAGTGTTTTCCTGAATAGCATTTCTCTTTATATACTATAACAATATAGTATATATTCTTCCTCAGGGTGTGCCAAAGCCCTTATAAATTCATAAATCACAGCTATTGCCTCATTTTTTCTTCCCCTTTACGTTACTCATAAACTGAACTGGTTACAAGTCCCAGGATAAGACGGCAGATTGACAAGTCTGCACAGGGCTTACAATGCAAACATTTGCTAATTTTAATAGAAGACTTCCTGAACACAACATGCATCCTAACTCCAAAGTTCACACAAGCACTCTCCTTAACCATTTCCCAGAACAAAAACCTAATATCACAGACATCTACTTCTGCATTTTTTACATAAGGTATTTTAAAATCATAGCCGCAGTTTTGGGACACAGTTGCAAGCAAGTGCAATCATTCAGGCCTTGGCTATACTTTCACTACCTATACAACTGCACTGATTTCAAAAGGACTGCTGATGATTCACAGCCAGGCAAGAGAGAAATTAAGCCCCACACTGACAATGAAAGACAGAGCATGCCTCCAAAGCTCAACCCTTTTCTGAATATTGTAAAGACCTTTTAAAGCAAGCTGTATTAGCACAAGGACCTACAAACTGAATTACATTAGTAACTACGTTTCCCTGAGTGACTCTATTTTATATTAAAACAGTGGCTTTTCCATCATGACTTTAATTCCTCTCTTTATAAACTCCTCTTACTCTAAACTCTACTTTACAGACACAATGAAAGACTCCCCCATACTTCCAAGCACAGAGATCTGGTCCTGCAAGTAGCTGCGCAGCTATAACAGCTTAGTAGCACAATGTGCTTTTCTTAAGTACATTCTGCACAACCAAAAACAACTTTCACAGACTGGACTCAAATGATGACCAACCTTTTGCTGCTTTGGTTTTATCTTTGCTGATAAATGTGTAACATCATCATACGTCATGGAAGCTGGACGAATAGGATACTGGAAAACAAAACCATTTCATAAAACCCCCTTCATTGAAAGATCAAAGAACTTCACAGAAATTAACACAATCTTCCCTGTCCCCTCACATGTAGATCCACTTGCCAGATAGATACAAGACATCAAGAAAAGAAATTACTTGACTGATTCGTGAGTCATCAGGGGATTTGGGAGTATGACCTAGAAAGCCTGTTGCTTTCCCCGCCGTCCTCTGCTTTCATCACTACATAACCCCCTTCCTGCCCCTCACACACCACAATAAACTATAACACAAGAAAATGGTACCACACATTAGTCCAGCAGAAAAAGGAAGTGTTAGAAGCAATTAAAAACCCATCCCTCGGCGTTAACTCCCTGGAGAGTTATTACCTAAAAGTAAAATATTTGTGGGTTTACACAAGTAGTGTTAGCTTACAGGACATGGGCCACATGTAGCTAGTCAGGACACCAGACCCAAGATTAACCACATGGGTCTCTCTTCTGAACCATTTGGGAATGCAGAGAGGACAGTGTGATGAAATGAAATCTTCCAGCCATAGCAGCATCCTGCTCAGAGCTGCCATTTCTCCAGAACACCCACAGGCCCCCATCACTAACCAATGCTCACTCCTGACATGGAACAACTGTGGGTATCCCAGAGGCAAGGCTGCACGGCCTGGTCCAGCATGTCTGGCTGTCTCCAGCGGTGCTCTGCTGGCATGTGCCATGCAGAGGATCTGTACAGGAGGCAGTGGGCTTGCCAGTGGGCATCACTGGTTTATAACGAACATTTCATCCAACAGCCTCAAAAGACTTCCCATTTTGCAGATGGGAAAAGTGAATCACAAGGATAAAATTATTAGAGAAATTCAGTGGCAGAATGGAAAATAGACCTCTACCTTCSTAACATATTTCCACCTTCAATCACTAGTTAGTTTTATCTCCACAACATAAGGGGGCTCTTCTGATGACTCACACTAATTTGTGAATACTGATGACATTTTAAATAGGGCCAGTCCTAAAGAAAWGTTTGTTTAGCAAAGATGGCAGAAATCAGTGATGACAGAAGATGGCTAAGAGACTGCAGATTTATCCAAACCACGATAAAAAGACATCATCTACTAAAAGCACTTCCTTAGGGTGGTTAAAGGGAGTGATTTAACGACAAGCCTGTGCCATAAATGACCACTCCTCTCCTGGCAATGATTTAATACTAAATATTTCAACTGACTGAGACCCAAACAGGCTTGCCTATATCCAAGATCTTGGCAGGGTGAAGCAGTAAGGAAAGTTACTGCTCTTTGAATTTATTTTAAACAAACTATCACTGCATAAAAGTTAACTGAAATACCTGAAACAGATACAGCTTCTCCAGTAGACTTCTGGCCAGGAACACGTCAATCTAAAAAGCAAAACAAATAACTGTCATCATGCCAGCTGTAATTGATGGAGCCTCAGATAAACGTACAATCCCTAGAGCTCAAATACTGACAATTTTAGCTTTTCATTACAAACTCTAACATGAAACACATTCGTGACTCTTGTCAAAGGTCTCCTCTGCTGATTTCGACATGAAATTCTGCAGTTGGCCTTTTTAAAAAACAAACAAAAAAACCCCACTATGATGAGGCAGCAGACAGTGGCTCTAGCTGTGTTTTTTCTCTCTAAGGAAACTTGGCAAACAAATCTGAAATGAAGGAGGAAAATTTTTTCTGAAGGGCTGAAGTGAATCTGTTATCACAATTATAGAAAGAGGAGGAAGTTCTCTCTTTGGCAGTATGACTGAAAGGTAACTTCATTACTAGTATTTTGTCACAAAATCTTTCTAAATTAGACAAGAGACACCCACATCCCAAATCTGATTCAATATTAGCATTTTGCCATCAGCACCAAAAATCCACATCTGTTTCATGAATATCACATACGGAAGCTGCTGTTTTAGATACTTTTAGATATAGTCCTGACAATTCCCACTCCTTTTCTCATGGCTTTTCTCCTTCTTATGAGCTTGCCCTTCCTTGTACTTCTGGTGTGTAAATTCAGACATAAAGTAAACAGGACACTGTGGCTACTCTTTGGGACATAGCAGGCCTTTAAAGAAGCCCAGAATCAGAACACAACTGCTTGTTTTAGCAGAAGGCATGAATAATTTTAGCTTCATATTTAACAGATACTAACTCATCAAAGTCATTCCAATTTTTCACACGTCTCAGAGACATGCAATAGAGTCACTGGAAACACACAATGGTAGAAGCAAGTTCCCCACCTGTGTTCCTCTTCTGACATGGAAAGATTACAAAGGGTGAAAAACCTGAGCCGAATCTGCCAACACGGACACCACTATTTTGGCAAAATAGATACCATGAGCCATATGCTTGGCCCACACAATGTATTTCCTTGCACAGAGAGAGCCATTGGTTATAAGACAACCACTGATGTTGATGACACATTCTTTCAGCAATGTAAGAACACTGGGAACTAGAATAATAAAAAAAAAAAGCCTCATGTATAATCACTGCTGCCACAACGCACTTTTACCTCTTGTATAATTGGATCATCTTCTTCATTTGCCATGCTAGGATACAAAAAGCTTTTTCTTGGCTTATTCCCTGGCACAACCTGAAAGAAAACAGAAATGTCATATGAGTCATTACATCTGTGCCACGTACCACATGTAGCCTAGAGTATTTGTTCAAGTTAACTTGGTTCCTTTCAGTGGTAATCTGTTTAGTCTGTTTTTCGAAGGAATGTATGTGTTTGCACAAACAGGTCCCTAATACTCCACAATCTTGACTGACTGCCACCAAATTTAAGAGACAAGCAAATGTCTCAAAAATAGGTAAGTTCTTGTAACTTTTCCAAAAGCCAGCAGTTATGTAAGAAACAAAGCACTAAATCAGTGCTCTACAGAGGGAAAGACAGTCCTTTTCTACTTGCATAAAGTATATCTTTTATATACTGTGTAACTATGACACACAGGTAGCAGCTGGTTTTCCAGCCAGCACATCTACAGTGCACTGGCTGGTCAGTCAGCATGTGTGAGCTCTGAAACTGCCACTGCAGTCGCCACTGTCGCTAAGGACAGTGTCATACGGTTCACTAACTTCCCTTCTCAGAAAAATTCCTTGAAAGCAGATAATGGAGAAAGCTCCTAGCTAAAGAGCTGGGAGAAGAAAAAAGCCTGCGTAAACCGTGCCCTTGGGACCAGACAGTATTCCCATCTGTGAATGTGCTGACCTTGATTTCATCTACCTGACATGTTGCAGCCTTGTCTCCTGACCTACCACTCTTCGGACCATATTGCTAGATGAGAGCTCCAAAATGCACTCCTCAGCCTCTCTTGGAGTCCTTTGAAATCATCAGAACAACAGATTTTACTTCATAACTACACCAACTCCAAAGAAAATAAGACTCCGATATTAACTGGGGACTGGGTGCTCTAGAACAAAGAGTCATCATGTTCAATCCAGTGCTGGAGTCAGTGATATGCCTGGTTCAGACCTTTGAATAAAAAATGATCCCTCAGCTAAAGCAACAATAGTTTTTCCCTGCTGAAATCAAACAAAAAGATTTACAAATTATTTGGGATGCCATTGCAACAATGTTAATTAGTCCAGATCATTTAAGACACCGTTAATCAGCCAGTACTAGTCAAGATGATAGGCATAAAAAACCAAGATCTCCCACAAACTAACCAAGGAAAGTTTTAACTTCAAAGATGATCAGGCAAAGAAATAAGATCTATGTTCGAGAACTCTCCCCCACTGTCTTCTACTCCTCGATGCCAGCTTGCTTCTTTGCTGGACCTCCTACGGAGGAAGAGAAAGAGAAAGAGGCAGCATCCAGGATCAGCTGGCAATAGAGAGGTTGCGAGAGAAGGAAGCCAGCATCCATGTTACATCCAAGGTGGTGGCATTTTTTTTCAAATACACAAGCCACCACACAATTTAACCAGCTCGGTATATTTTAACAGACATGCAGGCTTCTCAAAACATCACGTTAATAAACACACAATTATCTAAGAAACCCTTCAGAGAGGTTGGATAGGCATTCTGGATATGAGCATTATTAACATCACTACACAGGCAAATTTCCATTCAGGCAACACCTCTGGTTTATTTACACTGTTTCTGCCATTCCACGTAGAAATATGATTCCCTATTTTTCACTTGCAGGTTCTTCACTACCAAAAAAGTGCCCCTCCCAGTACTGAACTGGAATTTTCCATTTCTTTATGCACCAGCCTATCCCTGGCTCTTCCCACCATACATCTGTGTTTGAAAATTTACCATTTAATAATATTTCAGATTCATAGGTGAAATAATTTTGCAGAAATGCAAAATCTTCACAGCAAAAAGCCAGCATCTCCAATTAACTACAGGCTGGGGCTGTTACTGCCAACTGTGAGTATGTGATCTCAGATTGATATCAGAGTGTTTTCTGCGATCAGGCACTCAGTTCTTCCCAAAAATACATGCACAAATATGATGTTTTAAAGAAATGAGATTTGTCAGTTCCAATTTTGCTTTCCCCGCTCATGTTCCCTGGGTGGCCTGATAACAGCAGGCTCACGTAAAGCCAGCCTGATAGCTCTGCACGAAATGGAACAACTGCAGTTTTCATTCAGAACAGAGCTGATGATGAAGGATGCCCAAGATGTGCGAGAACATGTGATAACACCCAGAAGGTGGGAGACTTGGGTCCAAACCCTCCTTCCTCGCCTCCCTGAGAGGACGGGGAACCATCCTTCCCTTCTTGACAGCCTGAGTGCCAAGTATGTGCTAGCTTGTTCTTTCTCTCCTGAGAAAGTTACTCCACTTTCCACAAGAGAAATTAAGATTCCCTGGGCTAAGGAGAGAAAGAGAAACTTAGCCTGAAGGACCTGGTCTCTGGTCCCTCATCTAACACTGCTTACGCAATTATACACAAAAATCTCTTTGTGAATCCAGCTGTCATTACTCAAGAAAAATGTTGTATTACAGCTATTACATTTTTACTTATTAATTTAAGGACAAAGAATTACTACAGTTCCTTTCATTGGAGTATCAGAATGACAGGTCTATAAATAGGAAGCAGTATGTCCCAGCACAATTTATAATACCCGTGCAACTTGAAGATACCTTCTAAATCAGAATGAAGCTTTCACTGAAGGCATACAGACGCAATTCTACGTCTACAGTGTGTATATATATGTACACACACACATATATATGGTGGTGTTCATTTCTACATTTGTCATATATATATATGGAATTAAACACTAGGAGATAGCAAACATGGTCAGCAGAGTTTCAAATTTGCTTTTGGCAGAATTGTTTTCTTTTAAAAGGGACTTTCCTTTAAGGTGCAAATCAACATTAATGCAAGTTATTAATATGAATCATTAAACTTTAGAACAGCTTGCAGGAGGGCAAGAGATATAAATCTTCTCATTTCTCCTGCAATGTGACCAACGCTAGGACCAATGAAACCACTCATTAGCTGCCTGTAACATCATCAATTTCAAATCAAAGAAAAAAAATAATAGGGTTAAAAAAACATAAAAAAAAAAAAAAAAAAAAAAAAATCAGTGATGAAGCAACTGAATCCTACCTCTATGTTTGAGTTTAGAAGGGCATTTGGGTACTAGAGCTATCTTTTTTTATTACCAAAGACTTTAATATACCTGTAAGAAGGAGAATTGCAAATCTGCATGTCATCTGACACACACAAACTTTTAGCCAGGCTTGCAAGAAATGCTCCAGCATTTCACTGATACCCAAATTTGTCAGTAATAATGGACCCCAAAAGTGCCAACACTGAAACTTGAAATATTCTTCAYATATAATTATACAGTGCAGGAAAGGCCAGGAACTCCTGCCACATCAGTGCCTTAAAGTATCGATAATGAACCAGCGAAGTGGGAAAAGTGCCATCTCCTGAATGGAGTCTCTGGCACCTGGACTTTCTTCTGTAGGGGGTCACTTAGTCCAGCCTTAGCAGCGACCCTCTAGGTCAGGGTGGCCCATGGCATACAGAAAAATGGAAGTTGCAAAAAAAGCTGAAGCACCTTCCGAACATTTATGATAATTACAATTTTAACCCAATTATTTGCTTAATTTTCTCCTTGCTTTGCTCATCTGCAAGCAGCTTTGCACAGTCATCTTATGGTAGTGAACCCAAAGAGGGCTCCTCTGCACCAGGACCTCTCTTTGGAGGTGATATCACTGAAGCACATCTTCAGGATTTAAGAGATTATGCATTAAGCATGAACCTTTCTTTAACACCTCAACATTTATGTAGGAAAGTGCTAGGCCTGTTCTGCCAGCTGCAGGGATTAAGCTCCTCGCTGCTGTGTGATAACTCTCTCATGGGCAGCCCCGGACCGTGGCCCCCGTCGCGGTGCCAAGCCTCCTCTTCCACACAGGCAGCGCTCCACCTGGCAGAGCTCAGCCGTGGGCCCTGCACACCCCAACGCTCCCCGCTGACAACGGCCGCTTCATTTCTGGCAACTTGAGAGCCTACTTTCTCCTGACACAGCAGCCTGGCAGCAGAGGGGGAGCGCAGGGAAAGGGGACCTGAGGAGGGAGGCCACGGCCAACCGCCAAAACCCGCACGTAACGCGGGGATGAAGCAAACCCACTCCGGAGCAGGAGGGTCCGAGCGCCTCGTCCCCCGGCGGGGCAGGCCTGTGCTACAGTCCCCTCAGAGCCGATGCTCAGGCAGGGGCAGCCGGCTGCGTTTTTTGGCGTGTGAGCTGCGCCCTTCCAGGGCGGGAGGCGCAGAGCTGCCGGCCCTGGGGGGAAGGGCCCTGAGCCGGCCGGTACCGCCGCTTTACAGCCCCGGGAGGACCGGCCGGCACCCCAGCCGGCCGGTGAGGGGAGCCAAGGGGCCGCGGCCTGTGACCAGACCCCCGCCCGCTCCCTTCAAGGGCCCCGCCACGGCGGCCCCGACCCGCGCCGGTTCCTGTCCGGACCCGCCCGGACGGCTGCGGCCCCGCGCGGCCGGTACTCGCGGCGGTGTCAAGTCCTCAGAGAGTCTCGCCTCCACCGCCCTCCCCGGACAGGCAAAGCCCACCCCAACCCAGGCCTCACTCCTCCCTCCCCGCCGCCCGCAGCCCGCGCGGGCCCGGGAGGAGCAAATGCGGCGCCGCAACCGCCTACCTGGCGGAGGGCCGGCGCGGGCAGCGGGGCCGCCGGCTCCCCGGTGGCGGTGCGCGGCGCGGCTGGCGGTGCTCAAGCAGCGGCCATGTTGGTGTCACTCCGGCCGGCACGTGGGGACGCGGCCCTCCTCCTACCCACAATGCTCTCCCGGGCGGCTGGCGGCGCGGCCGTCAGGGGGCGCTGCAGCGGCGGCTGCCCGCAGGAAAAAAGCTCTGTTGGCAGCGGTGGGATTCGAACCCACGCCCCCGAAGAGACTGGAGCCTTAATCCAGCGCCTTAGACCGCTCGGCCACGCTACCGTGTTGACAGCGCCTGTTTCGCCGCCAGATTTACCCCAGACCAGCTTGCTCCCCCCCCCCCCCCCTCTCCCCCCCCCCCCCCCCCCCCCCCCCCCGCCCCCTTTTCCTTTCCTTTTCCCTCAGCAGCCCCCCCCTCCATCTCCAAGCCCCGGTTCACAGCAACCGCTCTCACTACACACCCCTTCTACCTTAAAAATAAGATACTGTGGGTTTTTTTAATCCCTGTCTCCAAGCAGGTGCAACTGCAGCGGTGCAATGCGGGCAGGGACGGACAGGKAGGGAGCAGCGCCCTGCGCGTCCCCACGCCGCCCCCGCTGCCACGTGGATGCCACGGCGCAGCACGCTCGCCTTCGCGGTACGTGGGGGCATCGCCTGTGCACCCCCTCTGAAAGCCTAAAAAAAATCTAAAACCTATGCATTTTAATTTTCTGCTGCAAAGCTACAACCCACTGAATTTGCAAAGTGAAAAGCCAGCAGACTTTATGGTTGGGGAGTTGATTTTCTGCTTGCAGCACACGGACTAGCGTGGCAGTCTGTAGTAGCAGCAGTAATCAGTACAACTCTTGTGAAAAGGGGTAGTAGCACACCTTAGCTGCCTGGTGCTCCGTGAAGGTGCCCTTGGGAGTCTGTCCACATTTTGCCTGAAATTCTAGTAAGTTTTCTTGGGGAATTAATGTTATTCTCACCCCTGAATTAGAGCTGAATGGTTGTGTTTGAGAAAAATTCCAGCTTCTCTAGGGTAAGGCCACAAAGTCTTAATGCAGCTTGATTTAATTCTGTAGTTGTGGCAGTCCATTTAAACAGGATAGAGAAAATAAATGTGCTGGAGCCCTGCTGACCTCCCCTGGCACCTCCTGCAGCCTGCCTGTCCCTGCAGCGCCCTGCAGTGCCAGCTCTCTTCCCCGGGGAGCTGCTGGATGTGATTCTGCCAAGAGGCTGCAGCTTTGCACAGTCTTGCTAAAAATTTCATTGACTGCCTACAAGTACTGAGGAATAACAGCACATACGTGTAAGCATGAATGGGATCTTTCTCCTTCATCACTGCTGCAGTTTCACACCCTCAGTTCAGTGTCTTTTGAGAAGGATGTGGGTTTTTTTGAGAACTGAGGGAGCAGACGCTCCTCCCACGGCCCTGGCTGTGCAGAAAAGCAGGAGATGTTCAGGGAGGAGAGAAGGTAGGCAGACCTGAATTGGCTTCACACAGCAAATCACCTGTAAACTGTTCAGGCAGAAAAGTTCAGGGAAAGAGTCTGATTTAGCAGTCTCCAAGCACTTGTCTATGCAGCAGTGGACACAGGGTACGATCCAGAGCACTGCACATTCAGTGTGTATGAGGGAGGAAGGTGCGGTGTGTGAGAGGCTGCATGGACCACATCTTACAAGTGGTTTTCTCATTGCGAGGGCTGCTTGGCACCACAGGTTCTTTCACCCAGGCAGTGAGAGGCACCAACACCCCTGCAGAGAAGTGCTTTTCTGCCCTGCTGTGGGTGAGCTCAGCCTCTGCCCCTGAAATGTTTGTGTGCCTGGCCTCAGAGACAATTCTCCTGAACACTGAAGGAAGCCCGTGTACCCAAGGTTATTCATGTAAGCCATCTGTGACACTTAAAGGGGTAAGAGCACAGGTCACCCCTCAGGACTGGCAGTTGGGTCACCAGGTTTCTCATTTTACCAGTGCAAGGTAAGATGATGATTACGGGACTTTTTCCAAATGAAAAGAATGAACTTACAGGAGAACTCAAAATATAACCAAGCTACCAGCCTCATTATATTGCTTTCCTGGCACAGGAGTTAGCCAGAGAAGAGCAAGGACCCAACACTTGGGTCAATTATGTCCAGACTAAGGACCAGATGGTTACAAACCCGTGAGCTGTCCCCATGAAGTGTTCAGGTCCGTAGCAGTGGAAGGCGCACGAGAGATGCCCCTGAACTTAAACGTGAAAACAGCCTGACTCACCACCAGAAGCAGTGGCCCTGAATCCAACCTGAGGTTCAAGCGAAATCCTCCCTTTTAAAATTCAGATGAGAAGTCCTGGTTTGGCCCACCTGAACTACACCTGTGTCTGTCAGCAGTCATTCTACTCTTGGAAGTGAAATTATACCTGTGGGGAAGAGAGCGAGATTCAAATCAGTCCCTCAGACCAGTAATTAAGAAACAGGCAATATTCTTATTTACACTTTGTAAGTGTCGGCTGTCTCCCCACTTCCTTTGTTATACTTGCCAAACGCTCCAGCTCTCAGTGACAGCAGCTATAGCTAAAGACAAGACTTGCAGTGCCAAATTTCACCATTTTTCATCTTAGTGACACTATGGTRGAGTGAAGAGGCCCTGCTGGGGCTTTTTTGTTAGGAGGTTCTGCTATTTCAAAGTGCCTTTGCTAGAGAACAATTTCATTTTGTTTAAACTATACGGGTATAATAAATTATACCTGTCTAAATAAAGCAATAAAAAAGCAACAGTAAGAGCTCCATTTTTAACAGTTTAAAAGGGCTAGTATCAGAGTTTATTCTTGAACAGAAAGGGGAATAAATCATACTGAAGATGACAGTGTATCATTAGATATTGTAGGCATTACAAAAAACTCTCCCACTTCAAATCATAGAGGCCAAGTATTTCCATTCTTTCTCAGGACTAAGCAAAGACTGAAAGCATAAGGATGCCTCTGTAGCAGTGCTGCAAATGAGCACTTCAGTCCTTACATCTTATCCCACATTAGTTACAGACGTTGCATGTGTAATTGAATGCAAATAAAACAGCACATCAACCATTTAGTTTTCTTGAGGAAAAGAGATTTTGTTGGTACACATCTAGTTATTTCGTCCCAGTTAGTTACTTCTGACTGTTGAAAATGAATGAAATCAGGGATGGAATAATAAAGACAACACAGAGGATTTCTGGAAGCTTGCAATAGTAGGATTGAACTTTGGCAAATTATAAAGAAAAAAACAAAAGCAAACCCCCACATGCAACGACTAAAACTCCACTGAGAAAAGTGACAAAAAGAACAACTTTATTGACCAGCCAGAATGAAACCAGACAAAGTGAATGAGAGGACTAAGAGATGCAGGCAATCAGTATTTGCATGTCTGACATACAAAGGCTTCCATCTCACTGTGCTTACCCAAGCAATATTCCCACTGACATCTGGAAACACTGAACCCGGGTAAGTTCTAGCAGGCTGAGACTCAGATTTATTTTCACGTTTTTAAAAAATACAGATTTTTATTTATTCATTGTGAATAGATTAAAAATACAGCATATAGCAATATAATTCCAAAAGTCTGACAAATATATAGTTTTTCTCTTCAAAAGAATGTCACAGAATAAGTTGTGCATATTTCTGTAAACAATTTCCATTTTCAAATTATTGACAGTCCTATTTATTGTATAGCTAAATAATATGATACCACCTTAGGACAGAAGGTAGTCTACATCACTAACAAAGTAGTATTTGCAAACAAAGAATTAATCATAATAATTTTTTCACTGAGCTGTGTGCACATTTACATACTAGATCTACAGAGAACTGTCAGCAACTTTAGCAACTACTGAATTTAGCGAATTAAACTACACCAAAAAGTGTCAATAATTACACTCTACATTCTTTATGTACACATTTTGGACGGGCACATTCAATCTCCTCTCCTCCCTACATGGTTGGTGGTGGTGTTACACATGCTTCCTTCTCAAGGAAAATCTCAAAGACTTGGCATCAACACCTTATGAGGAAAATAAATCCTTTTGTCTGAATTTGTTATAGTGCCTACACTGTATCAGTTCTGACAAAACACTGACTATTCAGCTGTGTTCACAGGTGAATGGCACATTCACCTTTCATTGAGAGCTGATATTTCAATGCTATGAACTGAAAGAGCAAAAAGGCCATATCCAAAAGAGGCTTTAGGTACCTAAAGCAGAACTTCGGATAGGCACTTAAAACATCCATCTGACTTGCGATCCTACAAACTCTGGTTCTATTTCAGCATATTAGGTCCAAAAAACATTAGGTCCAAAAATTTGGTTATTTTAGTACCTAACGTAATATCTACCTAAGCCCAACTGAAATCTAGAAATTAGACATTCCTCCATTAACGGGTGAAGAGCTTCACCTTCACTCTCAAAACAAAACAAAAAACAAAAGGGCCATGAGCACTACTTTCCCACACCCCCTGCATTATACAGCAAGAAGATGTGGCCGTGTGTTGCAAGGCTACTCATGGCTACAACTGCCTGGTGGTTACAGCACCCACACAGAAGTATGACATCCAAGGATAACTTTTCCTTCTCTCCTAGAAAGGATTCAGATCTTCCCATCTCAATTCCTTAACCACCAGGATACCACCCTCTTTCAGACAGTGGCAGTTGTTACTAACATCCTGCTTGGATACTGTTTGAACAATAATTCAAGGTCCACTTGCCAGAAAGAGAGTAAATGGACAGCACAACTTTGGAGACCAGTGACGGGCACTCACATAGGAAAGGAAGAACTGATTTCTGTTCCTTCAACTGTTTCTACATTTTACAAGAAATTAATATTACTTGGCTATGCATGCAAGAAGTCCCAATGAAATCAACTGCATCATCTAGCAGCCTGCTTAGTTTAAAGCATGCTTTTAAAAGCTTGGCTAAAGTGAGGCTGGTGAGCATTATTGGTGGTCACGCAGCACTTGACAGGGGCTGCCCCTTATTCATATCAATTTACACCCTCAGGAGACTGTAAGGCCAAGACGACAAAAGCTTCCATCTTAATCTCCTGCAAAACGACTGTTAACCATGACCAAGAAATAGGATCAGCTTCTGCACTATCCGTATAGATGGCACAGCAGCTTTGGAATAAAATAGTGGATTTGGAAGAAACCTATCTCTATGAAATGATAATTCAACCACCACCATGTATTTGTCCTCCCATTACTGATTAGGATTATGTAAACAGGACACAGAAATTCAAGTGTTTGGGGATAATATTTTTCTCTTTTTAACCAGCAATTTTCTCTAACTGGCATTTGAAACCATTCGCAGATAAAACACTGTTTTAAAAGCTATTTAAACCAGATAAATTGTTTTCTATACATAGAAATAGGTGAATCAACATCCTCTAACCTTTTCAAACATCCCTCTGGAAATGGTGGAAAGTGTATTCTCATTTTAAGTGAGATGATCTAGCTTCACTGAGAATTGAGATGTCACTGTAAAAATAACTTCAAATTACCCATATATTACAGATCTTGCTACTGTACATCATTGGACAAATATCATATAAGATCAGTAGAATTTTATACAACTAGGTTATTATATGGTGCAAAATTTGAAAATGAGAGAGGTAGCTGGATGCCTCACCTCATCAGGAACATCAGTGATTTTCTGATGGTAAAATATGCAATGCTGGTAATGAATAAAACATATTCCACCCTGAATATCCTCACTGCCAATCTGAAGCATCTTCCCTGCCCCTCCCCAAACTGTAAGGATTCTATCTGGAATTCGTTTGAGAAGAATAACAGAGGTGCCCAACGACACCAGCATAATAGAATGGGACTACTTATTAAAATTAGTAGCTGCATGCTTAAATTGAAAATTTACATTCACGTGCAAATTTGGTGAGATACACCAAAAATGATGAAGAAATGCTGAGAATTTACGAAAATGTTTTTCTGTATGTGGGGAGGAGAAGAAAAACGTAAACACGCTGATCATTTGCTGTGTAAAAAACAGGACATGTGAAACCTTAACAAACATCAGCTTCATTTTTTGTCAAAAAAACTAGGCCCCTCAGTTCTAACAGTTAAAAAAAATACAAAAGGTCAAGTATGTCTGTATTACAGCTTTAAAACACTAGCAGAAGTACGCTATGGCACCCTACATACCACTTACATTTGGATTTCTCCCCTCAAAAAGAAATTAGAAAACTAAAATACAAAAAAAGAAACTCGTAACGCCACATAAAAATATATCTTTTTAGCTGCAAATGCAGCGAGTCTATAAAAAAATTTATATACAAGAGCTGCTTAATTGCAGTGTCATTCTTCCATCATCGCCCAAGCCTCTTCCGCTTTTTGGTAGTACTGATTTGCCAGTCTGCCTTTCATGGCTTCCATTGCTGCTTCTGCTGCTTCTGTATACAGCTCACCTAGAGGAGGAAATAGTATCAGTTATGTTAACAGGGTAAAGAAAAAACATCTCTTTATCCTGGGGCAATTATAGGACAAAAACAGAAATTGAGGTCAAACTACAGGGCCGGATGTATGGGTGTATTTTAACAGTGTCAGCAGAGCTACATCAGCTGGGAATCTGGCTTTTGCTCTTCAAGTTGAAAGTTACATGACTGACTCCTGATGGTTCTTCAATGTATTTGGAAGGATTGGAAATATAACCGCCCTGTAGGATCCCCCAAGATGACTCTAAGACTTAGATGCCTGACATGTAGATTACACAACAACTAAGACAATGTTGTGTAGGGCCTGGGAGTCATGGGTGTAACTCAAAATACAAGCAGCAACCTGCAGTTCAGTGGCCTCACAGGGAGTGAAGGTTGCTTACTTGTGACTCAGTGTGTCACAGGATTGGACCTGGCACCGCCCACTACCCCTGTCATCACAAGATCTCTTATTTCACCGTTTCCAGCCTTGTATCACCCAACATCATTACAGCTTCAACCACAAATCTGAGGGTACTGACCCTCTGTATGTTTTGCAACAGCTGAAGCAGGAAATGTATTTTTGGGGTACATGCTGGGGGAAAAGGGAAGGAAAAGCAGGATTACTGATTACAGAAACAAAATGAGGCCTCACCTGATCTCTGTGGATCCTTATTCAGGTGGAACCCTCCCATCATTAACATCTCTGCTTCCCTGGCCAGGAGCAGATACCGGGGCTCATCCTGAGTGCCATCATATTCACCTCCCTCATCATAGTCGGTCATGTTCAGTGCAGCATTGTACCAGTACAGCGCCTCCTTCCAATCCTGTACTCTGAAGTTAAAAATAATTTTTGAAGATGGTTACCTTAGGAAACAAATGTACTTTGCATTGGAGATTCAGAATTCAACTTTGCACTAGCTTCTCAGAGCCTTGATGCTCTCCAAGAAAGCAAATGTTCTCATGGAGGCTCTAACTCTGCACTGCAGCATCAGGTCACTATACCAAAATGAGGCGGGGGTCACTTTACGCAGTAATTACAGAGGAGAAAGTATCAGACTGAAGTGTCTTGCTGAACCCGAGAGTCCGAGCTTCATTACTAGTTGTATGGTTTTGGTCTGACATTTGTATTTGTGAAGATAACTGATTTGGAAACAATCTGAAGTTGCAGAGAGTCTTGTTTCATAAATACTTTAAAACCAGCAATTTTCATATTGAGAATGCTCAGTGCACTTCAATGAGAAGTTTAATGTTATTTTAAATTTCACCATTGCCAAGAGTTTCACTKTTGTGCAAAACAGAAAACTCATGCAAATAACAAGGACATGCTACAATATAAAAGCAGAAAAATCACTATCATCACCTGTTACATTTGTGAATTAAGGAAATTAGTACTTGTCCACTTTTAAAAACTCATCTAACATGCTAAAAAAAAAAAAAAAAAAAAAAAAAAAAATCAAACCAATATACTGTGTAGCGTTTTGGCAAATCACAATCTAGTTCTTAGTCACAATGCTGCTCCTGTCCCTCCTATCAAGATAGGAGTGCTGGCCAAATTAAGAGAGACTTACTGAGGTAAAAGCATTTTTAAACTTCCTAAAACTTAAAATCGTCCTTAATTAAAAGTAACACCCTCAGCATTAAGACTATGTTCCTGTGAAATTTCCATTCCTGCTTTTATTATGAGGAGCAGTGAAAGACTACAACTGTGACAAATACTTCGTTCATCTGACTGCATCTTGTCTATAGTCACTTTATGACTTCACCTATTTCTCCTGTTCTACAGCTTCTTTCACAGCTTTATTAGAAAAACTACCCCACTTTTTAAAAAAACTGTGCTTTCAAAGAATCACTAAGGAGGAGACATGGCAGTTGTAACACTTTTCTCTTATTTTTAGGGTACTACATCTCCAAAAGAACTCTTGTGTTCATTTTTTTCCACTGATCCCAGGATTTTCAAGTATGCAACTCCCAGTGAAGTCAAGGGGAGTTTAATCACCAACTTCAGAGCAAAAAAACGTTGGCTATCATAGCGCAACCTCAGTATGAGGGCTGAACTCAAACATGCACTGGATCCAACACACATGCAGGTGTCCAACAGCAGAAATGATCTCTGATTTTCTTTCTGTATTGATATATCATGGCCTAAACCCTGCTTTTATTCACACCTGGCTAAGTTTGAAGTAACTCCAAAACACTACTTCATAGCATTACTTATGACATAACAGCTCTTTATGTGAATGAAAGACACACAGCAAGTGCTTCTCCCCCCGCCCAGTGGAGTACCACCAAGTTAAGTTACTCAGTCATGCACAGTACCTGTCTGAACCAAGATTTACACCTGTATCATATGCTCTTGCTACCAGAATCATGGAAGGCCGGTCTCCAGCTTCTGCTGCTCTCAGCAAGTAATCAAATCCTTTATTTCTGTTCTCCTTTGTGTCCTAGTGAAACAAACAAAACCCTTAAAATGCACGTTTCCAAGTAAAACCATCCCTTCCTTTCTCTACCGCTAAATGCAGTTTCTCCAAGTCAGTAATGGCTGCAAGTATTTAGTATGTCTGAGAAACAGGCCCAGCCACAAGAAACTAAGAAGCTGAATAGTAAAGATCACTTCAAAAACTTCCCAAAGGTATGCAGTAATTTGCTGGCAAAACCAGGAACAGGCAGCATTTTTTGCTGCTTTGTCCAAGTCCTTAATTTCAAAGTCATCTATTTTCTCTGAAGAGGCTACAGAACACCTAACTATGGTTATTGTTTTGTCTCCATTTCCTGCTATTCTTATGTTATTTTACAATGGACCACAATTCTGCATTTTGGCATTTTCTTTGATCTTTCTGTTTACCTCCAGAGTGACCTCAGAAAGAATGTGATGTGGCAGCTGAGAGCACATGAGTCCTAACCCAACGATGGCTTCCAGCTCCCCACAGTCTGCAGCATGCTCCAGGTGAAACAGGGCTGACTCCTGATCCCATTCCTTGTCTTTCTCACAGAAACGCCCAGCTTCATGATAGCGAACCATGGCCAAATGAACCTAGAACACAATTGTGCAGGAAAGAGACACAAGTATAGATCTGATTCTTCAAAAGCCTTGTGCCCATATTTTACTTAGGCCCAAAAATACATCTCTGAGGTGACTACTTAATTAAAGCTAATTGCGTACCTCTGTGACTGAGTAGAGGACTAGTTTGATAATACACAGACTTGGAGCCTGACTTGTGCCTGAACAAATTAAACAGGCAAAAAGCGATGATTATACGCAGTGCAGCTGCCTCTCCAGTTCTGTAAGCTTAGACACATACAGCTTTATAAACTTGACTACTAGAGATAAAAGACCTAACTCAGCAAGACAGTAGCTGCCACAACATCTTCCCATATCACTATGCCCTAAGCAGTATCCCAGCAGGTTGCCACACCAGAGCACCAGGTCTTAGGGGCATGTCCCAGCATATCTGCTAGGGCCTTGGAGACCTTTAGCAGGGAGTCATAGTTAAAGGCACCCAGCCTGCAACTGCCTAACATGCCAGCCAGCAGCGCAAACAGCAGTGACCATGGGTCACAGACTTCTATGTCTTCTTTTCCCTCACAGGAAAGGAATTAACCTGAGGCATAGAAAATCAAGAAGGTTATCCAGGATAAAATCCTCATACCACTGAAGCCTTTATTGTCAGTGGGGCCGGATTTCATTCCAAACATGTAATGGGATTCTGAGGGTTTTTTTAGTTCCCCTCCCCAAGGGAAAGGCAGGTTTCTTCTCAAACCAAAAGGTCTGAGAACATCTGAGGCTCTCAGGATGTTCAGGAAGGTCTACACCATGTGTTTTGAGTGTGGGCTTAAGCCCATACATAAACCCAAACTTAATTCACATTTGCATTGCCTGGGATAATCTGGAGTAAAAAGAGTTGGTCCATGCTACCATTTTTCAAAAGCCCAACCTTGCTTATTTGCAAGGTATGTGGGTCAGGCACACTTGTATCTATCCCACTGTATCTTCTCTGCTTGATGCCTCTGGAAAGGCAGATGAACCAACAGCTGGGTCCTTCCCAAAGGAGCCCAGATGTTGCAAGTCCAAAAGCAGATGGAATTCATGGGTTCCTGAGCTTAGGTGTCCCTTATAAAATATGATTAGGTGACAGAAAGCTATAGACATGTAATTTATTTTCACCTGCACAAATAACTCACCTCTATGTAAGTAATAAATACAAGATGTTTCTTTCCAGTTGGAAAGAACAGGACTACTAGACCCATCCTACCTTCCCAAGGACTGACTTCCCAATTTTCTTTTCAAGTTCTAGTGCATTGAGCCTCTGAATTTCTTGGGCAACACAGGACGGTCTGTGGATGTGGACTCTGGAGGAGTTGTAGAGATTCCATTTCTCCACACTGATCTGAAACAGGGAATATACTATTATTTCTATACAAAATTAAAATTTCCATACTATCCATATGGATTACCATCCAGAAATCAAAGCCTCCATTAATATTATTACTTATTAGTAAATACTGTAATTTAAGACATGGCTTTCAAAAGTCTTGTTAGTAGTTGAATAAATGGTTATTATTCTTCATTAAAGAAACAGATTAAAGCCCTCTGTTTCTAATCCCAACATCAAATACCTTCCATAAATGACAGCAGCAAAGCAAAGCATTATCTTTAAGTTCTGAATCAGAAAAAAGGTACTTATAAAAATAAGCACCTGAATAGTCACACTGCAAGCACTGAGGTTATCCATGCACAAAAAAATTAAACCCATACTTTTCTGGTCAGAATTTCAGTTCAAAACATTTTGAATGCTGCTTGCATTCTACAACTCTAGAAAAAGGAAAAGTAACAATGCAGAAGATAATAGGCAGACACATGCATTGGTGTTTCTCAAGATGTCCAACACAAACGAGAACAAACAACTTTTCAACATAATGGGTGGATGGGAAACAGTAGCCGAAAACAATCCTATCAAAATGAAAGCCTTTGGAGGTACACAGGGGAAACACAACAGGGAAAGTTACTGGCACAGAACTTCAGTCTGCTGAAGCTGTTTCAATTTCCTGAAACAGCAATATATAATCATTACCAGGAAATTCTGACAAGCATATCTAATTAAATTATTCATTGTTGTCAAAGCTCTGTTTTTTCTTTCCTTGCAGAATAGAGTTATTTGTTTAAGTTTATAGCCACAGAAACTAATTACCACAGAAGCTGTATTTTGTAAAAACATACAAGAAGGTCTGGTCTTCCCTAGCTCAGTTAGATACACAGTGGAGAGCGCTACTGTCACGTATTTCAAACACTGCATGTTTTAAAAAAATCGTCCAGCCATGTATGGGACACAATTCCAAAAATAAAGTGAAGTAAGGGAATACAATCTAGTTAGGCAGAAAAAAAAAAAAAAAAAAAATCCATAGAACTATAATTTTTTTTTTTAAAGTGAGAAACCCGTGCACAATCACCAATTTACGTCAGGGATCAGTTACAGGGGTGACAAATTGTTTGTAACAGTACTTCTTTAACTGGAAAATAAAGACAAAACAAAAAAGGAAACAACACAGTGTTAAGTTAATATTAATAAACATATTCTGTAGCTGAAAAGGAAGGAAAACTGACATTTGATTTAGTGATGTGAAGTTAGATGGCAGATGAGTGGAACAAACGACAAGCAGAGTGGCAAACTCATAATCTATGAACATTTCTGCTTTATTTACCCTTGCAGAGCTTCCCAAACTGTCTTCATCAGATTCATGTCTTCGGTTGTTGTTTGAATGGCCCTACATTAATGTAAAGATTTGCATCATTTAATTTGCAGCAAGTGATGTGTGCCAGTTATCCCTCTAGACTATTCCTATCCAGCAAAATTAATAGTGACAATGACCAAAATAGCTTCCACTAGATCCTTTTCTCTCAGTGATATCGCAATATAAAAAGAAACATACTGAAATGGTAAAGAATATGGCACACCCAGGCTTTAATCCTGTAAACTGGATATCCCATGACAAATACCTTGCCGCTTCAACAGTGACAAAAGGCATGGTATCTTTGGAAGCAGCATTCTCTTTCCTATCTTCTAATTAAATACGTAGTTAAGATCTTCAGGTCAAAAAGCATTTATTTAAAAGTTTGTATTTTAAAGGAGTAACCAACTAACCCACAGGAATTCTGAAGTTGCATATTATTAACAGACAACAACATTAAGTTCTGTGATATCTCAAGCCATATAAAGTCATAGAAAGTAGAGAGGGTAAAAGAGTCTGAAAGTAGATCATATTCATGGATTCCATATGACAAGAAGCTGGCTACATTTCTCAAATGCAATACAGAATATTTAAAAAAAACCCACAACAATATGCAATCAAATGTAATGTTTGAAATTAAGCTCCTCGTTACAAGCAGTCTTTTTCCTGTAAAAGTGTCATTAACATTCCCAAGATGAACAAGTAATTTTGCAACATGTGGGAATTTCTTTCCAACTGTTTTCTCTGTTTATAAAGTCTAGATCAAGGGAGATAAAAAATAAGATTCTTCTGTGGTAACAGTTCAAGTATAAACAGGCCCAACTCTGCTAAACCCAGAGTCAGGTTCTTACCCTCTCTCTATGATCCAGATCTTCTAGCTCACTTCTCTTTTCACTGGGATATCCACTGTCTCCACCATTTTCAAAATCCTACAGAAGATAAGCACAAAACATCACAGCATTAGCACTACCCTTTGTAAGGATCTCAGCTGGACATTTCCCACAGAGGAAACCTTCTGCTGGTTCAATGAGATACGTTGGATGGATATACTGGATGAAGATGATTGTATGTTGTGCTACTTCTGACAGACAGAACAGGACTTAATGACCCAGAAGGTACTGTCCAAGCTTGCATTCTCTCTTAGATACATACAAAAAAAAATCAAGGACTCACATAGTTTATCAAACCAAGAGTCCACTTAATATAGTTTTCAGTCTTCAGTGGTAGCCAGTTAAAAGATAAAACAGTTAACTGACAGCCCCTGGTACTAAGGCCCTAGTATTGTGCAATTCCCATTGCAAACTTATTGCAGTCTCCTCAGGTGAGGTTCTTTAACATCCCACAGTACCAGTATTTGCAGAGACTAATAAATGAGGATTCTGTTTAGCTTTCATACCACAGCAGTTGGCACAAGTGCCAAAGACACAACATGCAGGCAGGGGAACAGACACACACTTTAATTATCTGTTAAAATACACCAGATGCAAATAAATTTCTGGAGGGGGAAAAAAATAATGAATACTATTTTAAAATAAAATGTTCTTCCTTTATTAGAAACGGCAAATGCATGCAGGTAACCTGACCTGCACCAAAGAAAGCAGGCAGAGCACCTTTATGTGCTTTTACTGAACAAAGCCTTCAGGCAGTCCTTTAAAGACACATTCATTAAAGAACTGCAATCTCATTTTCTGTTGGAAAGACACTCACCCTTTGGTTATCAAGCTGATCGTAGTCTTTGTGAACCAAGTTATCTACTTCATTGAACACAGGCCAATCTAGGAAGAAAAATATTTGCTTCTTATTGTAAGGATAACATGCTTGAGGCGAAAGCTCTAGATACCATCATTTTACCACAGTTTTTTCACAGAAGCATCTGTGCATTAATTATCTATACAGAAGTACTTTTAGTTTTATTTCTGCTTAAAGAAGAATGCTAGAGGCAAGTATTCTGGACTAAATACAACATGCTGTTGTGTTTAAAACCAATAAAATAAAACATGTCACTGCCAAATGTTCAGGAACCCCCAAAGAAGTTATGTATGAGGCTCACTCACTAAGCATGTCCATCTTTTGGCTGTGAGGAGTTGCTGAGGAAGGAGAGCAGGGTAGCGAGTCAAATGCTACATCGCTCATGCTGTCATCTCCAGAGTTTTCGGACAGGCGGAAGAGCAGAGGAGGCCGACTACCAGAGACTGTTCTCACCCGGCTGCTGCCACATTTTTCCTCTGTGCCACGGAGAATTGTTTGAGCAGATTCCTTGGCAAATTAACAAGAAAGTCCCATGAATAATGCTTCTCCGTATTCTGAGCACACTACATAAGCCAACACGAATGTTTATTAGGAGTCCTCTACAAAAGGGGGCGGAGGGGGCGTATAAATATGCACATGTATATGTAACTATCTGCTTTGGAAAGTTCTACACCCCAACAAAATATCAACTCCTGGCATTGTTACAGTCAGAGAGAGTTCTGTTTAAGACTGAATTTCATTCAAAGCGTTTAATCAAGTCCCATTCCCACTAATATCAGTTGAAACTGAGATCAGTTAAAGACGAGCAGTTCTCTTCTTTTTTAATCCCCAAATTAGCTTTGTGAGATACAAAAATTACTAATGATTTCAGCATTCAAAGATATACTTGATCCTAAATATACATGTGTTACAAGGTTCCCTATTAATTAAAGCTCCAGCATTATTTCAGAGACAAGTATGGATAAGTCATCTTTAAACTGCTGTATTTTAAACTGCAACATTAGTGATTGAGGTGGTTTTACTTGCCATATAAATAGCGTATTTCAGTTTTATTTACAGGGCTTTTAAAGTTAGAATAAACCAGCTATACTGCTTAGTTACAGTTTTTTCATCAAGCACTTACGAGCAATTTTTTATTACAATCCAAGGCATCTTTCTCTTTGGATGAAAGATCAAATGGTGCAAGCCCCATGCTTTTGCAAATCTTGTTGCAGAAATGAGAATGAAAGAACAAGGCCATACCTCGAACACCTACAGCATTAAAAAAAAAAGTGAAGAAAGGGTTTACTTGAAGTTTATATGACGGTTTACTTATTAAAAGCTAGAAGTCCCAAAGCATTTTCTAAAAAGTCAAAAGAGAAAGAAAGAGAGAAAGTGCTTTGTATTACACACAGCTCAACCCACTTCCATTTTATTTTAACACCTGTAAAGGCTTTTCACTCTTCCTGCAAAAAAAGAGTGCAATGAAGTCTGAAAAATCTTCAAAAGCTATGTATGCACAGGATATAATAATTAATTTGGCTGCATCACTGAGAGACATGCCTAAATTTGATCCTGCTTACAAAACTTGCTGTGTCCTATGAACAACTTCATGTATGGACACTTGAAGCTTTAAAAATATGCAAGGCTTATCTCTCCACATTCAGCTGTATCCATTCCTGCAATGTGGCAAGGAAATTAAAGGCCATGATTATTGCTCTCACATTGTAGGAAGCTACTTTATTTCATTACTTGTTTGGTTTAAGAGTAGGCCAGGAGACACGAGCCAAGATCAGCTCTCATCTTAAATCTGCCCTTGCGTGACAGCTGCCCTGTTCAGGGACTCCTTACAATAGAACTTCTCCAGTTGTTTGCAAGACCCTCAGAAACATGCCTGCTCACTCAGACGTGTAGCGGCTACTCAGCAGACAGCAGGGAAGAGAAAATAAGCATCCATTAGCATGTGAAACAGCATCATTGATTTTACCTAGGTTGCCATCTCCAAAATCTGTACCGTTCTCTGTATGGATCTGAGGGTCCGTGTAAAGATCTCCAACTCCCTGGATATCAACAATAATGAGCTGGTGTCCTGAGCGCTCAAAGGTGAAGTGACTAAAGGCCTGGGAAGAACCATGGAAGATGTCTGAGAAAACCCGCCCTTGATCTACTGAAAATAGCAACATGTAGTCACCTCTTACAAATGCGCAAAGTCTGATAACCCTATTGGTGAAATATAACTGGTATAAACATCATGATGAAAGCAATGAGAGACTAAAAGCATGTAGTAGATTGCTTCTCCAACCTGCCCCCACTCAGAGACAGGCTAAAAGAGGTAGGGTGAAAAGCAGCAGTGGGAACATACAGGGAGAGGAGATTGCTTTATTTCTCCTTCCTGTACTGGAGATTCTGTTTTCCGCTACAGTCTTCACCTTAATAAGTGGGGAGCTGCCTGGCAGGGGGAACAACAGTGGGCTCTGAAGCCAGTGCAGAATAACTTCTGCATAAACATCCTGGCTATGCCTGTGGATCTCCAAGCTCTGCAGCCCTGGGACACTGCTTCCTTCTGCCAACAGGCAAAGCTCTGCCACATTTTGGGGGGCAGGGGGGAAGTGAGCATCCCCATAAATTCTCCTTCCCCTACTATGCCCTCTGGGAGGTCTCCCTGAACGGCTGATCTGGCTCTACGTTTGTGTATCAGATAATGAAATGTACATTTGTACTCTTTAAATGCAGCATTTCAAGAATTAGGTATAAAAAGCCCTTCTCTTTGGCATAAAGTTGAGACATTAGGAATCTTCTGGGAAGGCCTCCAAAAAAGCACTGCCAGGCCTGGGGGAGGTGACTGCTGGTGATAGACAAACATTTTAACTGCAGCAAATCTCACAGAACATTTTGTTCCCAACCTGTGAAAGCATAGCACTGATTCAGTGGACCAATGACAACCCAGAACATAACATTATTATGCTTACATTAAGCATCATGACAAATACCTTAAAAACAGGGGAAAAAAATGGAAAGAACAAAACCCTCAAGCCCCAGTAAAACACTCTTTTGCTACGCTGACTACTTTGCATTTTTCGCCAGTATTTTAAAGTTCTTTTACGAGATCCAAGAATCACTTGAAATCTGTACCTGTATTTCTATACACAATCTCAGATTCACCTATTCAGAGGTTGTAGCTGAAAAAACCAGATTCTTATATGCAAATGGACTAGACATTTAGTTACATGAGTTGGGTATCTGCCACCTCCTTTTGTATATTCCATGAGGCACCAGAAGACTATTTAGTACATAGTACACGAGAGGTCTCTCTCCCCGCCTTAATTTGAAGACAGTTTGAAATATGTCAATGCCTGCAATTATAATTAGAGTCAAAGGGCTTAAGGTTTCCAAAGAGTATTAACCAAGTTCAACTCAACTAAAATCAACAGACACTGAAATGCAATAAAGAAGCACTCAGCACTTGAAAGAGCAGGCCCCAAATAAGGGGCAGACATACTACAAAAAGAGAAATTAATTTGGCATTGTACTGGAAAGCCTGCAGTTTCCTTTCTTGGCAGTAATGCAAGACCTCTGGATAGAGCCAAGAAATTCCCTGCAGCAGACTCTATGGAAAGCATTAAATAAAGCCTCACTTGCGGAGTAAGACGAATGTTGTCGTCTCGCACAAATCCAGAATTTGAGTTGTATTTAATGTATTTGCCCTCAATGTAATGTTCCAGATGAAAGAGAGGCTTTCCAGGTCTGTTCTTCATTTCGATAATACAGGTCTGTACTATATCCACCTGGGGAGGGAAAGAAAATAAACAATGACTAACAGAATACTGCCTTCAGATCAAAGTGTGTGTGAATCCTCCAGCTGTGAAAACTTTCCCAATGAAAGAAGCTGAACAATTGCAAAGATCTGTCTGTTTAACAAGGGGATGGTGGAAGAGTCACGTGCTTCTTAGGTTGTTGGAGGAATTCCATAAAGTAAAAGCAGTCACTTCAAAACAGCTCACTTCTGCAACAAATCCCTCAGAAAAATTCTTATTAAGTGTTGGCTTTCTATTTTATTTTTGTGGGTACCTTTAAGAGCACACTGCAAAGAGCCTATACCCAGACAGCAAAACATACAGTAACTACTGCACAACTTGAAGAAATGCCTCTTCAGAGAAGGACCGAAGACTTCTACCATTCAGATATTTCTGTATCCTGCCTCACCTCCTCCCTCTGTCCCAGACACATTCCTAAAGGAGAAACCATCACAACTCTCACTTTGCTTACATCTTTTCCCCCACATGGCATTTAAAACTTCTAGATTCCTAGATTCCTCTCTGTGCACTTCAGTCTATAGCTCACCTTGCTGTTGTGGGACAGGTAGTTATTAACTAACCCTCATATGGGAGGCAATGCACATAGTCCACATATTCAAAAGCACTCATTTTGGCTATGAAATTGTTAAGGCCCCCACACTGAGGCATACTTCTTGACCCAGGCATCTTGTCACATGTCACACACAGTCTGTGGTACAGCCAAGAGCAAGAACCAAGATACCACACTGCATGTACAGCACCCTTCCTACAAGCCGCCTCTTCCGCCCACTTGAAAGTCATAGTTACACTCAGGCATTCAGTACCAGCTGCAGATTAAAGGGACTTGACAGCTTCATTGATACATACCATGGACATACTCAACAAAGAGGAGCTACTGGCTGGGAGTTAATGACAGTTGCGGTCCTTCATCCCTGCACTTTAGTTTCTTGTCTTTTAACAAGCTGTTTGCTGCTGAAGGTGTTTTTGTCCAGGACACAATGGCCAGCTTTGACCAGAAGCTATCCAGCTTACCAGCATGGAAAAGTGCAAAGCTATGTTGGCTGTACAAAATGTTTAGCATGGACCCCAGAACCAGAAATACAGCCAGCAAAGCAGTAGAACCACCTCTTCCTGAATCCTACGTGTTTATGCACATCCCTAGCGCAGAGGATGGGAACTTCTCTTGATACGCTGAGCCCAGTCTGCTATTCCATCCACCTGGGAGTTTCATACATCTTAAGCTTTGCACTTAACACAACGTGCTAGTATTGTCACTGAGACACCTAAAGGAAACAAAGCCACAGTATCTTCATTTTGGGGAAAATTCTTGACCACTCCTCAGAAATCTGTATTTGAATAGCTTCGTAAAGTTATTCAGGTTTCCAGCTCTTCTTAAAAATCAGTGCTAGTTAGGTGTTTAGATAGGTTTACAAGATTTAAGCATCTACCTTCCTGGAGCACTAACAGTTAAGTGCTTGCTAGGCTGCTGCTGGTAATAAATTCTGTGACATCTTTGGTTATCTCAAAAGCAGCTGGGCAAATATCAAAAAGGGCAATACAAACACTGTTTTATTTTGGTCCTCAGTCAACACCTGAGAACAGTCCGACATTCACAAACACACAGCCCTTAATTCTGGAAATATAAAGCAATTTCTGCATTTACTTCATTAAAAATCAGCTACCATTTAATGAAAAACACAGTAGGGCAGAAGAATCTATCTAAGCCATTAAATTTAATGGAATGTGAACAAGTAATTCCCTCTAAATTCATCTGAAAACTAATCTAATAGGAGAACAAGAATGCATTTTTGCTTAGCAAGATCTTTGAATGTACCTGTTTTGGTGGCTTGTGCCGGTTGTACTCTTCTCCCCAGAGTTTTGCTTCCATCTGAAGTCGGACATCCTCAAAATACACATCCCTGCCCACACTCTCTATATATTGCTTGGCAACATAGTTATAGGCACCTTTCCAGTTCTGCGTGTGTAAGAAGTTGGACAGCTTTTTCCTGAAAGACAAATCAATCATTGATGAAGGGAAAACCAAGAATTTTAATTCAATCTTCCCCATTTGTTTGCCTGCACAGACAGAGCCAGGCCCTGAGATCAGCATTACCCTCAGTCATTTACCAGATATTCTAGCTGAAAAGTAAAGCACAGGTAGGGGGCAAGGCAAAAAGCAACATCCCATATGAATGGCTGGGACGTGCCAAAGTGCCTGTTTGGTTCGACTGCAGCTACTTCTACTCTGAACTTCCTCCCTTTCTCATTTCCTTTCCCTCCCCACTCCCCTCAAACGCAGAGTATGAAGGGTTGGTGCCACCTCAACGCCCCATTCTAATGTCAACAATTATTTTCTGCAGAAATTAACAGGGAGTGGCCATTCAAACATGAACTGAGAGGAGAAAACCCTCTCCTATGATAAGAGCAAACTGCTCCCTTCTCAACACACAGGGGTGACTACTTAGTATCCCCCATGACCCCAGAAGGAAAACTGCACATGACAGTTCTTCTTATGATGTAGCTGGTTTTGGCTGGTATAGAGTTAACTTTCTTCATAGTAGCTAGTATAGGGCTATGTTTTGGATTTGTGCTGGAAAGTGTTGATAATACAGGGATGTTTTTGTTATTGCTGAGCAGTGCTTACACAGAGTCAAGGCCTTTTCTGCTTCTCACCCCACCCCACCAGTGAGTAGGCTAGGGGTGCAAAAGAAGTTGGGAGGGGACACAGCTGGGACAGCTGACCCCAACTGACCAAAGGGATGTTCCATACCATGTGATGTCATGCACAGCATATAAACCTGGGGGAAGAAGAAGGAAGAGGGGATGTTTGGAGTTACGGCGTTTGTCTTCCCAAGTAACCGTTACGCATGATGGAGCCCTGCTTTCCTGGAGGTGGCTGAATACCTGCCTGCCAATGGGGAGGAGTGAATGAATTCCTTGTTTTGCTTTGCTTGTGTGCGTGGCTTTTGCTTTACCTATTAAACTGTCTTTATGTCAACCCACAAGTTTTCTCATTTTTACTCTTTTGATTCTCCCCCATCTCACCGGGGGGGAGTGAGCGAGCGGCTGTGTGGGGCTTAGTTGCGGGCTGGGGTTAAATCACGACATGATAAAAGCAAACTGCTGCCTTCCCAACACGCAGGGGTGACTATGTAGTATCCCCCACAACCTCAGAAGGAAAACAGCACGTGACAATTCTTCTTATGATGTAGCTTTTAACCTTTGTTGATGTGCAAATATTTAATCCACAGATCTCTCGAGAGTGGAGGAAAAAGCGGGGGGAGGGGGAGGGGGAAGACTTTAGGATTTTGGCAACAGAGAATCTGCTGGCTGTCAACAAATGGATTAAGCAGGTACCCAGTGGTTGCAGAAGATGCCAACATTCAAGTCAAATGAGGAAAAAAACCCCCATTGTTATCAAGAATTTCAAAGCAGACACAGTCTTCTTTCCTAGAGCAACCTCATCCATTTATATGGGACACAAAGGGGAAAGCACTTCTCCCCCCATACCCCCCAAAAACTTAATTCAACAGAGAATATGGCAAAAAGGTATAAAAACCCTCTCCTGTGGCAGCAGTGGTATTGCTGGAGACCCCAGCAATGCCAAGCCAGTCTGAAGGGGGAGGAGGAATATGAAGAGGAGTATCTAGAGTAAGGCACGGCTGGCTACCGAGCAGTTCTCATATTCTGCTCAGTAACAAACAAWGGTTCTCTGAGCCTTTCTTGGTGCCATGGCAAATTGTACATTTTGAGAACCAAGTAGCAGCACTCAAAGTCTCAGCCCTCCCCCTCCTTCCTTTCCTCTCTTCCTCCCAAGACCTTGGTGCAGAGGTAGAAGTACAGAGACGCTCTAAAGGCAAAGCAACTCCAGATTGTCTGTCCTCTTGCACGGATAGGCAGACAGTCGCTATAACAGAGGCCTTGGAAAGAAGGAACAAGCAAGTGAGATAAGAATTTCGGCCAGGATTTGAAACCTTTCCAGTTCTCTGAAGAACCAAATTTCTCTGCATAAAACAAGCCAGCTCATGTGCTCTTCCAAAGCCAACACTCTCTGAAGTTCATTGAGCCAAGTGCAGCTAATGCTGTCACYGTAATGACTAAAGACTTGCAGAGTTGCAAAAATCTAGAAAAGAGAGCTCCGGATGGGAAATATCAATGCACCACTGAGAGGTATGGAAAATCCAGGAGTAGGAAGCTGACATAGGAGTTATGTTTTCTTTGTACAAGAGGTTAAGGCAAAGCTGCAAAGATAAATTTCTGTTTATGGCACTACTCAAGATACTCTGTAAAGGAGAATTTGGTCATTCAGAAACAAGAGCTAAAAGTAACATCAGCAGCAATGTCAGCAGGCTAAGATTTGTTACTTCCTAGGGTTCATTCACTTCTGTCTCTATCTGGCTTTGCAAGAACAGAGCCACCAGCACGAGCCGATACTGAAACAATGCCAAACTGGAGGACTGAGGGGTTACTTTTCCCCCTTTTTCCTCAAGTTCAAAACATCATGTTTGGTCATTCAGGAGTTTCTCTCTTTCCAGAAGTGAAACCAGACGTGGAATGCAATTTCTCTGGATTCTGCAGTTGGAAAGACACACACGTACATTTTCCAGGAAACATTCATTTTCAGAGCCCAGAAAGGGTTGTTTACTCTTCTAGCATGAACTGATTTATAGCTAGATGCTGATCCATCATTTATCAGCAGTCCTGGTTAACGGGGGAGGTCCCGGACGACTGGAGGCTTGCCAATGTGATGCCCATCTACAAGAAGGGCCGGAAGGAGGACCCGGGGAA